>JAMPIV010011436.1:0-380000 GCA_024509875.1 Oreohelix idahoensis | reverse complement strand
TGGTCTGTACATGATCTGTTTTGTCGAAAACCTGCTTGTTCATCTCTCAGTTTCTTGTCTATGGACTCTTTTAATCTCTCAAGGATAATGTTATTTAATACTTTTCCTGGCACTGATAGTAACATTATTCCTCTATAATTTGTGCACTCTTGTAAATTTCCCTCCTTAGGCAACTTAACCAGATATCCTTCCTTCCATTCTGCTGGTATCTCCTCCTTTTCCCAGACTTTACCAAGTAACTTAAATAACATCTCTGTAGCCGTGTCGATATCTGCTTTGATGGCCTCTGCTGGAATGCCATCAGGTCCAGACGCTTTTCCATCTCTTGGAAGCTTACGGCTTTCTTTATTTCTTCCTTCGTTGGTCTTTCACCGTTAATTTGTAGCTCTTCTTCTGCTGGCTGGATGTCCGGGGGGGGGGGGGGGGTTGTGGAGCTGGTCTATTGAGAAGGTTCTCAAAATATTCTGTCCACCTCTTCATTTGCTCTTGTATATTGCTGAGCAGTTTTCCATTCTTGTCTTTTAAGAGGCAACTTGTTTGCTTGTATTTGGCTGCAGCATCTTCTGCTTCTCTTGCCAACTCTTCAATATACTTCCTCTTGTCTCTTTTGATACTTCTGTTTACTTCTTTGTTTGCTTCTGTGTACACTTCTTGAGCCTTGGCTTTGGAACTTCTGGTTTTACTTGTGTTTAAATCTGCTTTCTTGTTTTTTCTGTCTTTTATCTTATTGATGGTTTCTGTTGTTATCCATGCTTTTTGTTGTCGTTCTCTTTTCCCCAGTATTTCTTCACATGTCTCATTCCATACAGTTTTGATTTGCTGCCAATAATCTTCTGTATTTTCTACATCTTCCAACTGTTGGAGCACTTGGAATTTGTTGGATATTGTGACCGCAAATTTGTCTCTTCCAGCCAGCAGAAGAAGAGCTACAAATTAACGATGAAAGACCAACGAAGGAAGAAATAAAGACAGCCATAAAGCTTTTAAGAGATGGAAAAGCGGCTGGACCTGATGGCATTCCAACAGAGGTCATCAAAGCAGATATCAACACGGCTACAGAGATGTTATATAAATTACTTGGTAAAGTCTGGGAAAAGGAAGAGATACCAGCAGAATGGAAGGAAGGATATCTGGTTAAGTTGCCTAAGGAGGGAAATTTACAAGAGTGCCCAAATTATAGAGGAATAATGTTACTATCAGTGCCAGGAAATGTATTAAACAGGATTATCCTTGAGAGATTAAAAGAGTCCATAGACAAGAAACTGAGAGATGAACAAGCAGGTTTTCGACAAAACAGATCATGTACAGACCAGATAGCCACTTTGAGAATAATAGTTGAACAAAGACTGGAATGGAATTCACCACTATACATCGGATTTGTGGACTACGAAAAGGCATTTGACAGTGTAGACAGAGAATCACTTTGGAAATTGATGAGGCATTATGGAATTCCCCTGAAGATCATTAATTTAATAAAGAAAACATATGAAGACATGAAATGCAGAGTTCTTCACGAAGGACAGCTTACAGAACCGTTTGGGATAAGAACAGGAGTGCGGCAGGGATGCCTCTTGTCTCCATTTCTTTTCTTACTAGCAATAGACTGGGTTATGAGACATCGACAACACACATCAGAAATGGAATCCAGTGGACTCTGACTAAGCAGTTGGATGATCTGGATTTTGCTGATGACTTGGCTCTTCTGTCCCATAACCGTAATCAGATGCAGGACAAATTGAAAACACTCGATGAGAGGTCACAGCAATTGGGTCTGAAAATACACAGGGAAAAGACAAAAATAATGAGAATAAATGCAGGTAATGATAACAGAGTTGAACTTGAAGAAACACCAATACAAGATGTAGAATCGTACATATATCTTGGCAGTAATATAGACAAAGTTGGAGGGACAGACAGCGATATCAAAATAAGAATACAAAAGGCAAGAGGAGCTTTCATTGCATTGGGAAATATATGGAGATCAAGAGAAATAGGATCCAACACGAAAATAAGAATCTTCAACTCAAATGTGAAGTCAGTATTATTGTATGGCTCGGAGACACGGAGAACAACAAAGACAACAACCAAAAAGCTACAGACTTTCATAAATGGGTGCTTGCGTAGAATAGAGGGATTAAAATGGTATGACAAAGTTACCAACGTGGAACTGATGACAAGAACTAGACAAGTGCCAGTGGAACAAGAGATGAGAAGAAGACGATGGAGATGGATAGGACACACACTTAGGAAACCTGTTGATAGCATTACAAGACAGTCCTTGTTCTGGAACCCCCAGGGCAAGAGAGGCAGAGGTAGACCAAGAAGCACATGGAGAAGAGAGCTGGAAACAGAGGTGAAAATGATGAGGAGAACATGGAAAGAACTTGAGATGATGGCACGTGACAGGAGGACTTGGCATGTGTTTGTTAAAGGCCTATGCTCCTTTGGGAGTAGAGGGTTATGAATGAATGAATGAATGAATGAAATTTGTCTCTTGTTTCTTGATTTCTTAGATGTCCTACATTAAATTGTTGTCTATAATTTTGCATCGTTGCATATCTCTTGAGTTTCATTTTTACTTTGGCTATCAGAAGGTGGTGATCTGATGCCACATCTGCTCCTCTATATACCATTACATCCTGCAATGATGATCTAAACTTCTTGTTTATGCATATATGATCATTCTGATTTTCTGTTCTATGGTCTGGTAATATCGTTGTTGCCTTGTGTATTCTCTTATGTGGAAACATGCCTCCTCCTATAGCCAGTTGATTTGAAGCACAGAAGTTTGAGAATAGTTCCTCATTTTCATTTATTATTCCTAGCCCATGTTTTCCCATGACTTCTTCAAAGCCGGTGTTGACTATACCTATCTTTGCATTTATGTCACCCATCAAAATTGTGATGTCTCTTCTTTTTACTTTATCCATAATTTCCTGTAGTCTAGTATAAAAGGCTTCTTTCACAGACTCTTCTTTGTCATTAGTTGGTGCATAACATTGGATGACATTTACATTTATTTTCTTTTTAGCTGTTTTAAAAGTAGCTGTTATTATTCTGGGTCCAACGGCTTCCCATTCAATGAGTGCTTTCTTTGCTTCTTTAGATAACATAAGAGCTACCCCTTCACTGTGGTGTGAACTTACGTCTTCATGTCCTGAGGACAGCACCAATTCACCTGTGATGAGATTCTTCTTGTCTACCCCCTTCCACTTTGTTTCACACATTCCCAGAACCTCGATTTTATATTCCCTCATTTCTGCTGTTACTTGTGCCACTTTCCATTGTTCGTTTAATGTCCGAACATTCCAGGTGCCAATTCTGGAAGTTCTCCTAGAAGAAAGAAGGTTAGTCAGCAACACAGACTCCTTTCGCCTTTCTCTGTGTTGCATCATACGCCTTTCTTGTGGACATTAACATTAATAAAATCACAGGTAACGAAACACAATCTCGACAGGTAACAGAGATGACGTTCTGAAGTCGAATATAAAGAATCTAACTCACCGCTAAAAGTTTAATGCTAATATTTTACTCAACATCGATGTAATCTTTTTAGCAACTGTTTTATTAAGTGTTCATGTCTCGCAGCCGTATGTTAGTCTATGTGGCGGTATTGTGGCCCGTTTAAATATCTCTTGTGATTCGCTCACTAATTGTGGTGAAGGTAAAATAAATAATTACCAGTCTCCTATAAGTAGTAGATGATACAGGAGATAATAACAGATAACTTAATAGTTCTCCAGGAAAATTTCCCTAAATATACGAGTATGTTTAGGCTCGTGAAAGGAATAAGAAATGCCTGGTGGAAACTATGGGACAGAACTTAGATAAAGCGATGGGTACAGATAACGAAGAATAAATGTCTGCTCCAGATCTTTATCTCTGCCACTGCTGTCCTAAATTATCTGAGATCACTGAAAGTCAAAATAGATCTGATCCGACAATTATGTCTGATAGACTGTGGCTCGACGAAGCCCTTTTTCTGGCGTATAGTCGAGGATTAGAATATACTGGATGAAACGGTATAGATGTAAGGATAAGTGAAGTGAGTTCTAATAATAAGAGTGTATAATAATTGGTATCAACGTTGTGGTAAAGTGGGATGTTATAAATTTTTATAGGGGACTTAGTGTACTGACTGAGATCAGCTGTGAAGGTATCTGTATCTAATAAGGGTAGTGTATTACAGATGACCTTACTTGCTACCACATATTTATACCTCAGTCAGAATTATTCTGGAATATTGTGATGACTACGTTAAATGTCTAGGGTATGTATATGATGAAGTGTAAGTCACAACAACAACAGAAAGATAAACAATTTAATTTATTCCACCACACTTGACAGCACTGTGACACTCACACACATGTAACATTCTATAAGACTATCTTAAATGAGTCACTGGTAAATTTTCAAATATCGATATGTATTAAGTACTTTCATTAATATATATGTCCTGATTCAACTACAAAGTGAACCAGGAATCACAATCAATTTTAATTACAATTTATATGTACAGGATTTATCAATATGAATCTTGTAGTGACATATTTTATTAATATTATCTTATGTGTGTCAGTTGTGTAGTAGTAATATGAGGTAATACTGGTTTTGTTTTTTCAAGCTATGTTGTTATTTGGCATCATGACTTCAAGTGTTTGTTTATCTTGTAAGTAGTATGGGGAAAAGTTCACAGTCCCTATCAATTTAAACACTGTATTTTCCCTCTGGTTTATTATAAAGTCAGATTTTGAGGGGGGGCATAATGTTGAGCTCCACTGGCCACATAGGCTTATCTTTCGTGATGGCGGCAGGACAAGACTCCTCTGCTCGATAGCCTCCCTGTGTTCTGGAGACACCTCACTGGTCACTATCTGGACCAAGGATTATGCTGTCAGCCTCTAGGTTCAGCAAAGCTCAGACCAGGTGCTGCTCAATAACTTTTGGACCACGGTCCCTGAAACAAGAAGGTTGTACCTCCTACTTCATAACTAATTTATAATCTATTTACAGACTGAACACATTACATAACAAACACTGAGTTCAGAGCGGTAGGCCAACTGTCAGCTTCATCTGAAATAATTTACACCAGTATATTCCTCCCTAATGATTACTACGCCTCTGCTATTCCAGCATTATTTCTTTCTAGTCGATACGATAGGTGTCAGTGTACTGTTTGGCAATTCCATGCAGTTTTACTTTCCTCCGACACCTTCTGTTCAGGTTGGAGCACTATATAGGCCTTGCCTCATGTTCGCTACTGAACCACACATATATACAGACATAAATTATCAATTTACATTCAATTTTCATTAAAAAGATATTGAATATATCAAGCTTACCACAATTCATGGAATAATACACAGTTACGTTGACTGGCAATGAATATAGCACAATTTCGATCTGCCGATGTCCCAGGCTTTTATTTAGAAAAATATGCACTGGCGCTCAACGCACTGGTTCTGTAGTAAGTTTATTTGAACATGTGGTGGTGACCTGACGCCTCTGATTGACTATATTCGCGGGTCTAACCAATCGTGCCATGTTTACCCAATCGTTTGAAAAAAAGTACTCCTACTCCCGTTTCCCCTGATCTGGGTACTGTAATGTTTTCAAACGTAAACCAGTATAATGTCATGTTTCCTAATAAGCGTTTTGTGAGTTTTTAAAAACTAACTCTCGTGTGTGTAGTGTTTTTTATCACTGTCGATTTGAAAAAAAGCTAGTGCTTGTGGCCTTACACGCGTGATGGTAGTAATTGTGTATCGCGAGACTGTGTTAGTATTGCCTGCGTTCCGGCTTTCAGCCTCTCCCTTTCTTTCTATCTTTAGTCCATCTGTCTTTCGTTTTTTGGTAACGTAGTGTATAAAATGACATGAATGGAATTTTAAATCTAGGTCATCTTGCGTATCTCAAGGTTTTTCTTAGAAATGGAGTACACATTTTATTGTGTTGGGGAAACGCGTGTATGCTGCAGAAGGCTTTTACTATCAACGTGAAACGTTACAATTTGCAGACGAAGGAGAAAAAAAGGGGGATTTCGAGTACAGTCATTGTGACAGCACTGTTCTTTACCATTCTTCTTTCCTTTTATTGAATTTATGTGTTAGGCTTTACATTTACCTGATAATTTATATATGTGGATTAGAATTTTTCACGACAAATCCTCCCCACTTAAAACAGACGTTATATGTCAGTCTATAATTCTATATACACATAGAGAAATTTATTATTATTCCTGGGGGTTTAGGGTGATTCTCATCACACGGATGGCGGCTTAAAAAATCCGCTCCCAGATTTGTTTTTCCACTTATATACTCTATGCTAAACTCAAATGGCTGCATCAATAATGACCAACGGAGTAATCTAGAATTCTCATGCCTAGCCTGTGCTAGAAACGACAAAGGTTTGTGATCCGTTTGCAACTTAAATGCCTTCCCATACAGATAAATATTGAATTTCTTTATCGCCCATATTACTGCAGACATTCTTTTTCGCTAGTTGAGTAGTTGATTTCAGCTTTATTCAACTTTCTGCTAGCATATGCCACTGGGCTTAATTCCCCATCCAATGCATCTGATTTCTGTAGTAGAGTTGCACCTAACCCAATATTACTGGCATCCGTCCTTACAATGAATTCTTGACTTAAGTCAGGTAATTTCAAAATAGGTTTACTTGTGAGCTTTTCCTTCAATTCTTGGTAAGCCATTTCACATTGTGGTGTCCATGTAATTCGATCTGGATGTCCTTTACGTGTCAAATCAGTTAACGGTGCACATATGGAATTAAAAATTTTGATATACTTTTGGTAGAAACCACATAATGAGACAAAGGATCTCACGTCTTTCTTGGTTTGTGGTCTCGGGGCTTTCTTTAGTTTCTCTAAATTCTTTGGGTCAGGGGTCATGTTTCCCTGATAAACTGTGTGTCCCAAGAATTCTAATTCTTTACATCCAACGCAACATTTGGTTGGTCGGGCTGTTAAATTCGCTTCCTTAAGTCGATTAAACAGCATGTTCAGAGAGTCAATGTGTTCCTCAAATGTTTCTGTTGCTATAAGGATATCATCCATGAAATTTGTGATACATGGATTATTCAGAGGGTCCAATAATTTTCTCATCATTCTAGAGAAGACACTAGGCGCATTCTTCAATCCAAATGGCAATCTGTTAAACTCATAGTGTCCTTCTGAGGTACTAAAAGCTAGGTATGGTCTAACCTCAGGCTTTACTGGAATCTGATAGTATCCTTTACTCAGGTCCACTTTTGAGAAATATTTAGCTTTATTTAGTCTGGCAAACAACTGATTTGTATCCGGCAATGGATCCACCTGTCCTTCTGTAATAGCATTCAGTCTCCTGTAATCTATACAGAGTCTATGTTCTCCAGAGGGCTTCCTTAAGAGTACAACACCGGAACTATACGAAGATTCACTGTGTGAAATAATTCCTTCCTTCAACAAATAGTCTATCTCTTCCTTCAAAGCTTTCTCCTTAGCAAAAGGAATCGAATATGGTTTCATACATACAGGTGTGGGGTCTATCAGTTTCATATCATATTCCAATAGGTTTGTATGCCCAGGTCGGTCTGTTAACACCTCTGTATGAGTATCTAGAACCTGTTGCACTCTCTCTTTCTGAGTTTTCGTTAAATGTGTACTGATTTTCACCTGTGCCGCTGTCTCACAGGGGTGTAATGGATATTCAAATGATGAAAGTGGTTCCTTTTTTTCATCTCCATGGCAATGGACAAGGTCAACAAGTGTGTCTCTTCCTGATGTTCTCTTTCCAAATATTTCTTCAGGAGATTCACATGATAGATTTTTTCTTTCCCCTTCTTATCTATCTTATAATTGGTTCTAGACACCTTCTCTAGAACTGTATATGGACCTTGCCATCCAATTTGTAACTTATTCTGACTACCGGGGAGAAGAAGCAGTACCTTCTCTCCCACAGCCAAATCTCTGTCTTTAGCTTTCCTGTTATAATAGGCAGCATGTTTCTTCCTGGCTTGTTTCAAATTTTCATTGGCAAGTTTCCAGCCAGTTTTTAAACGAGTGGTCAGCTCATTCACATATTGGTATGAGGATGTAATATTTTCCTCTGCTTTTTCATCAGTCCACGTTCTTAACAGCGCTTCCAGTGGACCTTTTATTGGCCTTCCAAATAATAATGTTGCCGGGGCCATTCCGGTTGAACTATGGGGTACCTCCCGATAAGCAAAGAGGGCGGCGTGAAGGTACTGGTCCCACGTATCTGGTTTTTCGTGTGCCAACTTTCTCAGGATTGACATCAACGTGCCATTAAATCTTTCCACTTGGCCGTTCCCTTGGGGGTGGTACACACTACAATGGAAGTGTTTGGCCTGGAAGATCCTGAAAACTTCTTCAGTTAGTTTCCCCTTGAACTGAGAGCCATTATCAGTCAAGATTTGATTGGGAAAGCCTAACCTTGTGAAAATTGTGAGTAATGCCTCTGCCACATGTTTAGAATCAATCAATGACAGGGCTACCGCCTCTCCCCACATAGAACAAGTGTCCACCAGAGTCAGAATGTAGCTGTTCCTTCTCTTGGTTCGGGTGAGAGGTCCCACAAGATCCACGGCAACTCTCTCAAAGGGTGTTCCCACTATGGGCATTTCCCCCAGAGTTGCTGGTGCAGTCCAATGATTAGGTGCTACTCGTTGGCACTCTGGACAGGATTTTACATATCGTTTGAAATCTTCAGTTATTCCTGGCCAGAAATAGTGACAAGCTATACGCTGTCCGGTTGCGCTGATCCCCATATGACCACTGAAGGGAATCGCATGCCCTAGTTCCAACACTTTAGTTCTATATGAAGTGGGAAGGACCAGCTGTCCGTGACCATTGGATTCAGATCCAGCCTTCCTATATATCAGCTTGTTCTTCATATAAAACTCTCCCTTGCCTGGAGGTGTATGGGTTTTGGGCAACTTCTTGAAACACGGCTTGAGTGTTTTGTCCTCAGCCTGTGCCTTCCTCATCTCATCTGGATGAGTTTTTATTGGATTATCCTCCTCCTTTTTAGACTGTGATCTGGTCTGCACTGTTGCCAATATCACAGGTCTCTTGGGATTCCCCAAGAAGACATATCTACACCCCAATATCAGAGGGTAGATTGGCTCATTTATCACTGCTGCTTTTATGATTCCTTCCACATATCGCGTTTTCACCTTTATCCGGGCGACGGGAAGTGTCATGGTAGCTACATCCTTGGTTGCAGTTTGAATCTCCACTGTTTCTGTGGTGTATTGATCGGCCTGCACCAGGTGAGAACTCACAACGGAATCGTAATCTAAACCGGTATCATATAAACACCTTATAGTGACACCATTACAGATGACATCTTCACACACTGGGGGGTGGTATGGTTCCTGTAGTTCTGCAGGTTTGACCTTTTTTTCCTTTTTCCCCAATGTCATAGCAGCACAATGAGGAGGTTTCCTTCTACAATGGTCAGTGTCATGATTGTTCATCTTACAATTTTTACACCACCTTTTCCCTTGGTTGAAAGATTTTCTTTCATCATATTTCCTTTCATCGAATTGTGGGGTTTTATTTTTATTGTCATACCGTGGCCTATCAAATTGGTGCTTACCTTTGTTTTGATCTCTAGGATCAAATTTATTAAAGTTCTGTGGTGCCCTAAAATTTTCCAGCTGTTTCTTTTTATTACCTGATACTTCTGCCTGAGCTGCTTGATACCTTTCAGCAACATTTAGCAACTCACCCAGCCTCTCTGCACCTTGTTCCATGAGAAACTTTCTCAGGTCTGGAGCCATGGACTCTCTTAATTGTTCTATAAGGACCATTTCCTTAAGATCTTGGGTTTTCCCCAGAGAAGTCCATTTCTCCAAGTATGTCTCTAACCGTGCAGAGAACTGGTGATAGGTTTCACCTGACAGTAGTTTAGCATTCCTAAATTTTTTCCTATAAAATTCTGCGTTCTTTTCATATCTTAACAAAAGAGCCTGCTTTAGCATGTCATAATTTTCCTGATCACCTCTGCTCATTTTGGCAAAAACTTCATAAGCTGCCCCACGAAGCCCTTGAGATAACTTTAAGCTCCACCTTTCTCTTTCTAACCCATATGTGGTAGCTAATAGTTTGTATCTATTTAGATAGCTCTCAATATCATCGTCTTTCTCAACAAAATGATCTAAATGAAAATTCATAGCTGAGGTTGAGGCTCCCTGATTAGCAGTGGCATCAGAGGTAAAGTGACTGGCACCATTTTCAGGAGCATGGCCTTGAAACTCAAACTCCCTTAGTCGTAACTCATGTTCCCTTTGTAATCTTTTATCTTCTGCTTCCCTTTCTGCAGCTAATCGCTTGTCTTCCTTTTCTGCAGCCAATCTTTTGTCTTCTCTTTCTGCCTCCAATTTCTTAGCCTCAGCCTCAATCTGCAACCTCTTAATCTCTTTTTCTGCCTCTATTCTCTTATCTTCGGCCAATCTTTCAGATTCTAATTTTCTTTCGGCCTCTTTTTCTAATCTTCTTTCTTCCCGTTCAATATATTTGTCACATTCAGCAGTGACATAAGCAATCATAATTTGCCCGTCCATTCCTAACTCTTTCGCAGTCTGTACAGCAGCAGATCGAAATTTTGCCAAGTCGGCCATTGTCTAACATGCAAATGTAACAATTCAATCTTTCAATAATTATCTAAGGACACTACAGGCACTGAGAGCTCAACCTTATTTATTTTCACCCAAGGATACTTTTTAATTTCTATTATTCCCTGAAGTGAATTACCCCCAATATTTTTAATAGGGAAAGATTCAAAATCCCGAGAGCGAGACCCCAATATATGTGGTAAAGTGGGATGTTATAAATTTTTATAGGGGACTTAGTGTACTGACTGAGATCAGCTGTGAAGGTATCTGTATCTAATAAGGGTAGTGTATTACAGATGACCTTACTTGCTACCACATATTTATACCTCAGTCAGAATTATTCTGGAATATTGTGATGACTACGTTAAATGTCTAGGGTATGTATATGATGAAGTGTAAGTCACAACAACAACAGACAGATAAACAATTTAATTTATTCCACCACACTTGACAACACTGTGACACTCACACACATGTAACATTCTATAAGACTATCTTAAATGAGTCACTGGTAAATTTTCAAATATCAATATGTATTAAGTACTTTCATTAATATATATGTCCTGATTCAACTACAAAGTGAACCAGGAATCACAATCAATTTTAATTACAATTTATATGTACAGGATTTATCAATATGAATCTTGTAGTGACATATTTTATTAATATTATCTTATGTGTGTCAGTTGTGTAGTAGTAATATGAGGTAATACTGGTTTTGTTTTTTCAAGCTATGTTGTTATTTGGCATCATGACTTCAAGTGTTTGTTTATCTTGTAAGTAGTATGGGGAAAAGTTCACAGTCCCTATCAATTTAAACACTGTATTTTCCCTCTGGTTTATTATAAAGTCAGATTTTGAGGGGGGGCATAATGTTGAGCTCCACTGGCCACATAGGCTTATCTTTCGTGATGGCGGCAGGACAAGACTCCTCTGCTCGATAGCCTCCCTGTGTTCTGGAGACACCTCACTGGTCACTATCTGGACCCAGGAGTATGCTGTCAGCCTCTAGGTTCAGCAAAGCTCAGACCAGGTGCTGCTCAATAACTTTTGGACCACGGTCCCTGAAACAAGAAGGTTGTACCTCCTACTTCATAACTAATTTATAATCTATTTACAGACTGAACACATTACATAACAAATACTGAGTTCAGAGCGGTAGGCCAACTGTCAGCTTCATCTGAAATAATTTACACCAGTATATTCCTCCCTAATGATTACTACGCCTCTGCAATTCCAGCATTATTTCTTTCTAGTCGATAAGATAGGTGTCAGTGTACTGTTTGGCAATTCCATGCAGTTTTACTTTCCTGCGACACCTTCTGTTCAGGCTGGAGCACTATATAGGCCTTGCCTCATGTTCGCTACTGAACCACACATATATACAGACATAAATTATCAATTTACATTCAATTTTCATTAAAAAGATATTGAATATATCAAGCTTACCACAATTCATGGAATAATACACAGTTACGTTGACTGGCAATGAATATAGCACAATTTCGATCTGCCGATGTCCCAGGCTTTTATTTAGAAAAATATGCACTGGCGCTCAACGCACTGGTTCTGTAGTAAGTTTATTTGAACATGTGGTGGTGACCTGACGCCTCTGATTGACTATATTCGCGGGTCTAACCAATCGTGCCATGTTTACCCAATCGTTTGAAAAAAAGTACTCCTACTCCCGTTTCCCCTGACAACAAAAGATAGTATTTATAGCCCGACTAATCGTGTTTAGCCTTACATTTCTTGCGCTCCAATCAAATCGGATTTAACATGGAGACCCATTTCCCGTACCATGGTGGTGTGAAAATCTGTCACTGAGCGATTCTGATATTGGTGTTGTCTGACATCCCTCACTATTTCTTTTGGCTATAATTTGGTAATTCCTAGACTATTTGCGTAACGTTTAACATATTCTTTGTCAGCAAGTCCTAAGGAACCCAAATATACAAATTTAAAGGAGCTAAGTGGCTTCGTTCAAAATATGCATTTTCTTCTACCTCCTGTTTACTTCGAATACGATGTGGTGTTTGGGTACTGTAATGTTTTCAAACGTAAACCAGTATAATGTCATGTTTCCTAATAAGCGTTTTGTGAGTTTTTAAAAACTAACTCTCGTGTGTGTAGTGTTTTTTATCACTGTCGATTTGAAAAAAAGCTAGTGCTTGTGGCCTTACACGCGTGATGGTAGTAATTGTGTATCGCGAGACTGTGTTAGTATTGCCTGCGTTCCGGCTTTCAGCCTCTCCCTTTCTTTCTATCTTTAGTCCATCTGTCTTTCGTTTTTTGGTAACGTAGTGTATAAAATGACATGAATGGAATTTTAAATCTAGGTCATCTTGCGTATCTCAAGGTTTTTCTTAGAAATGGAGTACACATTTTATTGTGTTGGGGAAACGCGTGTATGCTGCAGAAGGCTTTTACTATCAACGTGAAACGTTACAATTTGCAGACGAAGGAGAAAACAAGGGGGATTTCGAGTACAGTCATTGTGACAGCACTGTTCTTTACCATTCTTCTTTCCTTTTATAGAAGTCATTTGTTAGGCTTTACATTTACTTTTTAATTTATATATGTGGATTAGAATTTCTCACGACAAACGTACTTGTTACAACATTGAAGTATGAATTTAACAATACTCTGCAGTTATATTATATAAACAAAACAAATAGCATTTATTACAAAGATTTGTGTTCAACACTATGAGATAATATAATAACCTAAATTCAGACAAGTGATCATGTTACAAATCAAATCAAACAAATGTATTAATGAGTTTAGTTTTCTCCAAATATTACATTTAATTAGATTATCCTAGGCAGGGGTTGTTGAGTGATAATTTTGTTAATTTTAGAGAAATGTAATTACAAAGTATTATGTAGAGTTAAACTTTGCATTTAAATCAGAATACAAATAGTAGTGGATTAATTTTCAGTCCCTTAGGACTTATCTGTGCTTAGCTGATCCTTTCTTAGTGTATTGCCAAATGTGCTAAGAACAACAGCTACTGATGCCAAGAGAGACTGTAAATAAAATATAGATAACCGGGAACCGGTTACAAATTTAAATATAAATCAGAGATGTGAATCGTTTCCCGTCAGTGATTACCCCTGTCTCAGAGTTTAGTGAGCGTATTACTTTTATCAGTTGTATCCCATATATACTGTCCGTCAAAGGTTAGGACATAAAAAAAAAAGTCTGACAATTTCTGGCGCAATTGAGAATTGTCGCACAAAAAAGCATGGTAGGGTTCCTATTGTCAGAAAACCTATATATAAATATACAAGGTCAGAACGCCATATACAGAAGGCACAGGTTACAATATACAATTCGTCACCTGAAATACATATCATCATTAATATACACACGTTATACAAATTACATAACCCAACCCTTTGTTGAGCTCAGAACTCCCCACAAGTTGTTTTGTGGTCGGCGTTACCAGAGATGGCCTTTCTATAGTTGTTTCTTTTGAAGAAGCTTTCAGAATTGATACTCTTGCTAAAATATTTTAGCTAGGAAGGCACTAGATAATTAACTAGTGTTTTAGAATTAGCTATGGCCAAAGCTTACAAAACTGATTTTATAGCTACTCTGACTTTCGCACTGGTGACATGGAGCTCATCGGAGGCAGTAGCTGAGAGAGTCCTGGAATATTGTAAGTATTGTATTTTTATTTGGTTTCTGTGAGATTGAAGGGATGGTCTCTGGCGTCTTCATGTCTGCTACTAAAATGAGATGTTCCATCATTCCCTGAACAAGAAACTTAAGACACATAATTGAGTGTGATCTTACACGACTAACGCTGGACATCCTATATTTTTTTCCTCACATCTGTAAATTGAGTTTTGGCCAGGTAGCCTGGGCAAGGTTCCCCCCACTGACTCGAATGCTAAATTACTTGCGTGGCAAAGGCGATATAATTGAAGGGACCGTGACATAGAGAAATTTTAGGGAAACGGTAAAAGAGAAAAGGAAAAACCAAAACCATTAAACCAAGGAAAAATTATGCACGAAAACGTTCCATCACAGTCTAATTACCTTCTTTTTTACCTTCTTTTTGATTGTTTGGTCTTCTTCTATGTCTTTTACCTTTTACACGCTTAAACCCAGCTGTAAATGGGTACCTGACTTTGAGGAAGGGAAGGAAAAGGCAGCGAGGATGGGAAATGGTCACCCCCCACCTCTTGATGCCGGACCTCGTATAGTGACATCTTTGATATTTCACTCTCCTACGGCAGTATCTGCTATGGGACTACACTTTTGTTTACCTTCTTCTTGATTGTTTGGTCTTCTTCTATGTCTTTTACCTTGGCAATGCTTCAATTGATTCCATGTAATAAAATTAACTTGTTTTCTCAATGTATGTCCTGTTTTATCTAGGCGGCTTCTCTTCACTTCTCATTCTACTGGTACATGAAAAAGAAAGGATACAAAGACACACACACAAAACAAACAAAAAAACAACAAAAACAAAAAACGCAACCAATTCTAGATTCTAACAATATGCCGGAAAAAAGGGAGGTTCACTCATTCGGAACAAGAAGTTATGGAGAAACATTGTAGTCATGCTTTGTTTAAAAGATAATGGTTGTATGTGTGTGTGTGGTAGTAATATTGTGGACGAGTCAGTCTATGTGGGGATGTGACAGCAAAATTCGCCCCAAGGACATAAAGCGAGCAGAGCGTAGAAAATAAAATAAAAATTAATGCTGCCTCCATAGACCCAGAAAAATATTATTGACCGAGTAATAAGACATAGTAATACTAAGATGATGGTACAATCCGATAATCAAAAGTCAGTTCTGCGTTCCATGCAAATATGACAGTTTTTTTTTTTTGGTCATTGTTATCAATCACCACAGTTATATACAAAGACTATTTAAGTGCTATATGTTACATCTGGATGAAACGTATAATTTTTGTAAACACCAAAACCACGTACAATCATTAATTCATTTATTCATTCAGTCACTCATTCATTTATTCAGTCACTCACTCACTCATTCATTCAATTATTCAATCATTCATTCATTTCATTATTCATATATTTATTCCTTCATTCACGCATTCCTTCATTAAATTATTCATTCGTTCATTCATTTATTCATTAATTAACTTGTTCATTCACTCATTCATTATTTCATTCATTTCTTCACTCACTGTTTCATTCTTTCACTCATTCGTTCATTCATTCACTCCTTTACTCATTAGTTCATTCATTCACTCATTCATTCACTCCTTCACTCATTCATGCATTCAGTCATTCATCCATTCACTCATTCACTCAACCATTCCTTTATTCATTCATTCACTCCTTCATTCTTTCACCCATTCATTCACGCATTCATCCATTTTAATTATCCATTTGCCCTTTCATTCATTAATTTATTCATTAATTCACTCATTCATCCATTCATTCACTCACTCACTCATTCATACCTTTCCATTTTCGCTCATTATAGAATAGAGGCTGTCAACAGGTCGTTGATCTATGGGTAGATCACAGGGAAAGATCTGGCAGATCTGTAGATGACGGAGCGAGGAAAATAATTTTTAAACTAGGGAAATTTAGGACGAGCCGTCTCCCGTCGACATTTAAAATAACAGAATCCCCAGGATTCAATTTATATTCGAGTTGCAAGTGGCAACCCGCAAGTTCTTTTCGTTCCCTATGGAGCAAACAGCCACCACCGCTGTTGGCCTGCTTGCAGGAATCCTGCACAAAACATTCACATGTTCCTGTAGTAGTGGCTCCTGTAGCGTGCACAACCTTATATTAGTCGTTTTGTATAATATACCCTATTTTTTCTTTGTCTCATGAGAGACTCCCGAGAACAGCATAGGGACAACCTGCGAGATACCTTACTAAAATTATTTATTTTTCGTAAACGGCCGTAAGATAGGAATGAAATATTTTCTTTGAAGTGAAGTTAAGAATCGGTAAAATAAATATTATTCCATCGCTCTTTCCGCGGAATTCTTTTTCCTCTTCATGTACCATGCCTAGTGGAGTAGGGGATCATGTCTTTCCACAGCTTCCTGTCTCCAGTACAATTTATCAATTCTGTTGTTGACCTCCTTCCAAGCGACGATGTCAAACTGTCCAGTATGTGCTCTCTTTGTTTTACTATCTCTTTTACCTTCAATCTTACCTGTTGTTACGAAATATTAAAGCTTTCCTCTTTTCATAACATGCCCAAACAAGTGAATTGCTTCTTTCTAGCTTCTGAAATAAGTTTCCTTTGCGCAATGGCCTCTTTCAGGACATCCTCACTATACTTTTTGGCTGTTGATGGTATTTTTAACATTCTTCTGTAAAACCTCATCTCTGTGGCCTCTAAGTGCTTTCCCTACTTGTTTACTAACTGTCCATGACTCACTCCCATATGTAAGGATTTGTTCTATATAACGCCGAAGAACTGTCTTTCTTACTTCCATTGACAACCGTTGCATAAAAGTAGAATATCTCTTCTGCTGGCTGGAACAGTAGTCCTATTCTTTGTTGGTCTCATCAGAAACCCCAGGGTACTCCACGGGGCATGTATCATCTTCTTCTCCTTCTTGGATCCTTAGCCCCTGACTGACAAAGCAGTCAGTGACCATCACGCCTAGTGGCGTCTTGTAGGGCAGCAACAAACTGTCCCCATTTTGTTCGGTCGGTGGCCATCCTTCCTGCCGTGCCCCAACTCTAGTTCATGCTTTGCATCTCAGCTTCCACTTTCTCCGTCAGGTTGTCTTTGGTCTGCCTCTCTTTCGCTGAGAGGCATCTACTGACACGAAAACGGACATCACGCCGGACATCATGAGATCAGGACGATCGCAAAACATGAAACAAGAATAGGATTTTGAAATGTCAGGACAATGAATGAGACTGGAAAACTGAAACAAATCACAATGGAAATGTATCATCTTTTTTTTTTTTACCCAAACCCTTCAGGACTGAAAATAACTGCTCTTCTTTAATGGAGTTTTTGAGTGGGGTACTTGACATCATGGCGGCCGGCGTGATGGTACTTGACATGATTGCGGCCGGCGTGATGGTACTTGACATCACTGCGGCCGGCGTGATGGTACTTGACATCACTGCGGCCGGCGTGATGCTACTTGACATCGTTGCGGCCGGCGTGATGGTACTTCACATCATTGCGGCCGGCGTGATGGTACTTGACATCATTGCGGCCGGCGTGATGGTACTTGACATCATTGCGGCCGGCGTGATGGTACTTGACATCAATGAGCCCGGCGTGATGGTACTTGACATCATGGCGGCCGGCGTGATGGTACTTGACATCATTGCGGCCGGCGTGATGGTACTTGACATCATGGCAGCTGGCGTGATGGTACTTCACATCTTTGCGGCCGGTGTGATGGTACTTGACATCATTGCGGCCGGCGTGATGGTACTTGACATCATTGCGGCCGGCGTGATGGTACTTCACATCATTGCGGCCGGCGTGATGGTACTTGACATCATTGCGGCCGGCGTGATGCTACTTGACATCATTGCGGCCGGCATGATGCTGGCCACATCACCCCTAGTGCGCCGATGGTGAAGAAAATATGGGCCTAACACCATATTCCCAATAAGCCTCAATGGGCGTGTAACGGGATCCTTGACCTTTTACCTTACTTGACGTCATTATCACCATCATTTTCCTTTCAGTTCGCCAAATGGAGAATAGAGCAAGCCGTCCAGCTGGTTCCCTTGTTGGAAGACTGTGGTTTCTGTAGCAATATGTTTTTCATGATGAGGTTGCCAACCTCATGGCACAACCTCGTTTTAGTCGTCTTGTATGGCCTGCCTAAGGGAGCTGTCATATTATTGTTTATGTGTCTCATCTAAGACACCTGGGAATAACACGGGGCTTACTTGACATGCAAGATGTTACAGATAGTCTTCGACTTACGACGTACGTGACTTAAGGCAACTCGACTTAAGACTGCGCAAACCAAATTAATTAATTAAAAATTAAAATTTTTAAATGGGGAGAAATGTTCAAAAATGTTTCTTTTCTTTTCTAAGTTTTCAACCGAAAACATTTTCTTTTTCGTGTGCTAAGGGCCATTTATGGCTTGGGATAATACAAACACGCTCACAAAAGAGTTCCACTGCACTGAACTTTAAAAACATTAACTGGGTTTTTAATAATAAACAGTAATTTCCATTGAACGTGATATCACGTCCTCAGACTTCATACATTAGTCTACATTGTTCATTTACGTTATAATAAGTGCGTGTACTGTTTCCCAATCATGTGTAGTAGGAGCTATCTTGTTCAACTGACTGATGTGTGTGTGTGTGTGTGTGTGTGCGTGTGTGCGTGCGTGCGTGCGTGCGTGTGTGTGTGTGTGTTTGTGTGTGTGTGTGTTTATGTTCTGACTGTTACAGATTTTTCTTAATTTGTGTTTATGGCTGTTGCGTGCCTCATTTTTGTACCTGTATTTTTACACTACATTTTGGACACTATTTTTGTAAGCTTTTTAGTAGTTGTTGTTGTTGTTGTTGTTTAACTAGGGTTGCTGAGCTTCTCGCTCTTTAGCAGCTACATCCAAGTTGAAGACTCCTTAGTCTTATCTACACTGTAGATCTAGGCATTTCCTGTGGCTTTTCTGCGATTTCGAAACGTGTGGTAAAGCCATGAGCTCTAGTTTCTCCAGCTTGGCTTACATTTAAAGGATCATCACATCTGGTCCCAAGCTAGGAGTAAGAAGTGTGTGGCCTACTGAGCGTTCCCCACCATCCAAGGGGGCTCTCCAACTATACTTACTTACTTACTTAGTCGTTCCCCTTCTACCGTGAGGTGTAGAGGTTTGGAAGAGAGAGCGCCAGATTATTCTATCGGCTGTCTTCCTCCTGGCCTGGTTCCATTCTAGTCCTCGGTCCTTCAAAGATTGTCTAATGTTGTCCTCCCAGCGGACTCTGGGTCGTCCTCGGGGTCTGGATCCTTGGCTCTTTGTTTCCCATGCTTGTCGTGGTAGCCGATCTTCTCCCATTCTGCAGACATGGCCAAACCATCTTAGTTGGGACTGTTCTACTTGGGTCTGTAGGGGGTGGCATTTTAGGCCTTGACGTATCGTCTGGTTGCGTACCATGTCTCTTCTTGTTACTTCAACCACCTTCCTCAGATACCTCATTTCTGAGGTTTGGATCTGGCTTTTATGACATAGGTGGAGCGGTATACAGCCATCTTCGTTTTCTTATCAACCTCTCTCTTGCTGAGGAATCCTCGATTTATGGCCTGAAAAAGTCTCCCAGCTGCTGCTTTTCGAGTGGCCAACTCTTCTTTGATGCCTCCCTTTCGGTCTATAATAGCTCCGAGGTATTTAAAGTGGTCGACCTGCTCCAGGACCTGTTCTCCCAGCTTAATCTGATGTCTTCTTTCTTCTCGTGATATCACCATGGATTTTGTTTTAGAGCTGCTTATGACCATCCCTCTCTTCTCCAGCTCTTCCTTCCAGACTTGCAGGTTGGATTGGAGATGTGCCTCTGATTTAGCAATCAGGGCAACATCATCAGCAAATGCCAGCTCTGAAATATAGACCTGTCTCATCTTCCAGTACCCCACTGAATACTTTCTTGTTCTCTCCTTACATGCCTTGATGACATCGTCCATAAGGAGTATGAAGAGGTAAGGTGATAGGATATCACCTTGTCTTACACCAGTGGTGGTCCTGAACTCTTCTGACTTATGGTTTGCTGTCCTCACATAATTTCTGCAAGACTTGTAGAAGCTCTGTATAGCATGAATCAGAGGTGCTGGAATATTCTTCCTTGCCAAACAGTCCCAAAGTTTGCTCCAAGGGACCCTGTCAAACGCCTTTTCCAGATCTATGAAACAAAGATGGATCTCTCTCTTATACTCAAGGGCCTTTTCACTCAGCTGTCTGAGTGTGAAGATTAGGTCTTGAGTACTTCGGTTTGCTCGGAATCCGCACTGGACCTCATCCAATTGTGGCTCAGCTAGGCGTCGGAGTCTCTGCTCTAGGATTCTAGAGTAGATTTTTCCAGGGACACTGAGAAGGGATATGCCTCTATGGTTTCCACACTGTCGATTGTCACCCTTTTTGAAAATTGGTGTTATGATGGCAATCTCCCAATCCTTTGGTATGGTCTTGTTGCACCATGCTGCCTGTAGGACCCTTAGGAGTAACAGGTCGCCTGATGCTCCCATGTACTTAACCATTTCTGGTGTTATACCATCATGCCCTGCTGCTTTGCCCATCTTGATTTTCTCCAGTGCTGCCTTCAGTTCTTCCATCTTTATGTCATCTTCACCATCATTGGTTTTCTCTTCTGTGCTAGTGGTTATCATTTCTGATGTTTGACCTTGCTCACCATCAAGGAGTTCTGAGAAATATTCTTTCCATCTTTCCATTACTTCCTTCGGGGCAGTAAGCAATTTGCCTTGCTTGTCCTTTATAAATTTGAGAGGGCATTGTTTTTCCTTCCTCATGTTCTTTAGGGTCTTATAGAACAATTTCTGGTTTTCTTGTGCATCTTTTTCTAGCTTTTCTCCAAATTCTTCCCAGGACTTTTATGCAGAGATAAAATACTGTACTCTGGTTCTGGACTCTCCTAAGGAATTATCACATCCCGCACAGAGCCACTTCTCAGCTTCCCCTGCCTATCACTGGATCCATAGTGAGCTCCTTCTGCATGCAGTCAACCAAGTCAAAGAATTACGCCTGGGGCTCAAGTGACTTCTCCAAGCTTAGTGTGCAATGCTGGGTTCTCAACAAGTTTCACCACAGGGGGAATCCCTCGTAGTGTGTAGATGATTTCAAGAGAACGAGGGTGTAATTAGCCTAACAGATTAATTCACTTCCACGTACATATATTGGAGCATTGTGCATAGCTGGTGGTCATATAAGGATGACTCCAGATATGCTTCCATGCACTTTTAGTACAGTAAAACGCAATTAAATGTCATAAAATCTTTTATTTTAACTCTTTTATTTTTTTGTACAGCGTAAGACTAATAAATTATGATATGATGGAATGCCGTCTAAGTCAATACATTAAAGGGATGATTCGATTTTCAACAGCTTCGACTTACGAAGGAGTGGTCGGAATGGAACCCTGCCGTAAGTCAAGGATTACCTGCATTTTATTTTCTAAGTCTTTCTTTTTTTGCTCTGCTATCCGTTGAGGTAACATGCACAGCATATTATCGTAGTTGGTCTCTTTGCTATCAGTGTCAAACATGGTCTCTGACCAAAGCACAGAAGATGAAAATCGCATCCTGTGAGACAAAATGCTTAAGAAAAGCCATTAACGTTATCAGAAAAAAAGATAATGAAATTATGACAATAGAAAAATTATGAGAACTACATCCTGAATGAAGTACATAGAGAATTAAGTGGTTTGGCCATCTCGTGAGAATGGAGCCCGATCAATTACAATGCCTACAAAAGTAGGGTTTTTTGTTTCTTTTTTTTTCTTCAGGGCACTGGGAAGACCAAGGGGCAGATGGATAGACAACAACACAGACATCCTACAACAACACAGACATCCTACAACATCACAGACATCCTACAACATCACAGACATCCTACAACATCACAGACACCCTACAACATCACAGACATCCTACAACATCACAGACATCCTACAACATCACAGACATCCTACAACATCACAGACATCCTACAACAACACGGGCTCACAGCAGCCAATGCAACACACTTGGCTCATTGTTGTGATTAAAGTTCACAACATGTATGTCGATGTCGCGAGAGGTTCAGTGGTTTTAGAAAGTAATAAGGTATCCTGGATATAAAGGTGTATCAGATGATACCAAGGTAGTGCCAGATAAGAGTCTGGTCTTATCAGTAATACCCCTTTCTCTGAAAAGAGTAAAGGTGTATAGACAACAAAGGTAGGGTCAAGCTGTATAAGTTCCCAGAGAAGATGGTAATGTAGTACTCCGAGTCCCTATTTGCTACCTCTCCAGATCATCCTCTATTAATATAGTAATTATTATTATTATTATTAACTCTGCTAGGGATAATTATTTAATTAAATTCACCAACAATGAATAAAACTTAACTTAAAGAATTTAAGTAAGTCGGCTGGTAAATATTTACTATTTATTTGTACATTTACTCTTTTCTGTTTGAAAAGTTTTAAAAGAACTCATGTTACAAAAGTAAATAAATAATACAAAATGTTCAACAAAGTCTTTCTCTGTATTAAGATGTCTATCAATATGGAGACAGTCTTGCTTGGTTGATCTTTCTCTGACTAATTACTAGTGTTATTCTCACAGTCTACTTGAAGATATATACTGCTAAGTTCATCACAAACTGGATTGATTTTAGTTTTGGTGATCAGGAATATGCTACACAGTTGCCTTTGTGGGCAACTTATCTGAGTTACTGAAGATGGCTCCCTCTGATACTGGAGAGAATTGTCGGCTGAAATTCTTCCATCTGGTATACTCTAGATGTCTGGCCCTCTAACATAGACCGGCACTGCATCCGTCGTAACCTCAGTAAGAGATGCCTCTTATATTTGTTGTAGGTTACAGGATAAAACCTGAAACGAAGTTAAACGCAATCCCTGTATTTTTCTACCAATATCCCTCTATGACACCGATGGGAACGATAGACAGTTTCAGATAAGAGTGCTAGCAGATGCACAAGATATAGTATAGTAGCATCAATCAATTCAGTTCACTGTGATCATAATTTTCTTCTATATCCTTAATTATAATTCGTTTCCCATGATCTGCCTCCATACAATAATTTGGTCGTGAATAAAACTACTAAGTAACATATCAAACTATACAGTAATCCAATTCCTTTCATCCTTCCTATGTTCCTGGTATGTGTGTCATTCCATTTAAGAAATACTTCTTTAAACACATTTCCAAACGTACAGCCACACTTTGCCATCATTCTCAATATTTTTGAATATTTCCGTAGGCTGGCTTTGCCTCTAGAATTACGCACAACAAGCTCCGAAAATATTGGTATAATGTGCCTATTGTACAAATCAGGAAAACTACTTTTTAAAATTATCTCCGTTATTCCTGGAGCGATTTTATTCATCCAAAGCTTACATTATACCCTGAATTATTCTTTATATGTCTGTCTAATAATCTTTTAGTCTTCTAAGTGCATTTTATTCTAGGCATACTTTAAACAGCTAAATTAAGGACTAACCTGAAGCTTCAAATGCATTCAACCAGAGGTTTCTCCAGTCCTATATTAGTATTTGTAAAAGTATTAGTACCTACGGGTAGAGCAACTTTCCCAGTATTAAATTGTATACTTCTTCCATGTGGTACTTCTTTCATACTGGTGTAGTTAATTGTCTTCCGATCCTAGTTTGCACATAATGGACTTCCATTTTCTCTATCCAAAGCTGTAGTAAACAAGGCATAACGGAGCGTTCTGATTGGACTGGGTATCTTGCAGTTCTTACAATGTATGGCGCGCGGTGTGGTCAGAGTTACTTAGAATTCGTGTTGTGATACAGACGTCACTTCATGACAGTCGATATCAATTCATTTCGACATAGAGTTTATTTTGTTTACTGGCGTTGACCCTAGTTACAGGAAGTGACGTCATGACCTTTGGTGGTCAAATAGCAGATGCCAGATTTGCCGTCTGCTGAGTGAAGGGTTCCTTCACTAGTTATTATTCGCTGTGAGTCTTTTCAAGGTGTTGGACGTATGTGTTCTATGCTCATGAGTGTTTGAAGATTTAATGGTCATATTCCTATGTATAACATCTCTGGATCATCCATACGCCTCCGTGCGATGATGCTAGTACTTATGTAAGTGGAATGATATTTGACCTGATGAACGTGAGTTGAAATATAATATAATAAAATTGTATGGAAATGTCCTCGACATTGTTCCAGTTACAAGACTGTACAGCGACGCTAGAGACTTGTCTAGTTGATGCCATAACTGTATGTGCATATAATTCAAGATTTATTTGGAGCTACGAGATGTATAATAAAATATCTTTGTGAATCGTCCAACCTGGCCTTAGACAGTATTCATTGATGTTGGTGGAGATAGGCTGTGTGCGGGGGTCACTTACATACCACTAGATGGACATTGGCCTGAGTAGTGTAATACTCATTGAATAATATACAACCACAACCCCGTAAATCACAACGGACCCGTATCACTCATGAACACATACGTCAGCTACCCCTTGTAAGAAATATGAAAACCACTTAAAGAATACTTGAAAGCACAAAACTCATCATCACTAGAAACTGTACTAAAAGTTGACCCACGCAGAGAACTACACAACATAATACAATTTTATATTACCAAAACAAAAATTAACATTTAACCACCAGAGCAAAGGAGAATGATTAAAAGCAAAAAAAAATATACAAACATATATTCACCACGAATGGTCAGTACAAGAAGTAAAATAAATTATCAAACGTAACAAAACAGCGCATACCCAATAGAAATATGTGAGATATCTCGTGCTGTATATAAGAAGGTAACACACAACAAATCAAAGTACAAACATCTCAAAACTCAATAAGGCGATAGGAGATATACTCAAGAACAGGTAAGAGATACACCACCAACAGATGTTAGGAAAGGCCACACCAAACGCCAGAGAATTCACAGTCTGGAAAAACAGCAATTGTAATATAAATATAGAAAAAAGAACATTATATATTAAATAAATTATAACCCATATGGGGTTTAACCAGGTATTCCACGCACAAAACAACCTAAAATCAAACAAACAAAACCAAACCCACTACGTTTCAATGGCAAGAGATGAATGAACATGGAAAAACGTATTGGTCTATTTTCCTTTCGGACTAAGTCTCCAATAAATTTCTTCCCTGGCCGCGTTATGTCATGGAATTTCCGAACAGACAAAAGAGTGTATGACGTCAAAAAACGAAGCGATCTGAAAAAAAAATTAGACCTTGTTCAAACAGATGCGAATGAAGTGTTTGACCACTCAATAGAACACACCTTCTCTCTCGCTCGTCAAGATCTCACATGATTCCATATCTAGGTTCTGAACGGCATGAGGGAGAACGATGCGATCTAATGAATCATCCATTGTGTACACGCCTGTCCCAGCAGAGACTTTGTACAAACAGACGCGTCGGTCCGTTGTGTGTTAAATAATACTGGCATTCGTCCACGTACCGTTGTGAATATTGCAGAAGATGAAATTCTAACAGCAGAGAAAAGACAAGACTGCGATGGCTTAACGAGAGACGGCTGGAGGCGTATTTTACGTTATCGAAGAATTTGAGGATTGTGAAAGTGACCGTATAACGGTGAAAAAAATACTTTGTTACAGAAGTTAGCACTCTCTAGCCTACTCGCTTTTTCTAACTCTCTCACTCTAACATTTCCTCCCTCACTCACTCTCTCACGCACACACTCATTCTCTCTTTCATTCATTCTCTTACTCACTCACTCACTCACTCATGCTTTCCACTCACTCTCCGTTTTGTTTATTTGCCCATCGCACACCCACATACTCAATTAATCCTTTTCTTACTGACAGGCAGACTTACACACTTCCTAAATCATTCACTTCCACATTCACTCACTCACGCACATAACACTAACTCAACTGCCGGAATAAACATTGAATTTCATTGGAAATTTCGGCGAAAGTACCATCTGTGTTTGGAACTGAGAATGAGAGATATAATCTAGCGATATCAAAGACACAGAACACAGACAGCTTCGATACTTCAAACGAGCAGCTCCCAAAAGCCAGATCAAGAAGGATCGGATCTAGAATTCCATACTTATAAGTAACTGATCGAAGTATTTGGGAAACTTCAAACCTTAAAAAGTAAGCCCGCCTTTATAAATACAAACTCTGAAAACTTAAGGGACCAGGACTTTACATATTACGACTGGATTACCTAAGGAATTGGATCACCCGTTGTAAAAGAAACTTTCCGAGTCTGTGACGGTATTGCCTCCCCTGCTTTGCAGTAGTGGTCCAACAGTGGCCAAAACTCAAGAGTATCTAATATGGGCTTCAAAGGTATCTACCTTCGCACAAGATTACTCTTGGCAGAGATGTAGATAGAAGGGTGATGACACTTCTATTACAAAGGGAGTCTTCACAAGATATTCAGAATAAGCGAGAACAATACTGCTTTGACTGAGTATGTTAAATCCGTAATTCTGCCGACGCTTTTGTGAAGGATTTAAGCACTTATTACTTTCAGCATGTTTAAGCCCCCAACCCTGATTTACTCAGTGGAATTCTATTATTTTAGTATAGCTCTGGTGAGAGAGTGTGCAGTACTTTGACTGAGATAAACATGCAGTAACTTTAAAATGATTAAATCGAAGTTAAATTTGTAACATTACAAATAACAAAATTTAATAATCACTTTAGGTTTAACAGTTGGAAATAATTTGAATAGTTATGAATCAAGAAATGTTTTCATCATGGTCTTTAAGGAATGTGAGATGTTACAAGAAGTTCAAGTGGCAGCATATATTTCAACTTAGCTGCCAGTGATGGTTCTGCTCCTTCTTATGGTTTGGTTCTTTTCACTCTGCTCATGCTCGTTTCTGATCAAGGTTGCCGGGGGTAGCTCGTTTCCCAGAAACGTCAAGGAGAGTCTACCACGTGGGTCCTTCGCCTTAAAGCTTAGGCCACGGTTCCCTTTTTGTTCCAGAGATAGTACTTTCTGCTGGTACCACAAATAACTATGGTAAAAGAATAGAACGAAACGCTCTTCTGAGTATGGCGTTTTCCACCCCATAGTTATGGGTTCCTATCTCCCCATACCACCATCCCAATTACTCAGACTTTACCCTCGATGAGAATTAAATTTAATCCCTTGGGATAAAACTTCCTTTACATTTAAATTGAATAGCTTTAGCTTTACATTACATTTGAATGAAAAGGTTAATAATACAGATAGTGTCTGTGTACGTATACATCTCCACTGATTGAAAAGTGTTCACAATATCAATTGAATATGTTTTCATTTACGTTTTACACTGATTGAAAAGTTTGAAACTTCCATTAACATTAAACTGAATATTTTCACATAAACATTTACACTGGTTTAAAGCTTGAAAACTTACATTAATTTTAAAGTGAATATGTTTGTAGAGACATTTACACTGCTTTGAAAATGTAAGTATTATACTTAGAATGTACATCATTTCTTTCATCTTTCCCTCCCTGCTCCATGGGGAACCTGGAACTACTTTATGCTTTTAGTTCTCTTTACGAAACTATCAATCAAGCAATTACCAGCCCGTGCAGTGGTGGCTCATGAATCATCATTCTAGATACTGAGGTTGCCAGCCTCAAATGACTTGGGCGTCCTGTAGCAATTTTTACACATTAAAATTCAGATGGTAATATATCTATATATGTTAGTTCACATGTTAGTAATGAAACAGAATGAAAAATGCACTACTTACGCCAATCTTAGCTACAGACTTGTTGCTCATATGAATAAAAGAGACGTCGGTCTCTTACACGCGTCTGTGGTGTCTTTAATTTGACAATAGATTCCCTCTCTGACTCCGTGTGTTTTAGTTTTCCTTAGTCCTGGTTTTCCTTGTTACAATGCTAGAGATTTCCTGGGCTGTTTTTTTTTTTTTTGTAAGTCCTTTTGGAATTCTCTAATAAAAGGATCAGTCCGATAAAATGAATTCTTGAATTCTAACTTGGCAAGTCTGGGTTCTTCTGGCGAGCATGTCTCGCAGCAATTTTTGCATAGTGAAATGGGTTTGGACAAACGCCAGGCTATATTTGCCCTCAATGTTGTTATGAAACAAATCAGAAAGATCCAATCATTTCAAATCATGCCGGGTGGTTGTGATATTTTCAAAATAGTCCCACGTGAAATAAGGTGCATGTCTACAAAGGTCACGTATTACCATATATGGACATCTGATGCCTTGCATTCATTCTCACAGGCAGATCGGTAGACACACATGACAAAATGGGTAAGCTGTAATACTTATTACTTTATTAAAAAGTAATGTTGGTGTATCAAGGATGACCCGGTTATGTCACAATTTGTCTGCCCACATGTGCCACACAGACAGTAATCTCGTTATCTGTCGCATGAGTACGCAAAAGCTCCGTGTTTGCCCAGCTTATTAACAAACGAGTCGCTTATCAGCTGTTTAATTTAAACACGCCGGCGCTCATCTTATCTAGTTGCTTCTCACAGGCTGGGATAAACATTATCTGCAAGGAGTGTCACAAATATTTGTACATACAAACTACTTGCTCCTTAGCCGATAATGAGAAGAAATTGGTACTTTTAAAAGTAAAAGAAAAAAAAATCAGTACAAAACATGTCTCTGATCCTGTCGAAGTGAAACCGAGATCGTAAAGAGGTTGTCCATTTCGTCACACAGACCAAGTGTTTCGCAGATTCGCCCGTCATAAAAGGGATTCAAAATTTCCAGACCAAGTGATTCGAGAGCATATAACCTAAATTGCTCGTGTCCATTCTAAACTGTGCTAGGAGATTGTGTATAACCCAATTGGGTCAAGTTGTGAACATTTCTTTTACAAATGTGAATTTGACATGCTTTCTTGCTAAGTGGTTAATACTGAGGCTGGCAAACTCAATATACGAAAATAGTATATTCATAAACCACTACAGCAAGCGCTGGTGATTTCTTCTGGCTAGTCGTGCGGAAAACCGACAGCAGAGGTGACCCCAGACTCCAGTGATGACTAATGATTACGTCACATGTGCATAAAGTGTATAATATTTTGTGAGATATATGCACTTTATTAATTGTAACTCAGGCAACTCATTATTCGCGCCATCCAGACACATTTTCCCAGTTTAATACCCGGAAGGATATTGGTGATTTTTAATCATCTTCCCTGAGCTACACTGTGTACTCGGGAATTTAATTCTTCTGAGAGGTTAACATTGGTGGGTGTACAGCGAGAATGCGCCTGTTAATTGGCAGCCCTTGATTCAGTTATTACATGTATGAAGGCAAACGCATGAGCCAGAATGTTTATATATATATATATATATATATATATATATATATATACTTAGAATTATTTACATATATAGAGCTAATGTTTATAATAAAGAATTTCGCTGGATTTACACCAGCTGGGAGCTTGAACGGGCTAAACCATTGCTTAAATTTTTCACAAAAGGCGACGGACAGATATAAGTTAACCATTGATCAGCTCTATGCCGCACGGTTCTTGACTTCTGAATTATCTTGTGGATACTCCCTTAGGATAGAAGCTTCATTACACTTCTATCTACATCTCTGCCAAGAGTAATCTTGTGCGAAGGTAGCCACCTTCAACGACCAATTATAAATACTCTTGCGTTTTGGTCACTGTTGGACCACTACTGCAAAGCAGGGGAGACAATCCGTGACAACTACTTTGACTCACCCACTCACTCACTCCATTATTCAGCAAGACTGCTTTGACTCACCCACTCACTCTCTCCATTGTCCAGCAAGATTACTTGGACTCGTTTACTCCTTCCCTCAATTATCCACCAATACTACTTTGACTCACCCACTCACTCCTTCCATTATCCATCAAGACTACTTTGACTCATCTGCTCATCCTCTGTATTATCCAACAAGACTACTTTGACTCATCCCCTGTATTATCCATCAAGACTACTTTGACTCATCTACTCATCCTCTGTATTATCCAGAAAGACTACTTTGACTCATCTACTCATCCCCTATATTATCAAGTGAGACTACTTTGATTCACCCACTCACTCCTTCCATTATCCATCAAGATCTACTCATCCTCTGTATTATCCAGCAAGACTACTTTGACCCATCCCCTGTATTATCCATCAAGACTACTTTGACTCATCTACTCATCCTCTGTATTATCCATCAAAACTACTTTGACTCATCTACTCATCCTCTGTGTTATCCAGCAAGACTACTTTGACTCATCTACTCATCCCCTATATTATCCAGCGAGACTACTTTGATTCAACTACTCATCCCCTGTATTGTTATTGTTATACAGAATTGACATCATTGCACTCCGGGCAAATCTATTGGTGCTTAGTCTCCATCAGTATATGTCGAAGAGTGTGAATGCTCACTGTTCCTGTAGCTCGCTGGCTGTAAACACGACGGATGCATCCTCCCCTGTATTATCCAGTAAAACTACTTTGACTCATCTACTCGTCCCCTGTATTATCCAGCAAGACTACTTTGACTCACCTACTCATTTCCTGTATTTTCCAGCAAGACTGCTTTGAAACACATTCCCTGTATTATCCAGCACGATTACATTTACTCACACACTCATTCCCTGTATTATTCAGTGTCCCAGATGGTTAGAATTGTCTGCCCTTGTCTGAAGTTAACCTGTCTTTTATTTTCCTATTTCATGTTACCGCCCACTTATTCTGTAATTTTTATTTTAACAGCTCTTATTTTCTCTCCGATTCTGTCAATCTTGCTAGAGTCCAGTTTAGACATACCTCCTTGCACGTGCAAAGCGGCTGGATGTCTAACGATCTTTTCCCGTTGGCATTCAGGGAAGTTAACAGGGCCCTGGTCTCTTTGATGTGTGGGGGAAAACAAGGAACTCTTTACTCCTCTAAGTTTTTCAGCGGCATTTCTTGCCGAAGACGTCTCTATGTAGCAAGCGGAAATGTTCTTTGACCCCGGTCGCTCGGAGAACTCTCGTTCTTTCATGTCCAGCCGCCTTCGATCCTTCATCCTGAACAGGGGCGAGCATCGATCGGGAGATAGTAAACACTCTTACGACTGTCTTACGTTTCATCCGCACACGTGCGGGAAAGCGTTCGTCGAACACCGGCATTCTGTCTCACTATTTAAGTTCATGTCTTTATCATTCACCACCAGTTGTCAATTCTTGGATTTTGTCGTCTAGTGACGTTGTTGAGTTGAAAGCTAACAATAGTTAGAGAATGTAAATCGAAATTCCTTGATTTGGTAAGCACATTTACGTAGTCGATTTTTTTTCCCTCTGGGGTTTGGTTTTCCTTGGTAGATTAATAATAGAGAGCTAGGAGACTTTAATTCGTCCAATATATATATATGGGCAGATAAATAATATAGAGTTAGGAGGCTTAATTACTGTATTTCTCTTAATATATATGGCTTAATATAAAGTAATTGCTGGACATAACCCGGGAGGTATAACTTTATTTCGTTAGCTACCAATTTTAACTTCACGGCAAGACTGACGAGATATTTGACAGAGATATAAGTTGAAGACAGAAAGGGGGAGTTGATTTATTATATTTTGGTGCTGTATGTTCCATTTTTAATATATGTATAGTTAATTGTGTATAGAGTTTTGATACTCGTTTGATAGTAGTGTGTGTCATCGCCACATTAACTTTATAACATCCAGTACAGTCTCAATTACCGATGTTGGTGTGGGTGCTTGTATTTTTCCATTTCACGTTGTGAATGAGTAACCTGGATTTGTTTATAATATCGGCATAATACCGAGTGTGTGAGAGGTCAGACGCGTGCGCCTGGGCAGGCCAGCCGTCACGCCTGGGTGAAGTTACCTGTACTATTGTCTAGGCTTATCAGAGAGAAAGGGGTGGGAGAACTAAGCTAGTGGGTTGTGATTTCTGTAATGAATGAGTGAGAGGAGGGAAAGACGTGGGTAGGATTTGTTATTGTGATGAAGTGAGAGAAAGTACTGTGTAGTGTGCACTATGCAACCATCCAGAATTATTAGTGTCATGTAAATTCATGTGCCCTAAGTCTAGGAGTACTGCAGTCTTCAGCTAATAACCACTAACCAGTCTATAGTGAATGATTTACTCACGACATATTGCAAATCACTAGCTCCTTTTGGGTGATGCCATTGCCTTCCATTTTTTAAAGCAACCTTGACCTACCCACTAACGCCCCGTCATCGTGGAGTATTTTTACGCCAACACCCAGTAGAAGCCAGCGATTTTTCCAGTCGTCATTATCTTTAGCAGAGGCGCCTACGCCTCGCATTGTTCCTGGATACCCTGATTTCCTAGCTGAAAGTCACTGATTCGAACTTGGAGTATATATTTTAATCAGTGAAAGAAATTCGCTCCAGCCAGGGATACTGGTAGCTCGCTGAATTAGTGGTGGCCACCCGCGATATAAAGTGTGATTCTTGGGATTTATTTACCTGTTTCCAGTGGGAGCTTAACTTCGTATTCCGAGGATCTAATACCTTAGGTGGAACAGAGTGACTTTTTCCTAGCAGAGTAGGAGAGTACCTGACAAGCTTTAGTGCCCTAGAAGGATTTGGCCGCTGTCATTGATTTGATAGGTAGGGGCCTAACCCCTTTATTCGGACATTTTAAGCGTGCCAGTAAGTGGGTGCGTAGAGGGGTAGCGAGGCGAGGTTGGCGTGTGTGCGTTTCAGCCTAGTCGTGTGATAAAGAGTGTGTTGACCATAATCACTGTACTTGAGGATTTGTATGTATCCCTGTAGCCGTCAGACATTGTGAAGGCATACAGGTGGGGTTTGCTTTTGTTCATGCTGTGGTGTCGTTTTTTTTGTGTGCTGTTTAATAAACATAAAAACTGTGACATTCAGCAAGACTACTTTGACTCACCTACTCTCTCTCTCTCTTTCTCTCCATTATTCAGCAAGACTTCTTTGACTCACTCACGCACTCCCTCCATTATCCAGTAAGACTACTTTGACTACCCCATTCACTCCCTACATTATTCAGCAAGATTACTTTGACTCACCCACTCATTCACTCAATTATCCAGCAAGACTACGTTAACTCGCCTTCTCATCTATGGTATTATCCAGCAAGACTACTTTCACTCACCCACTGTTTCCCTGTATTATCAAGCAAGACTACTTTCACTCACCCACTCACTGTCTCCATTATCCAGCAAGACTACACTCACCCACTCACTCTCTCCATTATCCAGCAAGATTACTTTGACTCACCCACTTACTTCCTCCATTATCCAGCAAGATTACTTTGACCCATCCACTCATTCCGTCCATTATTCGGCAGGATAACTTTGACTCACCCACTTACTTCCTCCGTTATCCTGCAAGATTACTTTGACTCACCCACTTACCTCTTCCATTATCCAGCAAGATTACTTTGACTCATCCACTCATTCCGTCCATTATTCAGCACGATTACTTTGACTCACCCACTCATTCACTCAATTATTCAGCAAGACTACGTTGACTCACCCACTCATCTACTGTATTATCTAGCAAGTCTACTTTCACTCACCCACTCATTCTCTATTATCCAGCAAGATTACTTTGACTCACCCACTCACTCACTCAATTATCCAGCAAGATTACTTTGACTCACCCACTCTTTCCCTCAATTATCCACACATACTACTTTGACTCACCCACTCACTCCTTCCATTATCCAGCAAGACTACTTTGAAACACCCACTCATTCCCCTCCTAGATTAATTCATACGTGCAGCCTTATCAAAAAAAACAAAAAGCTATGCCCCAGACAGGAAGTCGGCAGACGTCCAACATTTTAACCATTAATTCGAAATTCAGATTATCACGAGAAGATGTATGTGTGAACGCTGAAGCCCTGGGACCGAGTGAAAGGAAGAAAAGTCTGACACAGACGGCACAAACGTCATCATCACCATACATCGTTACCGTTCTACACTGAACAGGAGACCGAACCTGCTACTGCCCGATTAGCGCTTGCTGGAAACCTTTCTCCTCCCAACGGACTATATCCCACACCATTGTCGCATCCGATTAATATAATATTTTTCTAAGACAAGAATTAATGAGTCTGATAACCAGGGGTCGGCAACTCAGGAGCTTTTGGAATCTACTTTTATAGAACCGAACCTTCTAGAGATCAACCCTATATATATATACATACATACATACATGCATGCATGCATGCATGCATGCATGCATACATGCATACATACATACATACATACATACATACATACATACATACATACATACACACATACACACATACACACATACATACATACATACATACATACACACATACACACATATATACATACATACATATATACATATATATATATATATATATATATATATATATATATATATATATATATATATATATATATATATATATACACATATATATATATACATATATATATATATATATATATATATACATATATACATACATATATATATATATATATATACATATATATATATATATATATATATATATATATATATATATATATATATATATATATATATATATATATATATATATATATATATATATATATATATATATATATATATATATATATATATATATATATATATATATATATATATATATATATATATATATATATATATATATATATATATATATATATATATATATATATATATATATATATATATATCTATATATATATATATATATATATATATATATATATATATATACAACAGTATAATATGGGATATCTAAGAAATCGGGAAATAAAATAAAAATTTTCAGTCACAGAATCCAACAAATACCAAGTACTCTAACAGTTGGAAAATGAAGCAAATACGGAAGACGGAAAAAAACAAACAAGAAAGCAGATTTAAACAGAAGCAAAACCAGAAACTCCAAAGCCAAGGCTCATGAAGTGTACATTGAAGCAAACAAAGAAGTAAGAAGAAACATCAAAAGAGACAAGAGGAAGTATATTGAAGAGTTGGCACGGGAAGCAGAGTAAGGTGCAGCCAAAGGAAATATGAGGGACCTGTACAACAACACAAAGAAGCTAACCGAGAAATATAAGCAAGCAAATGGCCTCATAAAAGAAAGGATGAACAATTTCTTAGTAATTTACAAGAACAAATGAACGAACGAACGAACTTTATTTTTAAAGGGTTAAGAATTGGGCACGCAGGCCCGTCTTACATTCTGTCCTTCTTCTCTCTGTCATCTTACATACCGTATCCTTTCAATAGCACATGTATTTTTAGCATTATTTAAGCATACAACATTATCGAGGTAAAATAATAACATACATTTGTAACATCCAGACATAATCACATTTGGGGGGGGGGGGGGGGGGGGGGGGGGGGGGGGGGGGGGGGGGGGGGGAATTATTAATTTAAAATAAATTTTAAAAAATTAATACCTTAAAAAAAAAAAAATAATAACAAACACAATCTAAACCATTCATACAGTAAATAAGACATAATTTGAAACGTAATCAGATAATGTCGGCGTCTGTGGCCTAATGGATATGAACGCAGTTTCATAATCCAGATATACCAGGTTTGAAACCTGCTGCAGGCGGTTTGGTAGCAGATCGCTTTGTGTGGATTTTTAACAATGGTATAAGCGCCGTACCGTTCAGAAAGCAATGGCAAACTACTGAATGTAAAAATTGCCTAGAAAAATCACAAACAGCCAATAAAAGCTGGGGTTGATTGCCACGTCCTGAAAAGGATTTAAAAAAAAAAAGGTAAAGGAACCCGTTACACGCCCATTGAGGCATATTGGGAATATGGTGTTAGGCCCATATTATCTTAACCGTCGGCACACGAGGGGTGATGTGGTCGGCATCACGCCGGCCGCCTTAACCTTCCCAGAGTAGCTCTGGTACCCATTTGGGGCTGGGTCGACCCAGGAGCCGTTTGTGGCCTAAAAATTTTCCGCCTCATCTGGGGATCGAACCATAGACCACTGCGCTAGGAAGCCAGTGCACTAACCACTATGCTACCGCGGCTCCATCTGAAAAGGATAAGCAACTAACTTAATCAGATAATGGTGGCATATAATAAGAACTCGTGACATTTTGGAAATCTGCTGAATTAGCTGGGACTTCATGTGTTGTCAGCGCATGCGGAAAATGTTCCCACAGGTGAGCAACTTTGAGTCCCAAGCAGATACTGCCACAGGGAGTGAATTGTTGCCGCCTCCACTACACGAGATCCAGTTTTATGACCTATGCTCCTTAGGGAGGTAAAGGGTATTGACTGATAGATGAGAATCGTACATATAGGCCCGTCTTGCATTTTGCCCTTCCTCTTACTCATCTTTATTGCTAGGTATCCAGACATTCTCCAACATACTTAAGGTATTAGTTCAATGGCGATGCAACATTATAAGTAGTATAAAAGCATACATTTACAGTATCTGATTACAATTAAGAAGTAAGGTATATTAAAATGAAAAACTAGATCATCAGACCCTCCATACAGTATATTAGATAATAATAATTCGAAACATAATCCCTTAGGGCGGCATATAATCCACACTCATAATGTATTTGAACAGTCTACGATTATATGAGTAGGGACTGTGCATGTTTTTCAGGTCATGTGGAAGATTGTTCCAAAGATGAGCAGCTGAGTAAGCCAAGCTCTTCTTGTACAAATCTAGCCTCGGCTTGGGTACCTCTAACTGGTTTAAGCGCTGACTACGTTTTTCATTGAATTTTAAAAGTGGCCACAGATACGTTGGAGCATTATGTGACAAGATTTTGTGAGCGAATTTTGCTTTGTTAAATAGGAAGCGCTTTCTAAGGGGTAATATTTTAAGATAGTTATATAGATCTATACAATGTGTTTGGTGTTTATCAGCAGCTAGGCGCACTGCACGTTTTTGAAGTGAATGAAGCCTTTTTGTGTTGGGTATGGAACAACCATCCCAGATTGTGGAACAATAGTTTAGGTATGTTTGTATGTGAGATGTGTAGAACATTTTCCTTGCCCCCTCATCCAGTAAGTGTTTGATTTTGGCTAATTGGTAAACTTTTTGTGCCGTTAGCTTTGTGAGTGCACTTACATGTGAGTTCCAACTTAGGTGCTGGTCAACAGTTAGACCTAGAGTTTTATGTTCATTTACGTTTTCAATTAGTGATGTTCCAATGTAGAGCTGAAGTGTTGTTTTCTGCGAGTTTTGTAGAGATGGACAGAACATTTTGAGAAACATCTCAATAGACCAGCTCCAACTAATCCCCCAGACATCCAGCCAGCAGAAGAGGAGCTACTAATCAGCTGTGGACGACCATGTAGAGAAGAAATAAAGAAAGCCATAAAGCTTCTAAAAGATGGAAAAGCAGCTGGTCCAGATGGAATTCGAGCTAGTTCGGGAATTTTCATTGGGAATATGGAAATAGTAAATTTGATCTCGGGGACACCGCGATTTTAAATACTGGCAGGAGAGGTCTAGTTCGAAATTTTCCTTGTTTTAAATCTTTCTTTCTTTTTCCGCTGTCGGTTAAAGATTTATCAAATCATCCTCTGGGTTCTAACGGTAGATCGGGATCCACTGGTTGCAAATGTTCATTATCATCTTCTTTCTTATTTTTTTTCCAAGTCGCTCCTTATGATACATGGTTTTAAAAAAAAGCTAGTCCCATAGCAGATATTGCCGTTGGGGAGTAATTGTTTGAGACTTCCCTATACTAGGTCTAGCATCGAGACCAATTCCCTTCCTCTCTGCCTTTTGTGTCCCTAACTCCAGACCATAGGAAGGTACCCATTAACAGCTGAGTAGACTGGAGCGTGTCGGTACCGTAAATCGAACACGGCTCCTTTGCCACGACAGACCAGCGCTCTAACCACTCTGTCAATCGGGCGCTCATGAAGCAAGGTGTCATCACTAAAGCTGATCCCCTTGAAGGAAGCCTTTATCAACGCATTCGTGTGCTCTTTCAACAGTTGTTTCTCTAGCACTTTATTCCACACTATGAGGTTGCCAGCTCAATACACAGCGCCTACTACATCATAAACGCATGTTATAAACAATATTAATTTTAAGGTATCTTGTTCATCGACCCCGGCGTGCTGCTGACAACATCATCCCTAGAGTGCCGATGGTCAAGAAAAATATGGGCCTAACATATATTCCCAATATGCCTCAATGGGTGTGTAACGGGATCATTTACCTCTACCTGCCTTTTCTGGTTCCTCGACCAATGGATTCCAAAGAGAACAAATCACTCACAGAGCTTCATCCCATTACCATATTTTTCTAAGACAAGAACTAATGAGTTTGCAAACCGCTTGGAACAAATACTGATCATCTTCTTCTTCAAGTACCATGTCTGTTGATGTAGGCAATCATGTCTCTCCACAACTTCCTGTATCCAGTATTCTGTATCAATTCTGTTGTTGGCATCTTCCCATGACACGTTGTCAAACTGTCCAGTATCTTCGCTCGCTCTATGTCATTGTGACGTATAATGGAAATATAGCCTACAGTATCCGACAGTCTTTCGTGATCCCGTTAGCGTCTATGATTCGCTAGTACAACCATGCAATTTACAGCCTGCGTTTACTCACTTTTAATCCACGCCTCTTTTTCTTGAAAACGTAAACTAACGAAAAGCTTACCAACTTCCGCGACTTGCCAGTCATAACGGGGAGCGAACCTGGTTGTTTACCTGAGTTTCTCACGCGAGCTGATCCGTCAATCATCAAGATATCAGACAGATGCACGTGGAAAAACACCGGCTCTCTGAAGTAGTCGCAAGGGCAAAATTATTTTCCCCGTGTACTCTTTGATGTTCGTTCATACGAGGGAGACAACTCTGTAATCTCCAGAAGCGGGTAAATCTAATAGTACCCGTTACACGGTTCCAAATCTTTTGTTATCGATTAGCAGCGCCGACAGAGCCACAGCGTAAAGCCTTTTATCTGGGAAACGTAGTTTCCTGATTTCTGTTATGCGATATAGTGTGAAAATTAGCATCCTCTATAGATCAGAGAGACAATAATGTATTTAAACTGTGGCTTCCCAAATCAGTTATCAGTTGTTGCTCAGAATTTTGTCGGATAGTCTAAACACGTATTCTAGAACCATTGTGGAAAATGTGTTAATAGTTTCGTGGGGATTGTTATTCTGATTTGTGATAACAGAAATTAGCATTTACGTGATTTAATGTGTCAAGTTTTACCATTATAATTCACTGTGATTTCCTAGCGTTAAAATTAGTGAAATAAAATAACGCATAGATATTTCTTGCCAGTTGTTCAGTTTAATGTAATTTCAATCACCCGCTTTATCACCAGAAGATACGGTTTAGCTGACGGAATTAATATGATAGTCGCGACTGATAGTGGACCATAGAATTCACGTTATATTTCATTCTGTGTAATTATATAAGTGACTAGTGTTAAATATCATACGACTTAACAAACAGACGCCGACAATCTAATAACTATTAATGACAGGCGATATTTGTTAAGTGCGCCGTATGGAGAATTAAAAAATAATTGACATTGTACGCTAATTGTTAGCACGCGCAAAGGAGCGGGGAGGGTACATACCTTCAACTGACCTAGAGACGCCGCGCTAGCTAAAACTGACCGGATAGGAATAGGCTAGAGACACCGTGTGCCTTTTAACTTTAATCAGGACTGACAGCGAGGATAGGAGAGCGTCATGTCCCCTTCCGTGTATATATGTAGAGATATAATAGTAGCATTTTTTTTCATAATGTTTCTCTATTTCTCGCAGACCTGATCAAACGGCGATCAGCGGTCTAATTTGGTCCTTTTTCTTCATTTACTGATTGATTAATGTTGTCTTCTTCTTGGCTTACACGTCCCCATGTTCATTTGTGAACAGGACTGGCCTAAGAGACAAAAATTAACATTTTAAATAGTAAAGTTAACTGACGTCGGCCGTGTACTTCTGTTAAATAGGTTATCATCAACCCTGCAGTAATACTTATTGTAGATATGAATTCCGCCAATCTGCGGCTCCCACAATATATCTTCGTCACTGGATTTCTGGACAATATAAGACTAACAGTCTTGGATGGCTACCTCGAGCACAAATATATAAGTTCTGAAATGGCGGATCAGTGAGCTGCTGTTCACCCTAGGTAATCCTTTACATGTTCTGCCACCGAAAAGCGTAATAATGCATAAAGGTCGGTATTACCTGGCAAATGAATCCTCAGAACATCACAAGGAATTCTGTCGTCATCCCGACGCACAGAGATTCACTGGGGAAAACTGCCATAGCAGTTACTTCGAAGATTCTCCCCGAAAAACAATGGACTCTTGGTCCCTTCAGAAAAACAGGACCTCCCGGCTTCCCGGAAGTATATCTCACTCTCGCTTAAAAAACCTTCCCCTAGGCCTACGCCGAACTGTCAACCTCTGACCCTAAAGGTCAAACACAATGAATGAATAAACAAGGGAAGACAACCCCTAATCAACCTGACATCGCAGGTAAAGACACAATTATACTTATGATACAAACATAAGCAAATAACTTGACAGATGACTCCGTCGAAAATGACAGCAACAGACTTACAAATACCCAGATATATTTTTGCAATTTATCAGCCCACTGGGATGTGAAAGATATAACATTTCTCCCGACTTTTGACAGTCGTTTCAGCGGATTTATCCAGCAAGTTACGCTGTTTCAAAATCGGCATTCACCACAGAGCCAGCCGATAGGATTTACCATCATCATCAATTAACAATAATTAACAGTTTTAGCAACTAGAGTTTTTTTTTTTCAAATACTGAAAGAATTCTTTCACTGTTTGCTGTGAGCACCAGATCTTGGTTCTACATTAACTATTGGAAGTGACATTTGCTGATCCAGGAATACACCACCAACTTTGGCATCCCCCTCCTAAAAAATCTTTTTGTTATAGAGAGTGGACTGGGGCCGACTTGGATAATACCCCTGACACTTTATATATTCAGGAACCATCGTAATTCCAAAAGGATATCACCAGAATAGGGTAAAAATGATTGATGTGGCCAAGTATGACAGAGAGAGTGAATATTTTCTTAGTTACAAAAAAAACTGTACCATCATTTATTTTCTTTGCTTACTTTACTGGATAGCATTTAGTGGGAACTTTGTTCTTCTCTTTACTGTCTATGCTATAACATAGTGCTAACCTTTGACCTTTGGGGTTATTAACTTGTTGGGTTCTTTCTTTCTCAATAAGGTGGAGGGCACATGTAGTCTGTATTTTTGATATGTATGACATGCTGATGTTGTTTGATCTTTCTTTAGATATTCGATGTTGTAAAGTTTAATGATAATAAACAACAAAAGAACTTACCTTTGTGTGTTGGTCAGACCCATACCCAATTAACCATAGTTTTTCACGTTTGTGTGTCTTGTCACATAATTGTGTGTGTGTATTTAGTTAAACTTATATTTCTAGATATAGGGAGGTGCAAGATTGTCTTGTACTAAAAGATAGTCGTATAGATAGGCTGGACTAGAGAAACTACTCATTCCAGAGACAGATCTTCTCCTTAAACTATTCACTCGTGAAATCTATTCTCACACCTTTACTTCTCACGTACTATCACCATCCACTCTACTCAGGCGGGACCATAAATAACTTTCAAACCTATCTAAATTTACGACAGTCATCCTCAATCGCTTTTCCCTTCAGTCTATCCTATTGTGACGACATATTCAAGCTGTCGTCTTCTCTTAACATACCCGACAAGTTTTGTTTCCTTCTAACATGCTGAACATAAATAATATTAATATTACGTCATCTAGGTTGTAAGCCAACGAATTGCAAATATAATAAACGAGGAATGAGGAACAGAAGCTCATACAAAAATTAATATAATCAGAAAGCTAATGAAAACGTTCGATAATCCCTGAAGGACCGAGGCCTAGATTAAAACCAAGCCAAGAGGAAGACAGCCGATAATGTAGTTTGGCGCTCTCTCTGGCAAACCTCTACACGCCAGTGTAGAAGATGAATGAATAAGTAAGTGAGTAAGGAAGACCATGAAAACGCAGGGAAAATGCACTGGGCTAATGATGACGTGAATAACACACAATAAACATGGCTGGAGTGAGAAAATAGATGGGCAGAAGAAGTTGAGGACAACAGTGAGGAAAGATTGTGGTTGGCTTAGGTTATGGTGCACCAAAGAGTCAGCAACAGAATTGACTGAGAACAGTAATGATTGAGGTAAGTGGAGAAAAATCGCCTTTGCCTCGCCGCATGGCACCTAATAAATATTAATGTTTTCTATAACTATCTGCTGAATGGGAGAAGATCGGCTAGCACGACAAATATGGAACACCAAGAACCATGGATCCAAACCTCCAGGATGACCCAGAGTTCGCTGGGAGGACAACATTAGACAATTGAAGGACCGAGGACTAGACTGGAACCAGGCCAGTAGGAAGACAACCGATAGGATAGTATGGCGCTATCTCTGGCAAACCTCTACACCACATTGTAGAAGAAGAACGATTAAGTAAATCAGTCAACTGTAACGTCATTATGATTACCTTTTAGCCTAACGAGCATATACCTTCAACAGATCCATGCCACGTCCGTCTGCCCTGTGACATCCGCTCAAGGTTTTTCCAGTCCTTCTTTGTCCTTTTCATTTCTGTCTCGGCTCTCGTCTCCATTTGTCTGCCGCTCTTTCTCTACATCTCTAACCCTGAGGATCCCACAACAAGAACTACATTGTAATTCTATCACCAGATTGCATCACTATGTCCTAGAAACCGATCTCCACATCTTCCACCCTCAATTGTATTACATAAACTACTCAAGAGAGTCATTCCGAAATAACATGGCATGATGCAGCATCTTGTGTTTATTCAACAGCGAATAGTTCAAATTATAAGATCTTGTATTTGGTTACGCGCCCTAATATACCCGACAGCCTTGTGTTTAGGTTGAACTGCACACGATTCGCAAAAGCAAGGCAAAAATTCTCAAAGATTAAAAAAAAATAACTCAGCTTTGGTTCGTTTTGTACTTGGAAATGCTGTTTGCTATTTTTAACTATTTTTTTTAAGCTATGTCAATTTTTTGTTCACCTAAGCGCGTAATATATTCTAACACCGAACTAGTCTTAGCAAACATTTGTTGCCATATGTGCCATCTAAATATATGCTGCAAACATAGCAATTATTCACACGCAGAAATTAATACTGTACAGTTTTCTCTAGCTTCAGCCGTAATGTCTGAGCTAGGATATCGATATTCCATATTCTTGCTGAACAAAGCACGATGTACACTTGAGAAATTTTCCCAATTTCCCACTTCTGTTGGACGTTTAATCTATCTTTCGTTTATGTACATCATTCGACTTTACATCCGACTATCATCTCTTTGATTCACTCACCAGTACTACTCTCCTGTCGTTCGTTACGCCTGTCTTAATGACTTATAGCATCATCATTTGCTTATGTCCAACTGCTCTGGTGATCAAATATCTTCATTTTTGTTTCCTCTCTTGAGTAGTTTATGTAATACAATTGAGGGTGGAAGATGTGGAGATCGTCCACGGAGAACATGAATGAACGGTTTCTAGGACATGGCAGAATTAGAGCTGAATTTAATGAAATTTTCAACTACTTTTTCCCCCTCTATTTCAGTTTTCATTTTCACTTAAATGTGTTATATGTTCTTCTAGCTCTGAGATTGAACTGGTCTGAGCAAATATTTGTTATCATATATGTTCTCTAAATCTTCATTTCCCTCATCTCAGGGTTTTTTCCTTCCGGGTTTTGCCTTCTTGTGGCGAAGCACGTTCCCTTAACCTATGAGTTGATTACATGAAAGCGCAATTCGACATTCAGAATTAGGTGAACTCTGTTAACTGGAGTTGAGTGTTAGATATTAAACCCTGAAAAGGATTAATAGTATACTAGCAATAACCCGTCAATAACGACGGAAGTAAATAAAAAACTGTAATATATTTTTTTAATATTTTTAATTCAATATAAGTTATTTGGATGACAACATTTTTTGTGAAAGTGCGTGGATTTGTTTCAAAGAATGTTCCCTGATAAAAAGTGTTTTTCACAAAAACTTTCAAGTTTTCATGATTTGTTCCTCTTTGTCGCATAGAGCTGGCCGTGTCCGAAAACAGGTTCAGGAAGGAAAACTCCTACAAGATCAAAAGATTATCCTTGCGCCTTATTGATTGTCATTGCAAATGTTAAAATCACTGGGAATTGACGACGTCGCATCCTTAATGGCAAACTGCGCTCGCTCGGTTCTAAGTCAATGCGAGGAATTAAATCTCATTCTCCTTTATTACTGCCAGTGATAATTTCTGCATCAATGGAATTCTGATGCAAGACTTTTATGACCAAACGCGTGTCATTCAATCGTCCGTTTTTTGCGTTCAGATTTCGCAATAGCATGAAAAATGCAGCAACCTTTAATTTCAGCAAATGCGGTGGCATTCCTGATGGGCACTGCTCGTTAAGGAACTCGGTTGGGAAATCAACTGCGTCGTTGGGATCATCGGAAATCATGGTATCCATGCTCCAATAAACCGTTTCATTTCCAGCGAGTAGCTCCAACAATAAGTCTGCAATACTTTAAATTAAAATTTTGTCTTGAAGAAACAATCAAAAACTTACATGTTAAAGTTATTTTTAACAAAATGATGAGTTAAATCCGTTTCCGGAATGAAACTGGGTTCTACAATCAAAAACTTACATTTTATTCATATATCACTGTCACTCACTTTGTGTTGCACAATTCACCGACTTTTCTTCGTTGAGAGTACATATAAGGGAAACAATACAATTAATGTCTAACTTTCAACCACAGTTGCATCTCTTAGATGTGACCGACGTACAAACGGCGAGAATTATGGAGTTTGATGATATCTGCTAACAAGATGAAGCCCTGATAAGGACTCTATAACTGCGAAACTGCGGAAAAGGCATCGTGCTGGCTGTGGAACAACTGCAATGGGATATGGAACTCTAGACAGTAATTTGTTTTCAACATAGGGGTTACTTTCACAATTGCTTCCAGCTGGCAGAAAATATGAGTGAATTTGAAAGCTGCAACCAAGGTGGAGTTGATTCAATTCTCTGCACTAGAGAACATGAGACTGGCACTTGTGAGTCACGACATACGTGGAAAGTGGAGACTTAGAGTGTAAAGTAGATTAAGGGGCCGAAACACTTGATTGAGGGAGGACCACTTTTGATGATCAGATTGCCTCTTGTTGTATCGCTCTGCATAGAGTTTCCAATCATAATACAACTGAGGGTAGAAGACGTAGAGAACGTCCTGGGAAACAAAGTATGAAAGTCACAGAAGTGAATCTATGAGAGTAGGGATTCGTCAGTTAAAGAGAGAGCATCTACAGCAGGGATCGGGAACCTTTCCGTGACAAAGTGCCAAATATTTAATTTTGTCTCCATTTTAACAAATTGAAGAGCCGCATGAAAAAAAAAATCACATAGTATCCCTCATTCACTAAGAGTTAAGTAGTAGAGAGCCGACAGCCGCACGAGAAGGCTCAAAGAGCCGCATGCGGCTCGCGAGCCAGGGGTTCCCGACCCCTGATCTAGGGTATAGGAGAACTGGAGCTAAATTTAGTACATACAGCGCCATAGGTGTAAGTTCTTGTCCAGGGTTAGACATGTTAATTTTTTTTTTCCTCCTCTCCCCAAACAAACATAAATTAAACAAGGAAGTAAAACACAACTACAAACACTTGCAACCGCCCGGCTCGCCTACCCCTAAGACCAGCGTTTAGTTTAGAACAATGTTTCTTAACTTTTTTAGAGGTCCCTCACCCTTTTATAGCATCTTAAGAAACCTTGCGCCCCATTATCTTCTCTCTCTCAAAATATACCAGAAATGCGGAAAAAAGAAAAAGATAAAAGTACGTTCTTCCATGAAATGAAAAGAAAAAATTTGTTTGTATAATTTGTGGATGCACTGAACCCGACAGAAAACGAAACTGGTCGTAAAGTGCACATAAATTAGAGTGTTTTTATGAGTAATTTGCAGCGTGTTTTCTTACAGCTTTACGACATTGTGAAGATACACATTTTGAATATAACTCACACCAATATTTGGAACTTTTCAAAGAAGGTTAATATTTAAGTACATTATATTCTTTGAATTCACGTTTTCAATTTTCTATTTTGTACAGATACATTTAGGTTGTGTGTATTATATTGTGTTTATGATGGTTCGCCTTCTAAAATATCTGGTATGTCTCGCACCCCCAGAAATCAGGCCGGGCACTCCCAGGGGGCGGCATGCACACCTGGTTAAGAAGCATTGATTCAGAAGAATGGGAAGAGCTCAATCATGCATGTATCCCAGCATTTTAAACATTGGTGGATTTCTTAAAATACACAGAGACTCTTCTCTTGATCACAAAATTCGCAGACGTGTTCTCTGGTAACTTCAGAACTGACCACTTCTGCATAACGGTCCGATAAGCTAAGCTCTCCTCTTGCGGCCCAGTTATAATAATAATAATAGCCATTTCGGGCTAATCACCCGTTTGTCAAACATTTTTATTACATGTTTTGCCCAGGAGCCTTGTGCTCTTTTGGTCCCCTCTACACCCTGTTTACGGGGTAGACGAGGTTCTGATTATGAGATGAGATAATAGCCATTTCAGACAGAACTGGTTATGGGAATGCGCCCCCGGGGTGACAGCCCTCAGCTGTTTATTTTTCTGGTATACGCGGCACAGTTACAGGGATCGAAACATGCTTCAGTCAACCATGCTGTAAATGGGTGCCTGAGTCTGCTCTTGAGCTGGGCAAGGCAAACGCAGCGAAACGTGTAATTAGTCAACACCCCCCCCCCACCTCATAAAAAAAACTTGACCTGATATGAAGAAGTCTCTAACACTTAACTTCTCTACGGCAGTTTCTGCTATTTGACTACCTGTTTTACTTATGCAAACGTCTCGTCATGTAAATTTCAGAGAAATAGGATTTTCGTTCATTTACTTGCAGTGAATATCACGTAATCATCTCATGAACTATTGCCTAAGACTGATACGATGAATACAGTGGCCATAAAATCATACCAGGAGGTCTTCAGAGAAGCAGACGAAAGTTGTCAATTAAATAACAAGATAAAGGCATAGGCCAAAGCAATGAGTGTTCTTTGGGCATACTATGAGAACATAACAATTTGAGAACCTGGTAACATTCAATAAATGCTACTAAAAAAGAAGCAAAATAAAACAAAAAGAAGGAAGGCAAGACAGAGAAAGGGGGTAGAGGAGAAATCTGACCAGATGACATGGGAAAAAAATAACAAAATAACGCGGATTCAAACCGTCAGAACCAGTTGAAAATGTACTGTTAGGACACATTTAATAACTACTAACTACCTGATTCAATTGCTCGGACACCCGCAAATATCTATGAAAATAAAGCGATAGATGATAAATGGTGACTGTCGCAGATTGAAGATATTTGTCTACTTGTAATTTTCTGTCCATCCTGTATATTGCTTCATTTTCTGTCTATCCTTAATTTTCTGAAAAATATTTCTCACGCACTTTCTTTTCCCACCCGAACTCAGATAAAGCTTCGGTCAAGCCAGCGTCCAACTCGGCTTTCTAGATATTTATGACCTGTCTTCTTTCCCATTGTTAATACCTTTGAGCTCGAAACACGGAGCTTCGCCCAGCATGTCTGATCGTGCCATTTGATATGCAAACTAATTTGCGGCGATAATTTTGCAGGTGCACATCGTGGGAACTTAAAAATGTAGCGGGTAAATCGAAAATAATTCTTTCTTTCTTAAAGAAACTAGTTTTAGAAGTTACTTGGTGGTCAGAAAAACTTTGCATAGGGAAACTTGATTTTAAACAAACAAAGTGCCCTCAAGTTTAATAACTACAGACTATAAATTTCTGTGCGGATATACGCAGTGCAACCTGCCAAGTCTTGTCTCTTATTGCTGAAAAGAGGTTACCTAGCCCTTCCTGTGGCCATGTAAGTCCTCGCCACCAGTCATCATAATTCCCTTCAATTATTTAAATTATTTCAAAGATAAGATTTTCAACACCAAACATCACCCCTCCCATACTCCACCCATTGTAAGCCTCCATCCCACCTTTGGAAGCAAATTCGTTATCCGTGGATATTTCATCAATTGTGGATACGTTACACCAATCTTGGATTTATAAAATCGTGTTCAGATTCTGTGCCCTTTGTGGATACCTCATTCGAGCACCAAAGTTAATTTCAAAGCATTGGATTACGTTATTTTTCCAAGAGAACACCAGGATATCAGTTATTTCCAACATTCACACCAAAGGAACAAAGGAACAAACATTCATTTTCACACAAAAGGTATCCAATACCACAATTCCCGCCGTAAGTACGTCGGTCGGTCACATCCTGCACACCGTCATTTGCGCACTTTTCTATTTTCGAGAGAGTACATTAACTTTCAACCACAGCTAAGGGGTGCAACTGTGGTTGAAAGTTATACAATAATTGTATTGTTTCCCTTATATGTACTCTCCCGAAAATAGAAAAGTGGGCAAATGACGGTGTGCATGAACAGTTTGATTATGGAAAGAAGCCAACAACACAATTGATAAACAGTACATGAACTGGAGACAGGAAGGTGCGGAGATGCAGATTAAATCAACAGAGAATCAAGATACTCTTCTGTCCAGTTTCATTCGGGATACGGATTTATCTCATCATTTTCTTAATTTTTGTATTGTTTCTTCAAACAAAATTTTAATTTAAAGTATTGCAGACTTATTATTATGGATCAAAATGATAAGATGGCGGCAATTAAAATCCTGTCAATTTTGACGGGTTGTTGCTAATTTCACATATTTCCAGCAAAGCCTAGGATGTTATCAGGCCTGTCGGGAACTGTACTAACACAATTCATTCATCATTTTTTTGTGTCACTAGTTGTGTAATATTTTTTTCTTCTTAACAATCATCAAATTGTTGTGAGTTTGTTTTCTATTGATAATTTTTTTTTGCTGTAAAATCTTTTATTGATTTTTTTACATTTCTGAATTGAGTTAGACTTGATAGGATTGTTCGTTCAGTTCAGACTACCAAATCCTCAATCTAACTTTACTTCTTTTACCTACTATTTGTGAGTGACACATTGTGTGCAAAAGAGTGCCATACTATTGTCGCCAGAGAAAATAAGAGGAGCTATGTGTGTGTGGTTTTCTTAGCGAAGAACTCACTGACTCCGCCTGTGTCTTCTGTCTATCTCTCTTGCGCATCACTATCACACGTCCATGTGCACTAACCTCCCTCACCTCTCTGCAGCTGTCAAGCTTTACCTACTGTTAATTAAATTTTCATGCGACAGTGACTCTATGCTATCGATGTCACACAGTGTCACTTTCTAAAGCACAGGCATAGCAGATCAGTATTCACATACTACCTTCACAACGAAGGTCGGTGTTAAACTCTGTTTAGTTGTTTACTCATACTGGCTACTAGTTGCTGAATCACGCTTTATTTGTTAAATGACGTGAATGTCCACCAGTTGATAAATGTAGATGTTGGGACTGGTGTAGTAAAGTGTAACGATTGTCAACTCATTAAACCCAGCACAGTTTTGGTCATACAGGTCATCTTGTCCTGGAACGTGGTGAGGCTCCGACAAGAATGTGAGTGTAAACAATGAGTGTGTATGTGAATGTCAGAACGCGAATGGTAGAATGATTCGATAGAGTTGACAGGTTGATAGTACATCACTCATACTCACACTGTTCGAATTCAAGAAGTACTGGAACTACGGTGGTCTTTTTATAACATTTAATGGGACGCACACTTGGACAGTACGTGTATGGTTACAGGAACAAATGTCGACATAGACAGCATAATGTTGATCACAGGAATATCATCTTAAGTTAGCATTCATGCTTGGCAAATATCATAATGGAGCATTCGTAAATAAGCATTCAGAGTTCCATCATGTAAATCATCTGGCTTTACTGACTGGGCACGTCAGACCATAACCAATATATAGGAAGGCTCCTAGACCTAACCTCGTCTAGTGAATATCCCTTCACGTAAAGTTCAATATATATATTTTCCATAAAGATATAGGAATCCCAGACATGGGTTCTCACATGTAGCAGTGATCTCTTGGTTCATCGAGCGATAGTACAGGCATCCCTTTTTCTCACTCGATAAATACAAAGTATATGAATTTCAACATGGCTGTTCTTCTCTCGTGAGTTTCACTCACTATAGGACCCAGACCAAAATTGGTCATTCGTTAAATGTCCTCATTTCTTCATGACTTCTATCATAGAAGTAATTGAATAATATCATATAATCTAGTGTTGATACATAGGAATGTCGTCTTCCTTTGAATAAATATTCTTTTCAAAAGTACCACTGTGCATCTGTTTATCAACAACGATGGCGAAGCCCAAGTTCATAATAAATTGTGGTTTTACCTTTCTATGCGAAATATAACTTTGCCATTCCTTGGCAAAAGAGAATAAACACTGGGGTAAAGTACATACAACATGTCTAAATGACTATCACTTTTCCCCATCCACATATAGATCACTTTTTCGGCGATAGGCCTGCTACAACAAAATTCGCCATCTCGACAGGATGACGGCCATGAATCACACCCCTTGCTAGCGATACTTCCGCTGCATAGCCTTTGACCTTTTCTAGCGACAACCAACATAGTTCGACTTAGAAATGTAAAGATATCCATATATAAGACAGACTCGTCCTACTCATACAAACACTACGTATAAATTCAGGCCATAGATATACTGAAGCAAGAACAATCTATTCCTACCCAGCCAAAGAATAAATCGCAGTAGGCCTAGACTCGTCCGCGGAGTCCGATCGAAGATGACGGAACTACTTTCAAGGGAAGTAACTCAAAAATGACTTCTCCTTAAGCACTTAAAAAGGAAATACTTTGATTACCAAATATTTGCGAACATAATAAGTATATAAATGTATTATATTGCAAGATAGTAAAAATTGCCCTTTACAGTCTTACCACACCTCCCGGGAAAAAAAAAAATAAAATTTTTTTTTTTAAATACATCTAGGAGCACCATACAATAGGCTCAAAACGCAAGAATACTGCGCAGATGCAAATATCAGGAATAAGTATAATTCCTAATATGACCGGTGAGAATATATCTCAAAATCTGAGAGAAATTGTTTCTCTACGAATAAATGTTTCCAGAAAGGTGTGATGTACGTATAATACAATTCTGGTAATTATACAATGCATACCAAAAATTCACACTATAATCTTAAATTTATGATTTATGAAGAAACAATCATCAAAGAACAGCGGTGAATAAACATCAATAAACCGCTAAGTAGCGATACCATCATTCTATTATTAAATTACAAATGTGTATCTTAGTAAAGAAACAAAAAATAACTGTTGTAAAGTTATACATATTAAAAAGATCCAATATTTAACAGTTAAGTGGCATCATGTGGGCATCTGGACAGAATGTCCGCCATCACATTTTCTGAACCACGGATAGCTCGTACCGAGAAATGAAAAGGTTGAAGAGCGATTGCGTATCGAGTTGATCTCGAGCTCTTCAAGTTCTTACTTTGGATAGCCGTAAGAGCTTTTTGGTCAGTTTCCACTACGAAATGCGCGCCCAGAAGGAATCTTTGGAGTTTGAGAATTGACCAAACCATTGCCAATAATTCACGGTCTAAAACCGAGTAATTCCTTTCTGCAGCATTAAGTTTTCTGGATATATACATTACAGGATGCAGAGTTCCAGAGTACTCTTGCATTAGTGCTGCTCCAATCCCAGTGGATGAAGCGTCACTACGAAGAACAAATGTCTTATCTGTTGTAGGTAACACTAAAATAGGTGGTGATGAAAACATAGTTTTGATCTTCTCTAGTGAAGATTGGCATTCATGAGACCAGTGAACCATGTTAGGCGACCCTTTCTTTAATAGTGTAGAGAGAGGTGCCATGATAGAGGACAGATTCGGAATGAAACGTCCATAAAATTGTATGAGACCTAAAAGACTTCGCACTTGCTTTTTAGTCCTAGGGATAGAGATGTTCAGTATCTTAGTGATATTATGGTCTTCTGTCTTCAAGAAACCGTGACCTACTCGATGGCCTAAGAAAGCAATTTCGCTAAAGCCAATACAAGCTTTAGATGGTTTTGCTGTCAGGTTATACTCACGCAGAGTTGATAATAATTCAACTAACCCTGAATAGTGATCTTCCCAAGTATCGCTGAAAAGACAGATGTCGTCTAGATAAGCAATGACATCTGACCGATACGATAGGATTCGACGCATCATGCGTACAAATGTAGCTGGTGCGTTCATAAGGCCGAAAGGCATAAAATTCCATTGGAAAAGGCCTCTGGGAGTAGAGAAAGCGGTAAGAGGTTTGGCGCGTTCGGATAATGGAACTTGCCAATATCCTTTAGACAAATCAAGTTTAGTGAAAAAATGCGATTTAGAAAGACGAGTAAGTAGCTCTTCTAGTAAAGGCATAGGTTCAGCATCGAACTTCGTAACTTGATTCAATTTGCGATAGTCAACGCAAAGACGTATGTTATTGTCTTTTTTTCGAACAATAACCATCGGCGAAGAATATGCAGAAGTGGATGGTTCGATTATTTGTAAATCTATCATTTCATCCAACTCCTTTTCAACCTGTGTTTGGAAATGTATAGGGATAGGATAAGGTCTAACCCTAATTGGAGTATGTTCAGTTAGAACAATGTCATGCTCAATGACATGAGTTTGTCCAGGGATGTCAGTGAGGACATCCTGAAATGTTTGTAACATAGACGAAACTTGTCGCCGTTCTCCTAGAGACAAATCAGGAGAAACAGTAACGTCTTTCCATGATTCACTAGAATGAAGTGGGATCATTGGAAGCGGAAGATTAACATCCGAAAAACTTGTTTCCTCATCCTGTATTACAGACAGTGATGAGTAATGACCATGTTTGACATGAGAATCGTCCGTTGCCTGGAAAATAGGCTGTAGATAGTAAGGACGTTCATGGAACTCCGTAAGCATATTGATGTGGAAGGTTTTATGCTTCCCGTTGATATCGACGATGTAGTCAACATCTGAAATTTTCGATATTATATCGTACGGACCTTTCCAACTAATAAGGAGTCTATTTTCACGACAAGGTAGCAAAACAAATGCTTTGTCACCAGGACAAAGTTGTCGTAAAGTTCTCTTCTTATTAGCAAATTGTCTTGCCTTCTGCTTAGCAAATTCAGAAGAGGACGTTGCCAATTTGCATGCTTCGATAATCTTTTGTCTCAGCGCGATGACATACTCGTAAGAAGATTTTGTGTCATCGTCAATATTGTCAGCTGTTATAAGATCATGCAGCAAAGACATTGGGCCGCGCGGTCGCGCGCCAAAGACAAGTTCAAAGGGAGAAAACCCTGTATGTTCATTGGGGACCTCTCTATACGCGAAGAGGGCCGCGGGTAAAACCCTATCCCAATCTTGAGGATGATCCTCAGTTATCTTCCCTAATAAGTTCTTAAGTGTTCTATTTAGTCGCTCGACCATCCCATTGGACATAGGATGATAGATGCTACTCAAAGATCTCTCTATCTGTAGAGTAGACATTACTTGAGACATGGTATCCGATATCAGTTGGGTGCCATGATCTGATAATATTTCTCCGGGGAATCCCAGCCGAGAAAATATAAGCCAAAGAGCATCTGCAATGTCAGCGGTAGTAATGCTCTTTAGAGGGATAGCCTCTGGCCAACGTGTGCACATGTCTACACACGTTAAGATAAACTGATGTCCTCTAGCAGATTTGATCTTGAATGGACCAATGATGTCTATCGCCATTTTCTGGAATGGACGAATAGGAATATCTGCAGCCTGAATAGGCGCAGCATGACGAGGACCTTTGGATTTGACTTCTTGACATACTTTACAGGATCGACAATAGATCCGTATGTCCTTGTTCACAAAAGGCCAAAAGAAAGCCGCAAGAACTCTTGACTTTGTACGGGAAAAACCCATGTGACCAGCACACTGAGAGTCGTGTGCATGTTGTAAGATCTTAACTCTCAAATTCTTGGGTACAAGAATCTGAGAATGACTTGACTTAGTGGAGTCTTGCACCATACGTACAAGTACGCCATTCTTCATTGTAATCCAAGATTTACAATTTGAATCTTTATTCGGATCACCTTTCGTTACAAGAGTGAAGAATTTCTTAAGAGTCGGATCTTCTTCTTGTTGTTTTATAAACGAGTCACGAGAAATTACCAAGGGATCATCTTGGTTATGCACTTCATTATCTTCAACAGATGAAGTTTCAGGCATATTGAGAGCTTGAGCTCTAGTGACTACCGCATTAGCAGATTGCATATTTTGATTTTCCCAAACGGAAATTTGCTCTGGAGTGCATTCTTTGACTCCGTGAATGCGACCGATGATAAGATCAGCGATCGGATTCGGCAAAAGACATGCGTGTACATCTCCTGTGAAGAAAGGAGTAGCAATCCTAATGATAGCGGTAGAGTATTTCTCTATGGTGCCGCCAAATGTTACGCATTTGACTACTTTGCCTGTAGAATGAGAAGGATCTATGAGTGACTGCCTAACCCCAATAGTTGTGCATCCAGAATCAAAAAGTACTGAGACTGGATTGTCATTTACTAAACCTTTGTGTAAGACAAGAGAACCTCTCTCATCATGCGCGATTGACGCAGGAAGAGCGGGAAGAGGATGCCCACAGCTTAAAGTAGACACTGGTTGGCTCAAATAATGTTTTGCATTGGGGGCACTGAGATGCTCTCCCAAAATCAAAAGCGGCACATGCCATATTATTAGAGTCATCATTATCTTTATTTTGTTTATAGGCTTCGTGGGACTCTTGCTGTGCAGAGTTCGCCTGGTAATGAGCTTTATGTTTTTTGAATTGTGCTCTACCTCTGTTATTATTGCCTCTGTACCTATCATTGTTTCCACTATTATAACCCCTACTCGGGTTTGAATCATAGCTCCTTTGGTTACTATCATCATATTCATTATAATGAGTATCTCTGTAATTATGATCTTGTTGTCTCCATGAAGGAAAACTTGGATAGTTTCTAGAATGACTTCCTTTGCGAAAGTTCCTGTAATTATGACCACCCCTGAATCGAGGGCTGTCAGCTCTTCTCCAGGTATTCGAAGAAGAACCCTGAAATGATTGGTTACCTTGGTTCTGATAACTGTAATAGTTACCTTTTTTATTAAACTTACTTTGAGGTCCTTGGAATTTGTGAGAGTGATTAGGGTTGTATGGTGTTGCAGAAGCAACTGGCATACCTTCTTTAACCTTATTGTTGCTAATAGCTACGTCCGGATGTGCAGTGACGTATTGGGTACAATACTGTTCCATTTCTTTTAGAGACTTAGGTTTACGCTCATGTAAGAATTCGAGGAAAGGTTTATTTATACTTGACATAATCTTGTCTCTGAGTATCAAGTCCATAAGGGCTTCATAAGTCTTTTCTGTTTTGGATAGCTCAATCCAACGATCAAATGTAAGACGTGTCCTTGCAATGAATTCTGAGAATTCTACACCTGCCTCAGGCACCATTGTCTTAAACAACTTCCGATAACCCTCTTCAGACAACTGATACTTCTTTAATAAGGCTGCCCTAATAACATCATAGTTATCTTTGTCAGCCTCTTCAACCAAACTTAAACTAGTCAGAGAATCACCTTTCAGATTTTCTGATAACTGGTTAGCATATTGTGATTTGTCCACATTATGTGCTCGACACGAGCGTTCAAATCTATTTAGCCAGAATGTTATGTCATCACTGGAAGGGTTGAACGCTGGTACCTTGACCTTGTAAGTAAAGGGTTTACCATTACCACCAGATGCTTGATTACCATCACTTATGTTTGTTAACTTTAACTTTTCTAACTCAAATGCTAAAAGTTCTTTTTGGTATTCATGTTCTCTTATTGCTTTTTTCTCTTGAGCTTCAGCTTGTAATTTTCTCTCTTCTGCAGCAGCTTCATCTTTTCTTTTCTCTTTTTTCCATTTCCATCTGGAATCTTTTTTCATCAGTCTGTATCTGCAATTTCTTTTGTTCATACTCTCTTTGTAATTTTTTTTCCTCAGCTTCTAATTTTTTCTCCTCAGCTGCTAATTTCTTTTCTTCAATCAATGCTTTTCTCTCTTCTGCAGCTAATGCTTTGTCATATTGAGCAACTGCCCATTCTTCTAATTGCTGACCAGTCTTATCAAGAATCTTGCCTTGTGTGATAAAATAATCTAAAGTAGACATCTTGTCTAATAAGATCAGTAATTTGCAAAAGTAAATAAATTCACTTTCTTAGTCTTAATCAAAGACCTTGTATGATAACTTTGTAACCTGTGGAAAATAGTACTTAACTATCCCAATCACTGTGGGAAACAAGCCTTACAAAGGTCTTGTATAAATCCTTATATAATAACAGCTATAAGTTGCTGGTTCACTCTATAATATAAGTGCAGTGCACCAGAAATAGTGTTTTATATCATCAACTGTGTACCTTTAGTAATAGCAATTAACTATCAGTTGATTCTTGTACATCAATTTATATGATCAACTATATTTTAAATAGTGTATGTCGATCAGGCACAAAACAAAACAGTTATACAGGAGAACATGAAAACATTTGCGGAAATGAAATAAATGAAATGGGAAAACAATAAAAGATAAACCGCAAGAGGATAACAAATACAAATAACGCCACAGTATATAAATATAAATTGAGAATAGAACTGAAAGATAGAATAGGGTAGACCAACAAATTACAAACAAATCAAAACAAACTAAAGAACAGAGGAATATTACAAAAACAACAATGAGTACAGTCTTCACAGCTAACACTAATAGCAACAGCTGTCGCAGCAAATTTTCAATCAAGAAAATTGCACCTATAGAAACGCACACATCAGACCCTCTATTACGTGGGATACTCTGCTGTGTGACACCGCCCAACCAAAACAACAACCCGCTGGATACAAACAAATATCACATATAAATATTTAAACATAAATACATAATTGCATAAATAGTATGGCAATATGATGTAAATAGAGTGTTGCAGAAAGAATGTGTTGTAAAGAAGGCTCAGTTACACTGCCTAATAGTACAGTACTGTGGTACTTTATTAAACAAATACTTCTGGTCTAATTATTTTAAATTCAACACAGAAATAGAAGCTCCATCGTTGATGTGAATGATAACAATCGATGTAGTACTTCTCAGTTCAATAACATTTCCTTTCGCAAACACTGTCAAATATTCTCCAGTCCTGATGTGTAATGTTCTATGTTTCAACCAAGCTTGCTGTGTAACACTGTCAGTTGTATGGCAAATGTCCAACGAACCAAATGTCAACAAACGCTGACCTAGTTACCGCATACTCTCGACAGGACAGGTCACGCTGACATCACTGTAGAGTTGTACTGCTGATGTATTTGTGTGTCGTAACAGACCCCAAGGAACGTCTGGTCTCAGTAGTTTACTTCTCAATATGGTCACTGTGCAGGTTGACCCAGGAAGCTGGCACACCAGTTGTTAAACTCTGTTTAGTTGTTTACTCATACTGGCTACTAGTTGCTGAATCACGCTTTATTTGTTAAATGACGTGAATGTCCACCAGTTGATAAATGTAGATGTTGGGACTGGTGTAGTAAAGTGTAACGATTGTCAACTCATTAAACCCAGCACAGTTTTGGTCATACAGGTCATCTTGTCCTGGAACGTGGTGAGGCTCCGACAAGAATGTGAGTGTAAACAATGAGTGTGTATGTGAATGTCAGAACGCGAATGGTAGAATGATTCGATAGAGTTGACAGGTTGATAGTACATCACTCATACTCACACTGTTCGAATTCAAGAAGTACTGGAACTACGGTGGTCTTTTTATAACATTTAATGGGACGCACACTTGGACAGTACGTGTATGGTTACAGGAACAAATGTCGACATAGACAGCATAATGTTGATCACAGGAATATCATCTTAAGTTAGCATTCATGCTTGGCAAATATCATAATGGAGCATTCGTAAATAAGCATTCAGAGTTCCATCATGTAAATCATCTGGCTTTACTGACTGGGCACGTCAGACCATAACCAATATATAGGAAGGCTCCTAGACCTAACCTCGTCTAGTGAATATCCCTTCACGTAAAGTTCAATATATATATTTTCCATAAAGATATAGGAATCCCAGACATGGGTTCTCACATGTAGCAGTGATCTCTTGGTTCATCGAGCGATAGTACAGGCATCCCTTTTTCTCACTCGATAAATACAAAGTATATGAATTTCAACATGGCTGTTCTTCTCTCGTGAGTTTCACTCACTATAGGACCCAGACCAAAATTGGTCATTCGTTAAATGTCCTCATTTCTTCATGACTTCTATCATAGAAGTAATTGAATAATATCATATAATCTAGTGTTGATACATAGGAATGTCGTCTTCCTTTGAATAAATATTCTTTTCAAAAGTACCACTGTGCATCTGTTTATCAACAACGATGGCGAAGCCCAAGTTCATAATAAATTGTGGTTTTACCTTTCTATGCGAAATATAACTTTGCCATTCCTTGGCAAAAGAGAATAAACACTGGGGTAAAGTACATACAACATGTCTAAATGACTATCACTTTTCCCCATCCACATATAGATCACTTTTTCGGCGATAGGCCTGCTACAACAAAATTCGCCATCTCGACAGGATGACGGCCATGAATCACACCCCTTGCTAGCGATACTTCCGCTGCATAGCCTTTGACCTTTTCTAGCGACAACCAACATAGTTCGACTTAGAAATGTAAAGATATCCATATATAAGACAGACTCGTCCTACTCATACAAACACTACGTATAAATTCAGGCCATAGATATACTGAAGCAAGAACAATCTATTCCTACCCAGCCAAAGAATAAATCGCAGTAGGCCTAGACTCGTCCGCGGAGTCCGATCGAAGATGACGGAACTACTTTCAAGGGAAGTAACTCAAAAATGACTTCTCCTTAAGCACTTAAAAAGGAAATACTTTGATTACCAAATATTTGCGAACATAATAAGTATATAAATGTATTATATTGCAAGATAGTAAAAATTGCCCTTTACAGTCGGCTGCAATGGATCTGCAACGTCTTCTGTCTCTTGTCTTCATGGCCCACTCCGATAGCCTCGCCCGCAATCTATTGAAGTTATATCCCCACTTACAGCGCTGTCTTCCTCTTGTATGTTTACCTTTAACCCGTCCTTCCATTATGATTGTCAGCAAGGTGTATTATCTTATTATGTGACCAAACTTTTATCAGTCTATGATCTATTTCATTATTACTATTTTCATTCCCAGCTTTTCTAGGACCATTTAATTTTTTCCCCTTTGCGTAAGATGCACACCATTCTTCTATACAACCACATGTCAAAGGCCTTAATTCTTTCTTTTAACTGGCTGTTCATTGCTCATGTTTCTGCACCATACAATAACCAAGTATATATATATATATATATATATATATATATATATATATACATATATATATATATATATTATAATATATATATAATATATATATATATATATATATATATATATATATATATATACAAACACTTGATGGCTCTAATTTTTAATTTGTGAGTCAATCTCAAATTGTTTAATGTAGTTAGTTTCCGCTATTCCTACTTTATTCTTGATTTCTGTTTCACATTTGCTACCTTCTGTTATTATGTACCTACTTGACTTATTCCAGTAATATTCCCATTTATTCTTATTTGTAATGTGGGCTTATCGTCGGCTTTGCTAATTACCATAGTTTTCGTGTTCTCAGTATTAATGTCTAATCCATATTCATGACTTAAGCTATTTACTTGCTTCACAAGGTCTTGTAATTTCTGTACGCTTTCAGCTGTTTCATCTGCATTTCTAAGGTTTGTTTACTGATCTTCCCACCGATGTTTAGTTTTTTGTTTTTTTTTAACAATGTTTTGCTTCGTTTTGGCGAGGCGCGTCCCGTTCAACCTAGTCGGTTATATTAGGGCGCATGTCCAAATATAAAAGACCCTTAAGGTCTGATATTAACTGATGTTTAGTCCTATCTGTTTGACAATATTTTTGTCTATGTAAATATTAAATAGACAGTTTGGTTTGGTTTTTGGTTTTAAGGATTGTCTTCATTGCACATGGACAACTCCATCAGTACTCCGATCTCTTCCCTTAGACCACACAAGAAGGATCTCAGCACAGTGCACGAACTCCGTAGCACCGGCGAGAATCCCAGTGTGTTTATAGGAATGACACATTCTATAAATATGTTTGCGGTATAGGCAGATTACGTGCCATGTAGCTGCTAATTGTTAGACACTCGCAGACACGAAAACTTGCCTCTCTCCATGACGTTAACTTCACAAAAAGTTACAAGTAGTCCAATAACAGATACTGCACCAGGAGAGTGAAGTGTTAGAGACTTCTGTATACTAGGTATACCTCAAGGAGAAAATCTGATAATCAGAAATCGTTCCTCGTCAGACAAGTATTGAACCCATTTCATTTCCTTGAAACTCTAGATGAGTTCATGAGTTCAACGTATCATCCTGTTGCTCATTTCTTTTTCCCACGTCTACGGGGATTTTAATCCTCTCCATTCGTTCATTCATAACCCTCCGCTCCCCAAGGAGCACAGGCCTTCAACAAACACATGCCAAGTCCTCTTGTCACGTGCCATCATCTCATGTTCCTTGCACGTTCTCCTCATCATTTTCTAGAAGAAAGAAGGTTAGTCAGTAACAGACTCCTTTCGGCTTTCTCTGTGTTGCATCGTACGCCTCCCTGCGAGAGGACCTTCCCCTGTCTTGGATGGCTGAGTTTTATTTTCCTTAACTGACTTGTCCATGTTTGTTGAAGTTTTTGTGGTTTAACATTTTTTACAGGATGGGGTAACCAGCCCCACGCCCAACCCTCCTTAGTCGCCTTCTTCGAATTGCTTGGCAGGGAACAGTTACTATTCTTTAATCCCCTTTCTGGCCCTGCCAACACACGGGTGAATCCTCTCCAGGTTAGATGCAAATTCCAAATTTAATATTTACTCCAGTGTTGTTGTAACATTTCTGTTGTGTATAAACTTACTGTTCTGAATTCCAGAGCCCATTGCGGTTTTGCCACGATGTGATGGTAGGGAGTGCGAATGTCAGGTCTATTAAAATGTGTATAATATTTTTTGAAACTCTCTGTTATTTCCTTCCACTCTTAGATCTGTATGATTATACATACAGATCTAATCATACAGAAGTGCAACATAGGTCTGGCAGCCCTAAAAACAAATATCCGCAGCGAACCTGGAACAGAGACTACTGTTTCTTCTGTATCATCAGCTAGTCATGTCAGTCATCGAGTATGGTCTGGGAATACTCACGCTGTCAAAATCACGATGTTAACAATTGGAACGAATTCAAAATGAAGGACTGCGTGTAGTCTTGGGCGGTACGCGAGATACCTCCATTGTAACGATGCTGGCATGCTTGAATTACTGTGAATTAAATCTAGATATTCGATGGCTCAGCAAAAGCCTATATGAGAGTAACCACAGACAAAAGGCACTCCTACATGGACACATAGCTGACTGTGACGTATAATGGGAAAAGAGCCTACAGTAATCTGACAGTCTTTATAATCTCGTAGCGTTCTATGATTTGCTAGCTAAAATCATGCATTTACTGCCTGTGTTTATTTACACAAGCGTACTTTTTCGTCACGTCTCTTTTCTTTGAACATAAGCAAACGAAGTGTTTATAAACTTTCGTGACCTGCCCGTCATAACAGGTAGCGAATCAGGTTTGTTTACCTCGTCTTCTCACGCGAGTTTATCTGTCAATCATACGATACCTGACAAACCGCACGTGAAAAACACAGACCCTTTGAAGTTCGTACTCAGGGGAAGTCAGAAACCCCTGGGCTCTTTGATCTTCAGAAGCGGGCATTCGTACAGAGAAAACCTGTTATACGTAATAAGTCTTTTGATGACAGTCGAAAGCGCTCGACGGAAGACCGACCGTAAAGCCTTTATCTTGAAACTCTGTTTCTGATTCCTCGTTACACATAATACCGTGAAAAGTAACATTATCGATAGATCAGAGAAATATAATGATATATAAACTGTGTTTTCTTAAACCTGCTATCAGTTGTCACTCAGAATTTTTGGATAGTCTAAGCACGCAGTTCTAGAACCATTTTGCTAAATTAGCAATTCATGGGGATTTTTCATTCTGATTTCTGACCTGATCACAAGAGCATCCAGCGGTCTTTTCTTTTGTTTGTTTTGGTCTGGGAAATTTTACTGTTAGTTACCTGTGCCTCAAATTGGTTTGAGCGGTACCGATCTTCATTATACGCGTATGCGCCAAAGATACATGAGAACAGTTCTAACACTAAAAGTAATTTAACTGGACTTACCAAACCCAGCAATATTGTTTCAATTTTATCAGCCCACTGGGGTGTACAAAAGATAACATTTATTCCCGACTTTTGACAGTCGTATTCAAGCAAAGCATCCAGAAATTTACGCTGTTTCAGAATCGGCACTCTAACATAGAGTCCGCCTATAGGATTATCATCATTTATCAATTGTAAAATTTTTTAGCAACCAGATGTTTCCCAATACTGGAAGTATTCTCCTCTTTTAACTGTGAACCCCAAGAACACGGCCCTACATCAGCTATTGGCGGTGACATTTGTTCATCCAGGAAAAACCCACACCAGATTCGGCGTTCACCTCACTAGTCTTTATTTGTTATAGGATGGACTGGGGCCAATTTGGGAAGTGAACCTGAGTTTCTATATATATTCATGAAAAAATTTTAATTCCAAGGGATATCACCAAGATTAGGTAAGCGTGATTGAGTGGCCACTGTATGAAAGAGAGGGTGAATATTTTTCTTTGTTACAGGGAATTTACCAACATTGGATTTGCTTAAACTTGTTTACTTTACTGGGTAGTATATAGTAGGAACTTGGTTACTTTACTGTCTACTCTGTAACATAGTGCTAACCTTCAACCTTTGGGTTATTAACTTTTTGGGTTCTTTTCTCCATAAGGGGAGGGCACATTTATTCTGCTATTTCATATGTATGTAAATCTGATTTTATTTGATCTTTCTTGTGTGTTGGTCAGACCCGTACCCAAGTAACCGTAGTTTTTCACGTTTGTGTGTCTTGTTGTCACATGGCTGTGTGTGTGTGTGTAGTTAAACTTATATTTATATGTATGAGGAGGGCAAGGTTGTCTTGTACTCAATTATAGTCGTATAGATAAGCTGTAATAGAGAAACTTACTCATTCCATAGACATATCTTTTCCTTAAGCTATCACCCGTGAAATCTATTTCTCACACCTTTCTCACGTACCTATCACCATCCACTCTACTCAGATGGGCCAAAAATAATTCAAAACCTATCTTTACGACAGAATGGTGGCTCGTGTCCAGGATTTGATCTAAGTCGGAGTCTAGATTAATGACTAACGTATGTTATTGTATCTTAGTCTAACTCTAGATAGAGTGTGTTGTGCGTCCTATGTTGTGAGTAAAGAATAGTAATAATAATTATCCCCTAGACAACGTTCTTACTTACTGGGTTTTGACCACACAAATTAGAAATTTGTTTCTTTCCACAGCATCTTATATGAGACTTCATTAACAGGGGCAGTTGTTGTATCAGACTCACAATCCATGCTTTGGAAGGTCCAACGTAGATGGCTCCGGCATGAATAGAAAACCTCCATAGAAGCCTCGAATGTTCAGGAACTGATGTGGATCTACTTTCCTGGTCATGGTAATGAAAGAACTGACAGACTTGCTTCAAGAGCACCCATAGAAGGTGCATTGAATATGGATAAGGGAGATGCTGAGGGCAATTAATGATCGCCTACTACAGAATGACACTGCGATCGATGAATCATCAAGGGTAAGCTTGCTGGAATTTGGCATCAAACGTAAGAGCAGCATGAATGAACGTAAGAGAGGATGCATCCGGCGTATATACAATCAGCGCGCTACAGGAACAATTAGCATTCATACCCATCGACATTTGCTGAGGTAAACTGAGCACATATGGGTTTGCCCGGAGTGCAATGACGTCGATTCTAATCAACGATATCAACAAAAATAACTCTAAGATCTAAGTTTTGTGTTTTTTTTTTTTTTTTTTTTTTGAAACTTTACCTATAGTTCGGGAGCCGCGCTGGTGTAATGGTTATAACACTGCACTGGCGATCGGTTGATCCAGGTTCATGTCCGGGTGAGGACATTTTAAGTAGTGTCGTCGACCGGGATTTGGACTGGATTAATTCGAGCCCTGCCGAGAACATTTGAAGGAGTGTCGTCGACCAGGGACTGGAATAACCTGTACGGCTCCTGAGCCGACCCAGCTCTTATGGATACTCTCCGGAGTATCTTTCTGAACGGCGAGAGGACACTTGTCAGCGTAATGGGAAAATAGGATACTCACGTAAAATCAGTCTCATGTTGGAAAAACTATAACCTGAGATTTCGCCTCGAGTAATAGCAGAAAAACACAAAAATGAAACCTAAAGTTCATGTCGAACTGTGTCAAAAGCTTTTTATATTCGATGACGTAAACACATATACTACTGGACAAAAGTTAAGGGCCACCAAGAAAAACTCCACTATGGACCAAATAAATGCAACCAGGTGTAAACAATTTATTACAAAATAAAGTTGATTCATCCGTGGAAAAGATCAGTCAAGTTTTTTTAATAATGTGTGCCTTACTAACAAAAAGAAATTCAACTCACTTTTTCACCTTTTGAACTAGTGGGGCGTGTTGCAAAAACCACGAGTTTTTGCAGCAACAATGGCAATTTTCACGTGCGGGTTAAAGTGACCCAGTTTTTGGACATTATAAAAAAATTAACCTAGTGCACACAGAAATGTATACACATTTCTCTGAGTTCAGTTTTAATGACATTTTCACCTGTCTTTACAGTTTGCCAATCAATTATATAAACCTTGTCTAAACTGAATGGCGGCCCTTAACTTTTGTCCAGTAGTATAGAATGTCCGAATGGGGGGGTGGGGGGGAGGGGGGGGGGGTTGAGGAGACATAGAAAGACTACTCCTCTAATCAGGCATGTCGTACAAGGCCACTAATGTGAGCTTGCGCATGGAGCTGGCAACGTCATCATGTAAAATAAAATGCTATAGAAACCAATGCTGCAGTAGCTTGTACTTTGACGCATCTTTCTTACAATAAAGAAGCCAGGTACAGTGGTGGTTCAATGTTGCTGAAGGAGCGAAAACGGAGAAGAATGATGAATGAAAATGTACAGAATCTTCTTTGAACTTTTAAGGCACTGATATAATGACTGCTGATCATCTACCAGGCATGATGGCCACTAACTGCATTGACAGTCGACGGCTAAGGATCAAAGAAGAGAAGAAGAAAGATCATCTACTTCAAAAAGGTGCCTAACATATGAGGAACATAGAAAGCGCATATGGCCCTACTAGTACCACTCCTAGAAGAGCTCTACGGAGATGTCAACAGCCTCAGACTGGCCACTGTTTTCTTTGACCTTACTCAAATGGACGTCTGAGGATGAACGAAGAAGAACTTTTTAAGGGATCTCTCATGTAACTATACACACTACAGTTAAGACTGGAATCATGGAACTCTCGCTTACTCATTGATTTACTGGCGGTGAGCAGCACTCTAACCACACATGCAGAACACGGGTCCACACAACAATACGCAATAGGCAAACTTGGGCTCGTGACCTGGAAAACAGGTCTCTGTATTACCACAACAGAGCGTGTAATGCGAACCACAACACTCTCCAGATTGCCAGCTATGTAACTACCCCTACGAAACTGTTGACCACCACCTCTTTGAGTGTCCAGCACTGGATGATGTTAGGAAAATGTTTCTTGCTCCGAACAGATATGTGGAAGTATCTTGTACGGTAAAACAAATCAACTTGCGACAACATGCAGATATCACTTTATGGCACTGGACCCAAGAGCAGGAACCCAAGCGCCGCTGGATCAATAACAACTCTCTCTCTCTCTCTCTCTCTCTCTCTCTCTCTCTCTCTCTCTCTCTCTCTCTCTCTCTCTCTCTCTCTCTCTCTCTGACAACATATTTCAAGAGAAAATATCCTTCGAATGATCTTTCTCAGAGAATTCATATCACTTTAGACTTAGATTTTTGTCTTCCTCCTTCCCAGCTCTTTCCTGGCATAAATAACCTCTCATTCTCTTACCGAGGACATACATTATCTCTCAATCTGCCTCTTAGAAGATCGAATAAAGTTCCTTCTTTAATTCCATCTTCGCCCTTTTCTCAAGCTATCTCGGACTCTGGTCATCTTTCATAACTCATTACATTGGTCTCCTTCTTTCTTTTTTTTTCAAGAAAAATCTAACTGTAATTTATTGTGAATTTTGAAATGAAATGTTTTAAACGTTCATATACTTTCTAAGGGAACCAGAGCCTGTGTATTATTGTTACCACCTGTGGATGCTTGGAAAGCGTGTGGACACACATAAAACGGATGAATACAGTAGCCAGACATACTGGCAGATAGACAGACAGGCAGGTAGACAGATAGGCAGGCAGACAGACATATATAAATATTGGCATGTAGACAGACAGACAGACAGACATACTGACAGGGAGACAAAAGACAGACAAACAGACGGACATACTGGCAGGCAGGCAGACAGATAGGCAGACAGACAGGCAGACATAAATACTGGCAGGCAGGCAGACAGACAGACAGACATAAACACTGGCAGGTAGACAGACAGACATACTGGCAGGGAGACAAAAGACAGACAGACAGTAATTCTGGCAGGCAGACAGAAAGACAGAAATACTGGCAGACAGACAGACATGCAGACAGACAGACACGAATACTGACAGGTAGACAGACAGACATTCTGGCAGATAGGCAGACAGACATAATTACTGGCAGGGAGACAGAAGGCAGACAGGCATACTGACTGGGAGACAGACAGACAATGACTGGCAGACAGACAGAGAGACAGACATACTGGCAGGTAGACAGGCATACTGGCAGGTAAGTAGACAGATAGATAGATAGATAGATAGATAGATAGATAGATAGATAGATAGATAGATAGATAGATAGATAGATAGATAGATAGATAGATTAGATAGATAGATAGATAGATAGATAGATAGATAGATAGATAGATAGATAGATAGATAGATAGATAGATAGATAGATAGATAGATAGGCAAATGAAAAGCAACTGCAGTGTTCACAAAGCACACAAGTAACTTACCTATTAAGTCAGTTAATTAAGTTCCAACTTGTGCTGCATCTAGAATTGACTGAAAGTTATCATTGGTTACACTGTGCTCAAATAATGACAGGCACTGCCACTGAATATTTCATGCAGTCATAAGGCGATCAGATAATTAATCCTGATGTTCTTTCCTTATCATTGCACGTGTTGTTAAATGAGCTTCAGAAGTTGTTGTTTGAAGTATAGTCAAATCCGTTGCTGCTTCGTCTGCTGAAAAGAACTGATTGCCTCCAATGTCACACGACACACGTAAGTTTAGAGCCAGACCGTGGCATGTAAAATAGCTCGCAGCATTCATGCAGTCCTGATTTTACTTTAAAACTGAGTAAACTGTGCTGAATATATGAAATATTAATAAGGCAATGCTTGATACCTCGTGAAGAAGTTCTTTCTTATTCTTTCCATGCATAACTTAATAATGTCTGAACGTATTACTGTAAACAAAATTATAACAAATGCTAATCAACATTTCTTAATTGTCGCAGTATCTGAAAATGTTACACAATTAAGTACTACTAGAAGATGTCGGTGTGGACTAACACGTAATCTCTCTCAAGATGCAAGGAAGCTAAGAAAATGTACAAGTTTTATTTCCATTCACAATGACAAGGATATAGAGATAGAAAATATATCAATTAATATCCCGAGTATGAATGCACACAGGTTTGGACGGTGTATGACTAGGTCGCGCCATAATCAACTGTTCTTGACCTGCATTCGGATAATTAAACGCAACACATTCGGAACAATTGCTCGTACACGTTTGTAACAATCTTGTCTTAAAACAAACGCAGGCACTGGTTAACAGCTCATCAAAAGTCGGCCCACCGGTAAAGTTCTCAGAACATGAATCGTGTGCTTCCGAAATACCTGTAGAATTCAAAGAATATTGTCACAGATGTGGTCATAATGTGCCAAATGTCCTCTGTGCACAGTTCGGTGAATTAAAATAAAAGTCGTGTAATGTGAATGGTGGATGTGAGAACGAGAGATCAGAAACTATGGACGAACTAAATGTTACCACTGTGTAAGTTATACATGAGAATAGGAGGGAGAAAAGGCGGAATAGAAAAACAGGCGAGGGAAGCAGGCACGCAGGCCACCAGTCATTCATTGATCGTGCTGAGATGAGCATGGGTGAGATTGAGAGAGTGAGAGAGAGACAAGGACAGGAAGAATTCGACCTGGGGCTCTCTCTCTCTGTGAAAGGAAATGGCGAACTGTCGTCTGCTTAGCGCTGGAACCAACCACACCAATATCGGATCTGCATTTTATCATGGTATCGTCTTGTCATTGGAATGTGCGATACAACACGTCATAGCCGTGGCACTAAATTGTTTAAATATATCGATATTCACAGCTGTATATTTTTAAAATGGTCATTAAATTGTACAATTTTTCTTAGCGCCTCTAGTTTCATCATTTCCTAAACTCATCAATACTCTTTCGAACTTCATGAATTGAGTGGTTTTAACCATTTTTTAAGAGACTAGATAAATGCAAGGACAAATAGCATAAAGTTTACAACATGGGAATATCGGTGGCACAATATGCAAATTCTATCTTTGCACAGTTCGAATAATTCGTAAACGTATTCGAATCAACTAAGCCAATACTGTACTTGATTCCTGGCTGCATTACTCCAGACACCAAAGTTAGGCTGTGGCCTGATCTGTCCACGATTACTGTGTTCCCACTCCCATTTAAACTTGACCATGGTGTCATATACAGACCACTCCGTGGCTCTCTCTCTCTCTCTCTCTCTCTCTCTCTCTCTCTCCTTTTTTTATTTGTTCTGTAGAGTTGCGGGACCTTGAATCGAAATCGAAGGTCCAATTATTAATGAATGAATGTGACGTCATTGCAACATAATCTACCTCCCAGTAAGTCTCTTGTGCTCGCAACAAGATAAATTAACTCTCCCTTTAAACTCCAATCGTGAACCAATCGAAACTCTTGGCTCACTTGCGTGCGTGGGCTACTTATCACGTGATTCCATTCACCTCGTCTCTCTGTAATGTTCTGAATCGACCTGCAAGTAAAGTTTCGACCTTTCATGATCTAACTCTAACACTAACGTGCGTTCCACGGCCTTTCCCTCTTCCTCTTTTGTGGGTTTCATGTTGAGGGACTGTTTAGCTGTGAATAAACCATAAATATGAATAAAGCACTGATAGCATTACTGTTACGCTTCATTCTTGCACATAGGCGTACGTTCTATCGGAAGGTAAAGCTATGCGCAATAGATGAGGCACGATAACGCACCAGTTTGGGAAGCGCACCACGAATTTTTAACGTGACGTAATTTTAAATCAATTCTGACGTAAGCGACGTCTGCTTTTAGATCTAACCGTTAACCTGCGCTTTTGAGCTTGTGTCCGTCGATGAGTGAGCATGTGTTCTTTCGAGCTCCAGATATATGTCCACAGGAAAATTCATTGATTAGCTGATGACCGCAGCTTTATTTATGCCTGTAAAGCACGGTAATATTATAGAGAAGTACAAGGGGATTGACATAAGTCTTGGGCCTGACCATGAACGAGTCACAGGAGGAAGATGAAACTTGGCACATTTAAAGTTCATCATATTTGCACTGAATGTCTGAAGTACGCGTTTGTTTCTTCAATGGGTTTTCCCGCTACGGTGCACGGCGCAATGTACCCTATTGACCGGATCTGCTGCTCCAAAGATTTGACAAAACAATGGAAAAGGAGGCTAGAGCTGTGATAAAATTTCTTATGTTTCAGGGAAAAACACCTACAGAAATATACAGGAAGATGGAACCAATGTTTCGTGATTCTTGTCCTTCACATACTTCGGTAAAAAACTGGTGTCAACAGTTTAAGTGCGGCCGCTCAAATGTTGCTGATCTGCCAAGATCTGGTAGACCAGCCTCAGAGTGCAACGATGAAAATGCAACAAGAGTGAAGAAAATCATTGACCAGGATCGAAAAATGAAAATTGTGGAGATAGCTAGTAGAGTAAAACTAAATGAAAGAACAGTTTATAGAATTTTACACAACAGACTGAACATGAGAAAAGTGTGTGCACGCTGGGTTCCGCGACTGTTGACACGTAAACAGAAGCAAACGAGGGTAAATTGCTGTCAACAGTTGCTCAAAAAGTGTCAGTCAAAAAATTTTTTGGAGACCATGGTGACAGTAGATGAGACTTGGGTACACCATTATGACCCCGAATCCAAAATTGCCAGCATGCAATGGAAAACCCCGGGCTCCCCAACACCTGTCAAGCCGAGAGCGCAGAAATCTGTAGGAAAAGTGATACTGACTGTTTTTTGGGACGGCAAAGGTGTCCTTTTGAAAGATTATCTGCCTCGTGGCAACACAGTTAATGGACAGTACTATGCAGATCTTCTCACCAAAGTAAGAAAGGTTGTGACCAGGAAACGAGGAATAACGCGCACTCAAAATCTTCCTTTGCTTCAAGACAACGCGCCCTCTCACAAAGCACGGCTTGTGCAGCTAGCAGCCAACGATTTGAATATTGAAATTCTTCCACACCCACCATATTCTCCAGATTTGGCTCCATCAGACTTTTTTCTATTCCCAAATCTTAAAAAAACAGCTAAAAGGAAATTATTTTGACAGCGATGAAGAGGTTATACTGGCATGTGATGACTTGTTTAGTTTGAAAAATAGGGTTTTCTACTCCCAAGGTCTTTTCAAGGTCAAGCAGAGATGGCAGAAGTGTGTCAATTCAGACTGTGGCTATATTGAAAAGGAATAAACACTATACAAAATTTCAGCTCTCTGTGACATGTCCTTCATGGTCAGGCCCAAGACTTATGTCAATCCCCTTGTATCTATTATGATTCCGTCAAGTTGTGAAGACGTTTTAATAATATTCGTGGACTCTATTGTTTTATGACGGCTAGTTCCCAGCTCATATTTTTTTAGACGAAGGACGGACAAAGGACTGTGTCTATGATGTAACAAATGATCTTCTGATTCATCTCTATGGAGTCTCGTTGCAGTAAAGTATATTAGTCCGCATTTCCAAATATAACAGACCTTGAGGTCCGGTGTATTTTTCTTTCATCCTTTTTCTTTTCTTATAGAGTCTGAGTCTACCACCATAGGCAGCCATAGGCCACCATGCCTATGCAGTGGCGTACTAAGTGGGATGCGAGGGGGGCGGTCCGCCCCAGGTGACAGCCAGGAAGGGGTGCTGTCGGACACTATTATAATAGTAGGCTACGTACTGTTAAAAATGTACTTGCAAGTGTGTTTCTTTATCAGGAGGGGTGCAAAAGATAGGATCCGCCCCGGGTGCCAAATACTTAAGGGACGCCTCTGTATGCCTACTGCATCAAATACACGCGTTTCTAAAAAGAAAACTGGTACTGTGTTTCTTAGAAAACCTTGAGATAGACACACTGCATAATGACCTAGATTTAATATTCCATTAATGTCATTTTATGCACTACGTAAACGAAAAGACAGACGGGCTTAGAAGAGAGAGAGAGAGAGAGAGAGATAGAGAGAGAGAGATGTTCGGAGGAACGCATGCAATGCTACCACGTCGCTTCGCGATTTAAAATTAATGCCACCCCACGCGAAAGGCATGCAGGCTTGATTTTTTTCAAATAAACAGTGACAAAAAACACTACCAATACGAGGTTAGGTTTTAAAAAACATGGTTAATGCTTATTAGGAAACATAACACAATACTGTTTTACGTCTGAAATCCTGACATTAGCCTGACAGTACAGAAGACACCCCATCGTATAGAAGTGAAAGGGTGGTAGAAGAAAATACATATTTTGAACGCAGCCACTTAGCTCCATTAAACTTATATATTTGGGTGCCTTAGGACTTGCTGACAAAGAATATGTTAGGTGTTAAGCAAATAGTCTAATAATTAACAAATTATAGCCAAAATACTATAGTGGTGTTGTCTGACAACACAGGATCATATTTGCTCATAATGGCGTGTTTGGACAATGCTTTAGAGGAAATGAGGCCACCACGTTAAATCCGATTTGATTGGCTAGAATAATATGTAAGGCGAAACATGATTAGTCGACTGCTAATACTATTTTTGGTTGTTAATGGAAACGATAGGAAGGGTACATTTTTTCAAAAGCTTTTGTAAACATGGTCTCATTGGCTAGACCATTTAATATAGTCAATTAGGAGCGTCTGTTCAGTGCCACTTTTTGAAAATCAACTTGGTAGAAGCAAGTGCGTTGAGAACCAGCTCATATTTTTCTAATAAAAGCCTGGGACAGAGGCAGATCGGAATTGTGCCATAACTCATCGCCAGTCAACGTATTTGTTTAATATTACCTTGAATTGTGGTAAGCTAGACATATTTGATATCTTTTTGATGAAAATTGAATGTGAATTGATAATTTATGTCTGTATGTGTGTGGTTCAGTAACGACCATGAGGCAAAGCCTAGATATTGCTCCACCAGGAAAAAAACGTGTCGGAGAGGAGTACAACTGCATGGGATTACCAAATAGTACTATGACACCTATCTTATGGAATAGAAGGAAATAATGCTGGAATTGCAGAGGCGTTGTAACCATTAGGGAGAGGAATACTGGTGTATACTGTTACATGAGAAGCTAGCAGTTGGCCTACCGCGCTGAACTCGGTGTTTGTTATGTATTGTGCTTCAGTGTGGAAATAGATTATAAATTAGTTCTGAAGTAGGAGGTACAACCTTCTTGTTTCAGGGACCGTGGTACTAAAGTATTAAAGCATCACCTGGTCTGAGTTTTGCTGAATCCAGAGGCTGGTAGCATACTCCTTGGTCAAGATATCGACCAGTGTTGTTTCTCAAGAAAACTGGGAAGCAAGCGAGCATAGGAGACTGTTTCCTGCCGCCCACACAGAAGTTAAGATTTCGTTGGCCAGAGCAGCTCAATCTTGTGTATACCCCCCTCTAAAATTGACATTACATTAAATCAAGAGGGACAGTTATTTGTTTCAAAATAAAAGAAACTGTGAACCTTTCCAATATTATTTCCACCAGAAACAAACACCTGAAGTCATGATGACAAACAACAACCTAGCTTGAAAAGCCAGTATTACCTCAGAGTACTACATCACAACTTACACACATATTGTAATAATAATATATGTCAATACAAAGATCCTATCTATAAATTGTGTACATACAACTTGTGATTACATTTGAGTGTGATTCCTGATTCACTTTGTAGTTGAATCAGGATATCTATTGTTGAAAGGACTTAATACATATTTTTAAAGTTAACACTTGACTTATTAAGATAATCTTATAGAGTGTTCTATGTATGTGAGTGTCACAGTGTTGTAAAGTATTGTGGATTAAATTAAATTGTTTATTTGTCTGTTGGTTGTTGTGAACACACACTGCATCATTATCATAACCCTAGACATTCAACGTAGTCATCACAATATTCCAGAATAAGTCTGACTGAGGTCTAAATGTGGTAGCAAAGTAAGGTCATCTGTAATACACCACACTTATTAGATACAGATACCTTCACAGCTGATCTCAATCAGTACACTAAGTCCCTATAAATATTGATATCATCCCACTTTACCACATATATTGGGGTCCTGTCCGGGATTTTGAATCTTCTCCTATTATATATATTGGGGGTAATTCACTTCAGGGAATAATAAAAAATTAAAAGGTATCCTTGGGTGGAAAATAAATAAGGTTGAGCTCTCAGTGCTTGTGGTTGTCCTTAGATAATTAGTTATAGATTGACTTGTTTAAGTTAGACATTGTATAAATTTGCCTGTTAGAAAATGGCCGACCTGGCAAAATTTCGATCTGCTGCTTTGCAGGCTGCTAAAGAGTTAGGAATGGACGGGCAAGTTATGATTGCTTATGTCACTACTGAATGTGACAAATATATTGAACGTGAAGAAAGAAAATTTGAAGCCGAAAGAAAATTAGAATCGGAAAGATTAGAAAAAGAGGCTGAAAGAAAGTTAGAGGCTGAAAAAGAAATTAAGAGGTTGCAGATTGAGGCTGATAAAGAGGCTAGGGCATTAGAGGCTGAGGCTAAGAAGGTCCAATTGGAGGCAGAAAGAGAAGAAAGGAGACAGGCTGCCGAAAGGGAGGCAGAAGAAAAAAGATTGGCTGCTGAAAGGGAAGACAAGCGATTGGCTGCAGAAAGGGAAGCAGAAGAAAGAAGGCAGGTGATAAGGGTGGATTTAGGCTGACTGGAAGTATCACCCCTATCGACACCGGGTAGATTATAGTTGTATAGTAGGGTGTCCTATCTGGTTTTTATTGTTGCCGTGTGTAAATTAGTTGGATAGTCCACAGAGTACAGCACAGGCAAAATGACATGCAAAGTCATAGAAAATGGTAACTGCTCGTGACGTTTATATACCATTTATTGCACACCACAATGACAGTCACGTTACATACGTCATAAGGCATCACAGTTCAACAATTGTAGCATTCAGAAATAATATTGGTGCCAACTGATATTCATGTAGGATCCAATCCTCATCAGTCATAGCGTAAACAACAGTTCAAGGTTCACAGTGTCATAAAGTTATTATTATTCATCAATCTGTCTGAATAATATGGCACAGTGCTGGATGCACTAATATTCATTCTTATCAATAGTGTAACAGTGTCAGCTGCATTTCATCAGTACACATACATAATAATCATTACTCCTCTCCTGTGTAATAAATAAGTTCATTATCGTTTGCACGAGATATAGCATTGAGGAGTACAGGTCGAACTGACCTTTATCACTTTCCTAAGTCTAACCCTTTGACTTAGGCGTAATCGCTAGCGTAGCGAATCATGGAAAACAGACAATAGTCCTGTTGGTCTAAAGCGACCCATATATATAAATTGTTCAGGTATAAAGATACCAGTGGCGAAATCCTAATCAAAGTACCTCTCCATTTTGAATCACACAAGCAAGCAGAGAGCAACAAAAATGTCGAACTTCTAGATGGTATCGTAAAGTTCAATAAAGAGGAATTACCTTTATTCGGAATCAACCACAAAACATATGCCTCCAGGCGGCTTGAATAATACTGGGAAAAGTCTATAGTTAGATAACTAACTCACAAAAGACTATGCACTTCCCTATCAAAATCACAAGACGCAGATGCGTCCACTCTCTACTCAGTACATCTTCTCAAATCCCGCTGGGCGGAAGACGAAACTCAACTCCAAGTCCAGACATGCGCAGAAAAGCCTACACCTGAGTAAAATTCAGCGAGACTTTGGTTGAAGACCTTCTAGAAAGATTTTGTAAGAAATCTTGCCTTATATGGACAGCAAACGAATCCTCAACACTGATTTCAGACATTCTAACAACAGTTGACCGATACTACCAAATAAGGAGAATGGTCACACTTCGTTCAAAAGATATAGACCGAACGTGTCTCGTCACAAGAGGAGGTAATCATCATAGTAAATGATAATTTCAATATCCAGAGTTATGTAGCTTTGACTGAAAAAATTAACGTGTACATTTCAGTCAATCTAATTACACAATGTCTTTAGCAAAAAATGATCATACAATGACTAGGAAAAATGATCATACAATGACTTTAGAAAAAATGATCTGTGCGTAACAGCAGGCTGCACAGAGGGAAGCAGAAGATAAGAAATTACAACGGGAGCACGAGTTACGACTAAGGGAGTTGGAATTTCAAGGACATGCTCCTGAAAATGGTGCCAGTCCCTTCACCTCTGATGCCTCTGCTAGTCAGGGAGCCTCAACCTCAGCTATGAACTTTCATTTAGATCATTTTGTTGAGAAAGAAGATGATATCGAGAGCTATCTAAATAGATATGAACTATTAGCTACCACGTATGGGTTAGAGAGAGAAAGGTGGAGCTTAAAGTTATCTCAAGGGCTTCGTGGTACGGCTTATGAAGTTTTTGCCAAAATGAGCAGAGATGATCAAGAAAATTATGACATGCTAAAGCAGGCTCTTTTGTTAAGATATGAAAAGAATGGAGAATTTTATAGAAAAAAATGTAGGAATGCTAAACTATTGTCAGGTGAAACCTATCACCAGTTCTCTGCACGGTTAGAGACATACTTGGAGAAATGGACTTCTCTGGGGAAAACCCAAGATCTTAAGGAAATGATCCTTATAGAACAACTAAGAGAGTCCATGGCTCCAGACCTGAGAAAGTTTCTCATGGAACAAGGTGCAGAGAGGCTGGGTGAGTTACTAAATGTCGCTGAAAGGTATCAAGCAGCTCAGGCAGAGGTAACAGGTAATAGAAAAAAACAGGTAGATAATTTTAAGGCACCTCAGAACGTTAATAAATTTAATCCTAGAGATCAGAACAAAGGTAAGCACCAGTTTGATAGGCCACGGTATGACAATAAAAATAAAACCCCACAATTCGATGAAAGGAAATTTGATGAAAGAAAATCTTTCAACCAAGGAAGAAAGTGGTGTACAAAGTGTAAGATGAACAATCATACCACTGAAAATTGTAGGAATAAAACTCCTCGTTTTGCTGCTATGAAATCTGGGAAGAAGGGAACAAAGGTCAAACCTGAGAAACTACATGAACCGTACCACCCCCCAGTGTGTGACGATGTAATCTGTAATGGTGTCACCATAAGGTGTTTATATGATACAGGTTTAGATTATGATTCAGTTGTGAATTCTCACCTGGTGCAAGCAGATCAATACACCACAGAAACAGTGGAAATTCAAGCTGCAACCAAGGAAGTAGCGACCATGACACTCCCTATTGCTAAGATACATGTAAAAACGCGATATGTGGAGGGAATAATCAAAGCAGCAGTAATAAATGAACCAATCTACCCTCTGATATTGGGGTGTAGATATGTCTTCCTGGGGAATCCCAAGAGACCTGTGATATTGGCAACGGTGCAGACCAGATCACAGCCCAAAAAGGAGGAGGAAAATCCAATAAATACTCATCCAGATGAGATGAGGAAGGCACAGGCGGAGGACAAAACACTCAAGCCGTGTTTCAAGAAGTTGCCCAAATGTCATACACCTCCAGGCAAGGGAGAATTTTATATGAAGAACAAGCTGATTTATAGGAAGGCTGGATCTGAATCCAATGGTCACGGACAGCTGGTCCTTCCCACTTCATATAGGACTAAAGTGTTGGAACTAGGGCATGCGATTCCCTTCAGTGGTCATATGGGGATCAGCGCAACAGGACAGCGTATAGCTTGTCACTATTTCTGGCCAGGGATAACTGAAGATATCAAACGATATATAAAATCCTGTCCAGAGTGCCAACGAGTAGCACCTAAGCATTGGACTGCACCCGCAACTCTAGGGGAAATGCCCATAGTGGGAACACCCTTTGAGAGAGTTGCCGTGGACATTGTGGGACCTCTCACTCGAACCAAGAAGAGGAACAGCTACATTCTGACTCTGGTGGACACCTGTTCTATGTGGGGAGAGGCGGTAGCCCTGTCATCCATTGACTCTAAACATGTGGCAGAGGCATTACTCACAATTTTCACAAGGTTAGGCTTTCCCATTCAAATCTTGACTGATAATGGCTCTCAGTTCAAGGGGAAACTAACAGAAGAAGTTTTCAGGATCTTCCAGGCCAAACACTTCCATTGTAGTGTGTACCATCCCCAAGGGAACGGCCAAGTGGAAAGATTTAATGGCACGTTGATGTCGATCCTGAGAAAGTTGGCACACGAAAAACCAGATACATGGGACCAGTACCTTCACGCCGCCCTCTTTGCTTATCGGGAGGTACCCCATAGTTCAATCGGTATGGCCCCGGCAACATTATTATTTGGAAGGCCAATAAAAGGTCCACTCGAAGCTCTGTTAAGAACGTGGACTGATGAAAAGGCAGAGGAAAATATTACATCCTCATACCAATATGTGAATGAGCTGACCACTCGTTTAAAAACTGGCTGGAAACTTGCCAATGAAAATTTGAGACAAGCCAGGAAAAAAACATGCTGCCTATTACAACAGGAAAGCTAAAGACAGAGATTTGGCTGTGGGAGAGAAGGTACTGCTTCTTCTACCCGGTAGTCAGAATAAGTTACAAATTGGATGGCAAGGTCCATATACAGTTCTAGAGAAGGTGTCTAGAACAAATTATAAGATAGATAAGAAGGGGAAAGAAAAAATCTATCATGTGAATCTCCTGAAGAAATATTTGGAAAGAGAAAATCAGGAAGAGACACACTTGTTGACCTTGTCCATTGCAATGGAGATGAAAAAGGAACCACTTTCATCATTTGAATATCCATTACATCCCTGTGAGACAGCGGCACAGGTGAAAATCAGTACACATTTAACGAAAAATCAGAAGGAGAGAGTGCAACAGGTTCTCGATGATCACACAGAGGTGTTAACGGACCGACCGGGGCATACAAACTTATTGGAATATGATATGAAACTGATAGACCCCACACCTGTCTGTATGAAAGCCTATTCGATTCCTTTTGCTAAGGAGAAAGCCTTGAAGGAAGAGATAGACTATTTGTTGAAGGAAGGAATAATTTCACACAGTGAATCTTCGTATAGTTCCAGTGTGGTGCTCTTAAGTAAACCCTCTGGAGAACATAGACTCTGTATAGATTACAGGAGACTGAATGCTATCACAGAAGGTCAGGTGGATCCATTGCCGGATACAAATCAGTTGTTTGCCAGGCTAAATAAAGCTAAATATTTCTCAAAAGTGGATCTGAGTAAAGGATACTATCAGATTCCAGTAAAGCCTGAGGTTAGACCGTACCTAGCTTTTAGTACCTCAGAGGGACACTATGAGTTTAACAGATTGCCATTTGGATTGAAGAATGCGCCTAGTGTCTTCTCTAGAATGATTAGAAAATTGTTGGATCCTCTGAATAATCCATGCATCACAAACTTCATGGATGATATCCTTATAGCAACAGAAACATTTGAGGAACACATTGACTCTCTGAACATGCTGTTTAATCGACTTAGAGAAGCGAATTTACCAGCCCGACCAACCAAATGTTGCGTTGGATGTAAAGAATTAGAATTCTTGGGACACACAGTCCATCAGGGAAACATGACCCCTGACCCCAAGAATTTAGAGAAACTAAAGAAAGCCCCGAGGCCACAAACCAAGAAAGACGTGAGATCCTTTGTCTCATTATGTGGTTTCTACCAAAAGTATATCAAAAACTTTAATTCTATATGTGCCCCGTTAACTGATTTAACACGCAAAGGAAATCCAGATCGAATTACCTGGACAGCACAGTGTGAATTAGCATACCAGGAATTGAAGGAAAAGCTCACAAGCAAACCTATTTTGAAATTACATGACTTAAGTCAAGAATTCATTGTGAGAACGGATGCAAGTAATATCGGGTTGGGCGCGGCCCTGTTACAAGAAATCAGATGCACTGGATGGGGAATTAACCCCAGTGGCATATGCTAGCAGAAAGTTGAATAAAGCTGAAACAAATTATTCAACTAGCGAAAAAGAATGTCTTGCAGTTATATGGGCGATAAAGAAATTCAATATTTATCTGTATGGGAAGGCATTTAAGTTGCAAACGGATCACAAACCTTTGTCGTTTCAAGCGCAGGCTAGGCATGAAAATTCGAGGTTACTCAGATGGTCCTTACTTTTGCAGCCATTCCAGTTCAGCATAGAGTATATTTCTGAAAAAACAAACCTGGGTGCGGATTTTCTAAGCCGCCATCCGTGTGATGAAAATCACCGTAAGCCCCAGGAATAATAATAAATTTCTCTATGTGTATATAGAATTATAGACTCACATATAAAGTCTGTTTTAAGTGGGGAGAATCTGTCGTGAGAAATTCTATATCCACATATCTAAATTAGAAAGTAAATGTAAAGCCTAACGAATTAATTCAATAAAGGAAAGAAGAATGGTAAAAGAACAGTGCGGTCACAATAGCGTACGCCTGTGTTATAGAACGTCATACTAGTTAAACAATAAAACCCCTTTTTATGCTCCGTCTGCATAATTGTAACGCTTTCACGTTTACTAGTAAAGCCTACTGCATCAAATACACGCGTTTCTAAAAAGAAAACTGGTACTGTGTTTCTTAGAAAACCTTGAGATAGACACACTGCGTAATGACCTAGATTTAATATTCCATTAATGTCATTTTATGCACTACGTAAACGAAAAGACAGACGGGCTTAGAAGAGAGAGAGAGAGAGAGAGAGAGAGAGAGAGAGAGAGAGATGTACGGAGGAACGCATGCAATGCTACCACGTCGCTTCGCGATTTAAAATTAATGCCACCCCACGCGAAAGGCATGCAGGCTTGATTTTTTTTCAAATAAACAGTGACAAAAAACACTACCAATACGAGGTTAGGTTTTAAAAAACATGGTTAATGCTTATTAGGAAACATGACACAATACTGTTTTACGTCTGAAATCCTGACATTAGCCTGACAGTACAGAAGACACCCCATCGTATAGAAGTGAACGGGTGGTAGAAGAAAATACATATTTTGAACGCAGCCACTTAGCTCCATTAAACTTATATATTTGGGTGCCTTAGGACTTGCTGACAAAGAATATGTTAGGTGTTAAGCAAATAGTCTAATAATTAACAAATTATAGCCAAAATACTATAGTGGTGTTGTCTGACAACACAGGATCATATTTGCTCATAATGGCGTGTTTGGACAATGCTTTAGAGGAAATGAGGCCACCACGTTAAATCCGATTTGATTGGCTAGAATAATATGTAAGGCGAAACATGATTAGTCGACTGCTAATACTATTTTTGGTTGTTAATGGAAACGATAGGAAGGGTACATTTTTTTCAAAAGCTTCATACTCCTTGGTCAAGATATCGACCAGTGTTGTTTCTCAAGAAAACTGTGAAGCAAGCGAGCATAGGAGACTGTTTCCTGCCGCCCACACAGAAGTTAAGATTTCGTTGGCCAGAGCAGCTCAATCTTGTGTATACCCCCCTCTAAAATTGACATTACATTAAATCAAGAGGGACAGTTATTTGTTTCAAAATAAAAGAAACTGTGAACCTTTCCAATATTATTTCCACCAGAAACAAACACCTGAAGTCATGATGACAAACAACAACTTAGCTTGAAAAGCCAGTATTACCTCAGAGTACTACATCACAACTTACACACATATTGTAATAATAATATATGTCAATACAAAGATCCTATCTATAAATTGTGTACATACAACTTGTGATTACATTTGAGTGTGATTCCTGATTCACTTTGTAGTTGAATCAGGATATCTATCGTTGAAAGGAATTAATACATATTTTTAAAGTTAACACTTGACTTATTAAGATAGTCTTATAGAGTGTTCTATGTATGGGAGTGTTACAGTGTTGTAAAGTATTGTGGATTAAATTAAATTGTTTATCTGTCTGTTGGTTGTTGTGAACACACACTGCATCATTATCATAACCCTAGACATTCAACGTAGTCATCACAATATTCCAGAATAAGTCTGACTGAGGTCTAAATGTGGTAGCAAAGTAAGGTCATCTGTAATACACCACACTTATTAGATACAGATACCTTCACAGCTGATCTCAGTCAGTACACTAAGTCCCCTATAAATATTTATATCATCCCACTTTACCACAGTACTATCGGAATGGAAGTTTATGTGGTAATTTGGCTTACCTGATGATATTACCAGCTCCATGCATAACTGTACTTTAGTCGCCTCTCCCACCTTGCCTAAGAAGTACTTGCCTGTGTTTTCATTGTCCAAACATATATGTCTTACTGTTCTCTGTTTCTTTACTGTATTTCTCGCAACGAACCCAAGCAGTGCCTCCTTCCGTTCTCAGGGATTTCTAAGGATTAGTTTGGTTTGGTTTTTAAGGATCATCTTCATTGCACACGGACAACGCCATCAGTGCTCCGATCTCCTCCCTTAGATCACACAAGGAGGATCTCAGCGCAGTGCACGAACTCCGTAGCACCGGCGAGAATCCCAATGTGTGTATATAATGTATAGGAATCACACATTCTATAAATATGTTTGTGGTGGGTAGGTTTCCTAATTTTTAAATTTTGCCAGCACAGCGGCCTGATAAGCCTACTCTTTACGATTTCCAACTGCTGTGGGATTTTTAACGTGCGCAACTTGCACAATGGGCCTCTTATTTCTCTGAGGATATCCTCCCTAAGGATATCCTCTCTAAGGATACAAATAAAGAATAGATCTACTGGTTACCTCCCTGTACTTCTACTTTATGTTTCCATTGTTCTGAAGTTTTTGCATCAAGCAGTTATTGTAAGATTTGACGATTGTGCTAATTTAATCGTTCCTCATCTACCTTGAGGTGTAGTGGTTAGCCAGAGAGAGGGAGCGCCATGCTATCCTATCGGCTGTCATCCTTTTGGCCTGGTTCAAATCCAGTTCTCGGTCCTTCAGAGAATGTCTGATGTTGTCATCCCAGCGAACTCTGTGTCGTCCTGGAGGTAAGGATCTTCGGCGCTTGGTTTCTCATGTTTGTCACCGTAGCCGGTTTTCTCTAATTCTGCAGAAATGGTCAGATCATGGCAACTGGGATTTTTCCACTCGGGTCTGTAGGGGCCGGGTTTCGAGGCTTTGAAATATCGTCTGGTTGCAGACCTTGTCCCTTCTTGTCACTTGGACCACCTTCCTCAAATACCTCCCTTCTGAGGTTTTAAGCTGGCTCATGTGTGTTGTAGTCATTGCCCACGACTCACAACCGTAGGTCACGACTGGGGCATAGATGGATCGGTGTACAGCCATCTTTATTTACACGTATCATCAATTGCCGCGCCGAGCGGCGTTAATGCGAATTTTCCAGCATACAGTTCTTCTTCTAAGCTTTCAAGCTCTTCGAATAATCATTGCTTTGCTTGCCTTTTTGCCTTGTTATTTTAGATTTTCCCTGTCTGCCCTCCAATGCTTTTTTTGCCCTTGATCTGTTGCCACATAATTTTTCAGACCCTGCTTTCTCAGTATATTTTCACAGAGTTATTCTTGATTTCACTGGAAAAACAACAAATGTAAGGTACTATATGGAAAAAGTTAGTTGCTTATCCTTTACAGGACGTGGCAATCAACCCCAGCTTTTATTGGCTGTTTGTGATTTTTCTTGGCAATTTTTTTTTTCATTCAGTAGTTTGCCATTGCTTTCTGAACGGTACGGCGCTTATACCATTGTTAAAAATCCACACAAAGCGATCTGCTACCAAACCGTCTGCAGCAGGTTTCGAACCTGGTATATCTGGATTATGAAACTGCGTTCATATCCATTAGGCCACAGACGCCGACATAATAGTAGGCTACTTACTGTTAAAAATATACTTGCAAGTGTGTTTCTTTATCAGGAGGGGTGCCAAAGATAGGATCCGCCCCGGGTGCCAAATACTTAAGGGACGCCTCTGTGCCTATGCACTCCATGTACTATCGGAATGGAAGTTTATGTAGTAATTTGGCTTACCTGATGATATTACCAGCTCCATGCATAACTGTACTTTAGTCGCCTCTCCCACCTTGCCTAAGAAGTACTTGCCTGTGTTTTCATTGTCCAAACATATCTGTCTTACTTTTCTCTGTTTCTTTACTGTATTTCTCGCAACGAACCCAAGCAGTGCCTCCTTCCATTCTCAGGGATTTCTAAGGATATGGAAAAAGGAACACTATATACCCAAATTATAAGCCATATGGGGTTGAACCGGGTATCCCATGCACAAATCAAAACTCAGTGGTTTGTGTAAGGTCCTAATATCAACAACAACAACAACTGCCCCGTGTTAGTTCCCCGGGGGTATCTTATGAGATAAAGAAAGAATCTAACCACTGCTTCCTCAAGCATGTCGTACCAGGCGACTAATATGAGGTTGTTCATAAGGTTGGCAACCTCAACATGTAAAACATATTGCTACAGAAACCACTACTACAAGAGCAAATAAATGCTTTGCACAGTGTTCCGGCAAGGGGGGGCCCAGCGGCCCTGGTGGCTCAATGCTTCATAAGCAGTGCAAATGAAAATAATGGTGATGAAATGACACGTCTAGAATTTCTCTCTGGAGTCTACTCCTGCCGCTGATGTTACATAGTGCATTTTCCGTTGCTTTTTTTTTTTTAACTCGTTGTTCACGATTCACGTCATTACAGAAGTACTAGAGTTTCATAACATTGCGTGACTGTTTTTCATATTTCCATTGCTAGTGAACCTGAAAGCAAAAAGTGAAATTTTGTACTCCATTAAAAAAAAAAAATAAAAAAAAACATGTCTGCCAGTTCTTGGTGCACGTTCTGAGACAACGATTCTCAAAACGAGGGTGTTGCGGCCTTATTCATTCATTTTCCCTTTCATTCCCCAAGGATCATGGTGCCACCACTGACGGTGGTCGCCTTGCAGGAATACTGCACCAATCACTATCATGTGTTTTTTTCATGATGAAGTAGCAAGTCTCATGTATAACCTCGTATCAGTTGCCTTGTACGACATGCCAGAGGGAGAAGTGGTCCTATTCTTTTTTTTTTTGTCTTATCGGAGACCCCCGGGAACTACTCGGGGGTCGCGAACTGTGGTGGTTTTTGTATCAATTTGTTTTATATAATGAGGTTGCCCGTCCCGTGTGAAACCTTATTTTTAGTCTCATGTTACGGCAAGCTATATGGAAGATGTCGGTCTAATCTTTCTTCGTTTACCCCGGGGTATGCAAAAGGAGTCTGCTGAGTGGTGATCCAATGTTCCTTATGGAATGTGAAAGGAGAGTGATAGTGAACGAAAGAACGAACGAACGAACTTTATTTTCCAAAGGTTAAGAATTGGGCGTCTGAATTCTGCCCTTCTTCTTCTTCTTCTTCTTTCTCTCTCTCTCTCTCTCTCTCTCTCTCTCTCTCTCTCTCTCTCTCTCTCTCTCTCTCTCTCTCTCTCTCTCTCTCTCTCATCTTGGTTACTGGATCCTTTTAACTCCACTTACTTACTTAGTCGTTCCACTTCTACCGTGAGGTGTAGAGGTTTGGAAGAGAGAGCGCCAGACTATCCTATCGGCGGTCTTCCTCCAGGCCTGGTTCCATTCTAGTCCTCGGTCCTTCAAAGATTGTCTAATGCTGTCCTCCCAGCGGACTCTGGGTCATCCTGTGGGGTCTGGATCCCTGGCTGTTTGTTTCCCATGCTAGTCGTGGTAGCCGATCTTCTCCCATTCTGCATACATGGCCAAACCCTCTTAGATGGGACTGTTCTACTTGGGTTTGCAGGGGGTGGGATTTTAGGCCTTAACGTATCGTCTGGTTGCGGACCATGTCTCTTCTTGTTACTTCAACCAACTTCCTTAGATACCTCATTTCTAAGGTTTGGATCTGGCTTTTGTGGGTTGTAGTCATTGCCCATGACTCGCATCCATATGTCAAGACTGAGACATAGGTGGAGCGGTATACAGCCATCTTCCTTTTCTTACCAACCTCTCTCTCTTGCTGAGGAATGCTCGATTTATGGCCTGAAAAATTCTCCCAGCTGCTGCTTTTCGAGTGGCCAACTCTTCGTTGATGCCTACCTTTCGGTCTATAATAGCTCCGAGGTATTTAAAGTGGTCGACCTGTTCTCCCAGCTTAATCTGATGTCTTCTTTCTTCTCGTGATATCACCATGGATTTTGTTTTAGAGCTGCCTATGACCATCCCTCTCTTCTCCAGCTCTTCCTTCCAGACTTGCAGGTTGGATTGGAGATGTGTTAGCAATCAGGGCAATATCATCAGCAAATGTCAGCTCTGAAATACAGACCTGTCTCATCTTCCAGTACCCCATTGAATATTTTCTTGTTCTCTCCTTACATGCCTTGATGACATCGTCCATGAGGAGTATGAAAAGATAAGGTGACAGGATATCACCTTGTCTTACACCAGTGGTGGTCCTGAACTCTTCTGACTTATGGTTTGTTGTCCTCACATAATTTCTGCAAGACTTGTAGAAGCTCTGTATAGCATGAATCAGAGGTGCTGGAATGTTCTTCCTTGCCAAACAGTCCCAAAGTTTGCTCCAGGGGACCCTGTCAAACGCCTTTTCCAGATCTATGAAACAAAGATGGATCTCACTCTTATACTCAAGGGCCTTTTAACTCAGCTTTCTGAGTGTGAAGATTAGGTCTTGAGTACTTCGGTTTGCTCGGAATCCGCACTGGACCTCATCCAATTGTGGCTCAGCTAGGCGTCGGAGTCTCTGCTCTAGGATTCTAGAGTAGATTTTACCAGGGACACTGAGAAGGGATATGCCTCTATGGTTTCCACATTGTCGATTGTCACCCTTTTTGAAAATTGGTGTTGTGATGGCAATCTCCCAATCCTTGGTATGGTCTTGTTGCACCACGCTGCCTGTAGGACCCTTAAGAGTAGTAGGTCGCCTGATGCTCCCATGTACTTAACCATTTCTGGTGTTATACCATCATGCCTTGCTGCTTTGCCCATCTTGATTTTCTCTGAAGTGCTGCCTTCAGTTCTTCCATCTTTATGTCATCTTCACCATCATTGGTTTTCTCTTCTGTGCTAGTGGTTATCATTTCTGATGCTTGACCTTGCTCACCAGCCAGGAGTTCTGAGAAATATTCTTTCCATCTTTCCATTACTTCCTTCGGGGCAGTAAGCAATTTGCCTTGCTTGTCCTTTATAACTTTGAGAGGGCATTGTTTTTCCTTCCTCGTGTTCTTTAGGGTCTTATAGAACAATTTCTGGTTTTCTTGCGCATCTTTTTCTAGCTTTTCTCCAAATTCTTCCCAGGACTTCTGTTTTGCTGCTAGCACCTTGTTCTTTGCTTCTGTTCTGTCACATATTCTCTATATTTCTCCATTTGTCCTGCTGTGTTTTTAGCTCCTAAGTATTGTTTCCACGCCATTTTCTTCTCTCTTATTTTCTCTTTGACTTCCTCTATCCACCAAGGTGTCCTCTTTCTCTTGTTCCCAAGTGAAACATGCTTCTGCAGCAGCAGTCTTTATGATGTCCTTGAATTTAAGCCAGAGGGTTTCCAAGTCATCAGGTAGTTCTTCTGTGTTGCTCACCGCTGCAGCAATAAGCCCCTGATATCTGTTCACATCTAGTGTATTGTGACCGCATGGCTTACTACCCTACCATTTATACGTGTTAGAATATAGAAATAACAGACGTAAAGCACATAAGGCGTTTTCGCACAAAACGCAGGGTCATTAAAGTTCAGTTGGCAGTCACGACGAAGAGAGACAAAGATACTGCAGTCCCAGGGAAAATATTAAATGCGTGTTTTGAATGGAAAATTTTGTGAAGTGAGAGTTGCTATTTTAGTTTTTTTTCCGTTGTTTAGAGAGAGAGAGACGTGTGGAAAACGTCGAAAAGCTGAGAAAACGTGTGCAAATGTAGATAACTGTACCGTGTGAAAAAAAGAAAGCATCGTGTGAAAATTGGCGGGAAAAAAGAAGAAATAGTTTAAATAGGAGAGACGTGCGAGAAAGGGCAGTGTTTTCAGGATTTATGATTCCAATGATTCCATGATTTTCGACTTTTGAGGATTTTACAAATAGAGTTAAGCGAACTTCGTCTTTGAGAATATCAAGACAAGTTTTTAAGTAGACAAGTTAGTATATTATTCTATTGGATATATATATATATATATATATATATATATATATATATATATATATATATATATATATATATATATATATATATATCTATATATATATATATATATATATATATATGCCCAATGGGCTGATCACCCGTTGGCTTGTCACACCGATTACGGAAACAACGGCAGATGGATTTATTTGTTGTTGCCCTAAAGACGCCGCTAGGCGTGATGGGAAACTACAACAGAGAAAATCAATCTGCTGTTGCCCTTAAGACGCCACAAGGCGTGATGGCCTCTGACTGCTTGGTCGGTCTTTGGCTAAGGACGGAAGAAGAAGAAGATATATATATATATATATATATATATATATATATATATATATATATATATATATATATATATATATATATATATATATATATGAGAGGTTTTTGGTGTTACTCAACTAAGTGTAAACAGAGTGAGGTCAAGCTGTGTAAGTCCCCGAGTCTAATTGTTGATGATGTTGTATTCTCAGGGTACCTATCCGCTATCTCTCTGAGATCTCACTCTGGGAAATATTTTCTGGGTATGTTATATGGCTACGTGTCTAGGGTAATGTACGTATAGTGATGTGTCAATAAAACAAACACAACTGTAACTCAATATAATTGAATTAAGTAAGACTGAGTACATTTATATAATTATATTACAATTTTTAATATTCCTGAACCTCAATTTTCTGGAACAGGAATTTTCAACTCAAAGAAATGTGTCTTTATTTACAAGTTTTAAATAAATAGGGTGGACATCCTGTCCATAAAATGATAAGTCTAAAATATCAATAGGTTTGTACTCCCTACTGGAATATGTTAACACTGGATAAGAATTCTGTCAATGATTTGAGGGTTGGTGTGTTTCATCATGCCCTCTTTTAATTTCTTGTATTTGGGTGGAATGATAAAGATGAGTCCTCAAGTGCCAATTTTAATGGACTTATCTTAAAAGCCTGTCTGTGGTGGTGGCTTGAGAATCTTCAAGAACAACAAATATTTCAGAGTTCCCCTGGATGCTGATGTGGCAGGAAGCTTGCAGTTATATAAGAAGCTCTCTCTGTGCCCACAGGTTCTGAATTTCCAGGGGTTATGTCACTTTTCAATTTGGCAATTCAACCCTGAAATAAGAAGGTTATGTTCCCCTCTTTATATCATATCTATAATATCATTCCACAATTTTATCATTAATACATTCAAAAGGAGGGTCAGCTACGCGTGCCAACCAATTGCACCAAACCCTGTTTTTGTTTGACCATTTTTTCTTCCAGTGTTTTCATACTGTTCCCATATGGCTGCAACGCCACTTTAAGCATTGATTTTCTTCCATAGAATCAGATGGGGTATACAATGTTCTTCTTGTGACCTGTTAAATATTTTGGGCAAACATCCCATGTAGGTTTTCATGTGTTATTTGAACACTAATGCACTGCAGAAAACTGCTAGTAGCTTCTGGACTTACAGTCGTAAGATTGTTATGGCAATATTCAAACATTTTTACACATTTTATTTCACTTTCCAAATAAATCTGCTTTAGGCACATTCCTACTTAGGGTGTCGTAATCTCTTCCAATAGGCAATGTCGAACAACACAAAATTATGGCGCACTATCTGTGTGGCCTGTACATGCTAATGAAATATCAATAAACTTATTTATCTTACCGTAAGTAAAGAATAAATCACACAAACACAAGATTGACTGGCGGTTAATGGTTCAAGTTCAGACCTCTATCGTCCAGACGGCAAAGGCATTCAACATCAATGCTTTGCATCTGCTCTCAATCTGTCTGTGTTTTAGTTTTTCTTAAAAATGGCGCACTATGCCGGCAGATTGTTAATTTTATCCCCCCATCCTAAACTACAATTAACAATCAGAAACGCGTTAAGAAAATTTAACATTTCAGAAGGCTATCAAATTGAGCAGTTCAGAAGTGTGTTTGTTCGTCTGTCTCAATTTTATTTATACAATATCCTTGTTATTAATGGGTCGATTTTTAGTATTGAAAGTGATTATTAAACAGACAACTGTCCTCTATCTTCCTCTATAGGTTTATTTTAACTATTTGTCCCCGTTTTCATATGGGTAATTTTTAAGTAATTATTTGCTCCTTTCACTGAACTAAAATATTAGTAAAATAAATGTTTCTAAGGCCAGATAATTTATTATAAGGGAAATTCTTATGGTATTATATTTAACAATATTAACGCTACAATTCAAGACATCCCTTTTATTTAAACTCTCTTTATTTATAAAGAAATACATTATCTAAGTTTTTCCAAACACACCGATTAGGCTTGCTATCCATTTGAAACAACCTCCCCTCTCCCCTATAAAACGAGGTAACAATTTAGTTAGTTGCCAAACTTTACGGCGTTCGTTCATAAATATTTATGAAGGGTGGAGCGTGTGTGTGTTTGGGGGTGGGACTTTTACGCTTGGTGTTAGAAAATTCAAATCTTTATTTAAATGTTGGCGGTTTGATTTGACGATGGCCTTCAGACCAAGGTCAAACATGGAAATTATTTACAGATTTTTAACGGGGTAGTAGAAAATTCAAATTATTTTGTCCAATTTTTAGCGGTAGGTTTGACCTTGCCCTTGACAAATTTCAAACATAGTAGTAGTGGGTTATAGGTTGTAAATTTACGTTAACTAGATTTTTGAATCGGGGAAATTTGAGCGGGGTGTCACATAGAGTACTTTACTACTACTATATATACATATATATATATATATATATATATATGTATATATATATATATATATATATATATATATATATATATATATATATATATATATATATATATATATATATATATGTATATAGTAGTAGTAGTAAAGTACTCTATGTGACACCCCGCTCAAATTTCCCCGATTCAAAAATCTAGTTAACGTAAATTTACAACCTATAACCCACTACTACTATGTTTGAAATTTGTCAAGGGCAAGGTCAAACCTACCGCTAAAAATTGGACAAAATAATATATATATATTTCATTGTGGATATATAAATGTTCCTCTTGGATAACCAACCATTATTGTGAAATTTACAGTGTTTGCCTAATGACATCAATAAACCCTAATTGAATTTTCTACAATTGCTGTGTTACAGTTGGATCATTTGAAAACCATTATACGAGATTGCTTATCCTTAAACCTAAAGGGAAGAATGAACCTGGAAAGAAAAATGAGCAAAAGTCAAGTATTACCATCTCTGGCGGAAGGCCAGTTAGCACTTGAATAACAACAACAACAAAATGATTAACTCCAATTGAAAATAAAATCAATATAACTACTTGCACATTTAACTGACGCGGGCACAGTATGCATGTATGCGCTTATGTGGGGAACTTTGTGTTTGTAATGATCAGATTCTGCTCACTGCAGAATCTAAGAAGAATGTTTCCATTGTCATTGAGAGTATCTTCTCCATATCTTCCGATAATTCCACCCCATCTAGCATGGTCATTTCCAACTCTAGCGTTGAAATCTCCGAGCATGAAAATTTCATCTAGGCTTTTATCTCCACACGTAATTTAACTATTAATTTTAAAGGCATGCAAAATTATAGAGGTAATGTAACAGCATACATTTATAGTCATGACACACACTCATGCAGTCAATCTGTCAACAATTTATCTGAAATTTTGCATGAACGTCAATCATAAATATGGAAAATATAAAGACATTCTCGCTCATGACGATGATGATGAACTCTCAACCTCCGAGATCTGAATGGAAGTAGGGTCAAGGGAGTTCTATAGCAGATACTGCCATAGGGGAGTAAAGTGTTAGAGACTTACTATACTAAATCCAGCTTTATGAGGTGATAGTGACCAGGTCCCTTCCTCACTGTCTTTATATTCCCTAACTCAAGAGCAAAGTTAAGTACTCACTTACAGCTGGGTATACACGTTTAGATCCCGAGAGGCAAGCGCTAAGGAGCAACGAGGCATGGCCGCAGATAATTCCTTGCCGTTAAAATAAATAATTAATGCTCTCATATTTCTTCCTGTCTGTCTGTATCTATCGATAATACACGTTCACTTTAGCATAACAGCAAACTCCACACCAATGGCGACGCTGGAAGTCTATACTACAGCATGCATGTGCTCTTTCGGCAGTGATTTATGTGGCGATTTGTATTACATTATGGAGTTGCCATTCCCACAACGTAAAATACGTGCAGACGAGAACTAGAGACAACAATAAACATGGTGAGGACGACATGTAAAGACCTTGGGCTGATGGCACGTGACAGGAAGATTTGGCAGACGTTTGTAGAAGATATTTGATCTTTGGGTAGTTGAAGGATCGTTATGATGGTTCTCATAACGTAGGCGGAATCGATATATCCCAAATACCCGCATTGACCTGTGTACGTAGTTCCCGGAGATATCTGAAGAGTCAAAGAAATAATACGCCTAATGTATGTCGTATTACGCGAGATTTTGCATGGGGCTGGTAACCTCATCAATAAAACCAGTTGCTACAGAAACCACCGTTGGAAGAGCATGTAACTGCTTTATGCAGGCTTCCAGCGGGTCCATCTGGATTGATTTCTACAAGCTGTATAAGAAGCGCGATGGAAAATGAAGATGGAGATAATGATGATGATGGTGATGAAACAGAGATGATGATGATGATGATGAAATACGTACACTATCCTCATCTGAATTACAAATCATAATAATATCTCCCACTTGTTATGAACTGACTTGACTTAACTTTGATCCACTGTCATTGAGCGTCAGCTCTTGGTGACCTTGATGCCATTATGTGGTAATCCACATGTTTTAATTGGGGACCAGAAAAGATCAACTGTTTGGGAAACATTGCCCAAATATCTCTAGACAGTTCGAACACAGACAGCTCCGCGTGGGAACTGTGGATGACTGGGACGGGAAAGATGGTCTCATGACGGCATTGACGTCAGCACGCGGTTAATCTACACCCAGCCTCTTGAATTAACTATAGAGGGACCTCCTTTCTTTCGTACGTGATTGATAGAAAACTGAGCGGTGTCTTCTTGGTTTCTCCAGATAGAACATCGTTGAGAAATAAACTCTTATCATTAAATAATATCAAAGGAGTTATTTTCGAGCGAGTCTGCAGCTGCCAAACCTGATACATTTGTGAAAGATGTATTCAATGCAGAGAGATTGAAAATAGGAAGAAGAAGAAGTTGTGGTAGAAGAAGATGTAGAGGAAGAAGAAGAAGCGGAAGAAGAAGAAAAGGACGAAGAAGTAATAGAAGAAGAGGAAGAAGAAGGAGAAGATGAAGAGGAAGAAGAAGTAGCAGTAGTAGTAGTAGTAGCAGTAGTAGTAGAAGTAGTAGTAGAAATGTGGTAGTAGTAAAAGAAGTAGTATGAAGCAAGATAGACAAACAATCAAACCGATAGACCGAAAAGGACGTAGTAGGAAGGACAGGCAAACAGCCTGGCAGATTAGATAGATAGATAGATAGATAGATAGATAGATAGATAGATAGATAGATAGATAGATAGATAGATAGATAGATAGATAGATAGATAGATAGATAGATAGATAGATAGATAGATAGATAGATAGATAGATAGATAGATAGATAGATAGATAGATAGATAGATAGATAGATAGATAGATAGATAGATGTGTGACGGTATTGCCTTCCCTGCTTTGCAGTAGTGGTCCAACAGTGGCCAAAACCCAAGAGTATCTAATATGGGCTTCAAAGGTATCTACCTTCGCACAAGATTACTCTAGGCAAGGTTGTAGATAGAAGGATAATAATGCTTCTATTTCAAGGGAATGTTGATAAGATATTTCAGAAGTCAAGAACAATGCTGCGTTGGGCAGGGCAATTGTTAACTTATATCTGATTCGCCGCCTTTTATGAAGAATTAAGCAATCATTAATTTCTGCTCGTTCAAGCCCCCACCTTGATTTACTCAATGGAATTCTTCTTATTATGATATAGCTATGTTTAGAGTGTAATTATTAAATTGACTGAGACAAACATGAAATACATTCAAAATGACTAAATCGACGTTAAATATGTATATTTACAAAAACAGATTTAATAATCACTTAGGTTTAACAAGGTTTTAAAAGAATGCATAATTATTCATCATAAAATTTATCATCACTGTTGTCGTGTAATGATAGTTTGTAAAGGAGGTCACTTGGCATCTTTTTTGTGTTACTTAGCTGTCAGTGACGGTTCTTCTAATTCTGATGGTTTGGTTCTTGGTAGACTGGGTCGTTGATCCCGCTCGTCATTGGTCAAGGTTGTAGGGCGCAGCACGTTCCCAGAAGTGTCAGGGAGTGTCTACAAATTTGGTCCCTCGTCTTTAAGCCCCGTCTGATGATAGTATCTAGCTTCGACTTTAGGCCACTTGTTCCCTTCTAGTTACAGAGATAGTGCCCTCAACTGGTACCACCAACTAGTATGGTAAAAGAGTAGAAACAAATACCCTCTTGAGTATTGAGTTTCCCGACACATAGTTATGTGTCCCCTTCTTCCTATTCCACCATTCCATCTATCTCAGATTTTACTCTCGATGAGAATTAATCTTAATCCCTCGAGAGAAAACTTTCTTTACATTTAAATTGAATCGCTTTATATTTACTTTACATTCAAATGAAAAGGTAAATAGTATAAATAGAATATGTTTACATTTACATCTACACTGGTTAAAAATGTTCACAATATACATAGAAAATGTGTTTATTTACATCTACATTGGTTGAAAAGCTTGAAAACTTTCATTATTTTTTAAAGTGAATATGTTTACATAGACATTTACACTGGTTTTAATATATATATATATATATATATCTTATAATGAGAATGTACATCCTTTATTTTATCTTTCCCTCCCTGCTCTATATGGAATTTAGGACTAATTATGCTTTCAGTTCTCTTTAAGAAACTAACAATAACGCAGTCACCAGCCCTTGCGGTGGTGGTTCATGAAATCATCATTCTATATGCTGAGGTTGCCAGCCTCAAATGACTTGGACATCCATTAGCAATTTTCACATATTAATATTCACATGGCAATATAAGCATATTAGCTCACATGTTAGTAAAGAAAAATATAGAATGTAAAATGTTCAACTTACGACAATCTTGACTCACAGACTGTTTGCTCAGAGAAGTAGGTTAAGGCACTAGCAGATGCCTTTTTTCACGTATTCTTGGGTGTCGTTACTTTAACAATAAATTCCCACTATGACTCCGTGTTTTCAGTTTCCTCAGATCCCGGTTTTCCTTTTTTAAAAAATAGAGTTTTCCAAGGCTGTTTAAGTCCTTCAAAATGCTCCAGCAAAGTCAGGTCTGATAAATAGAATTCTGATTCTAACCTCTGGCAGTCTGGTGGTCGTCTTGTGGTGTTACTCATAGTGAACTAGACTTGCAAAAAATGTCAGATTATATGGCCCTGTCTTCCCCCGCATTTGTTTGTTACGATGCTAAGTAGGGCTCAATCGTTTCAAACATGCATATTTTGTGGAGTAATTCAAATATTTCCACGTAGGAAAAATTCTGCGCGTAATGCAAAAGGTCACGTCTCCCATATATGGCAATAAAACATCCGATTGCTTCTCGGCAATGTTTACAAATAACTTCTTACCTCTGCGCGGACTATTACAACATTTCCGCTCAGGTGTGTCCGACTGATAAGTGCGTGTCTGTATTCTGTCCTCAGACGGGTAATTTATCGCCCGGCACGCCTTATCAATGCTTAACCAAAGTCGCTGGGGCGATTTTAGTGCTCTGTAGTCTGATGTCAGCCACACCCGAGATTAACCAACATGATTTTCGGCTTTCCCAGCAGGGAGGAACGGATAACCAAACAGACATGACGACTTAGCACAGAGAGGAGTGTAAGAATGTTTGAACATACAAAATATCTGCTACATAGCAGAGAAAGAAAAAGGTGCCGACCACTGAACAGCACGCAATTAGTCAGTACAATAAATGTCACAGAATACGGCCGTAGTGGACAAGAGAGCAACCCAAAAATTATGTGAAACCAATTACGATGGTTTGGCTATGTCTGCAGAATGGAAAAATATTGGCTGCCACGACAAATATGGGAAACCAAGAGCTAGGGACCCAGGCCTCAAGGACGACTCAAAGTTCACCTGGAGGACAACATTTGGCAATCTCTGAAGGACCGAAGACTAGATTGGAACCAGGCCAGTAGGAAGACAGTCGATAGGATAGTCTGCCGCTCTCTCTCTGGCAAAGCTCTATAATGCAGGGTAGAAGAGGAACGACTAAGTAAATAGATAGCGTGTTGCAGGATATTGTCGTAGATTTTTGATAGGAGAATTAAGACTTGGGTTGGTCCCTTCTGAATAAATTAGAATAAGTGATAGTCACAGTGAGAAGTAGTAATAGCAATAGATTTCCACGAGTGAGATGGTAGAAATGTGACAGAGGCTGTCTCTGAAATCAAGAAAATCTTCTCTCTTTCACCTATCTTCTACGACAGAATTTAGATTGAGTCAGACAGTCTACACACATATATATGGGTAACAAATTAACCGCAGGCTCCCGTTCCTTCTTGGTTTGCCCTCTTGTAGTTACTGCTGCCACCATCGGCTCTTCTTGTTTTCCAATACACACATATCTCCCGCCAAGTATGACTGGGTAGATGGGGTCATCCATAACAGCCGCTTTGATCACGCCTCTGACAAAATCAGAGTGGATCTCCACCAATGCGATGGGAAGCGCTGTAGGTGCATCACTCTTACGAACTCCACAAAGTTGGACGGTCTCTCCTGTCTCTTGACCGGATTTAACCAGGTTTCTGGCAACAATGCAATCATACGAAAGCCCCGTGTCAAATAAACAAGAAGTTTGAGAACCGTTCATAATAACAGTACCTCGCGTTGAGGGTGTATCCCCAACAGGTTGGGAATCACTGTCAATAATTCCGCATTGCGAGACTTTTAGCAAGCATCCGATGCGTTTAGGCTCGGTGTGCTTGTTACGGTATATGATATTAACGCCGTCTGCTAAAGGTTATCAGACGTGCAATTGTAAAGGTTAAGGCATTTAATATATTGCGATAGATGTTTCAATTATTGAACGCTCCATACACGATCGATTATGACGTGTATAGCGTTGTTTGGGTCACAGTCGGTAACTAAGAAACGCTACCCTTTGTTACTTGACCGCCAAGATGAATAGCTGCGTTTTTCTAACCTTCCAATTCAATGGCATGATATAGCCATTTTATGTGCATTTTTGATGGATCAGGGTCAATCCTAGAACTCTATATGAGAGGGAAATTTATGGAGGTTAGTATTTAACTAGAATTCTCAGAAGGAGAAGAATAATCGTCAAATTCGTATGAATATATTCAGACTCGCAGTCTCACTGTCGGCAGGTAGCCATGTCTATCTGCTCGTGCATATAGCTGTGATGTTCTGACGACAATACTGCATTGTATCCTTAAACGGACATTGACACATAACCAGCAGTCTACGTTATTGATTAATTTATGCATGACTTAGATGGACTTATGCTCTATTCCTATTTGAAATGATCATCCTTGTGTACAACTGTGAATTAAATGTATGGACTCAGTGAAATGACTTATCAAATCAATCGTATTCCAAGGTTCAAGTATTGTTCGGAATCTTCCACCCCCGCATTCGCTTAATCTTCCATCGAAGGCACGATGCACTATCACTGAATGAAAAAACTAACATATCAAAGAAAAAAACAATGGCCAGAAATTTATAATTGTTCTATTCATATCACATGGAACATTGTTCAGAGCAAACCACCTTGTAACAGTGCTCACTCTGATCATTAGTCCCGTGCTCAGGAGTTCTTCCTTTGCCACCTTGACCTTTCTGGCCACGCTGCCATGAAGGGCGGTCGGGTTGATCCGACTGCTTACTGTGGTTGCTGGGGTACTTGGTTTTGTAGAACTTGGATTTTTCAGGAGGGGGGTTTTGAGGTCCAGTTTCTCTGTGGTTATTTTGGTTAGAAACATGAGGAATATGAGAAGATTGGTCTAGATTATTTTTCCGAAAATGATCTTCTGTCGGTTTCCGTTTTGTGGCCGGTAGTTCAGCCAGCGCATTGTGATATCGCTCAGACTTTTCTAAGATGTCTTCGAGCTTTTCTGCCCCCTGCTCAGCTAGAAATCTCCGGGTATCAGCAGACAAAGTGTTCTTTATTTGTTCTCTTAAAACAAATTCCTCCAGACCTTCATAGGTAGAGGGGAGCTGTGAAAGCTCAAAGCACTTTGTCAAGCATCCCTTTAAACGAGATGACAACTGCTGGAAAGTTTCAGAGCTCTCTTTCCTGCTGTTGCGAAACAGTTGCAGAAACTTTCGCGCATTCATTTCAAAGCGCTCAAGCAAAGCTTTCTTCAACAAGTCATAGTTGTCTTGTTGGCCACTTTCCAGTTTAGAATAAACATCATAAGCAGAACCTTTAAGGGCCTGGGAAAGTTTCATACACCAACGCGACCTCTCTAAATCGTACAGGGTTGCAATTTTCTCAAATTTTTCTAGCCATGTGTCAATCTTCTCATTAGGACAAGGGAAAGATTCAAGAGCAAAGGACATAGCGTTGAGTTGAAGAGATTGAGGGTTAGTTTGATCAGTTAAGGAAGAATGAGGAGAAGACTCTCCACTGCTGGAAGTAGAGGCAGCACCACGACTTTGGAACTTTAGAGTTTTAAGCGCCAACTCGTGCTGTCTCTGTTCCCTCTCCTTCTCATGCTGTCTCTCCTTCTCTCTTTCCTCATGCTGTCTCTCCTTCTCTCTTTCGTTCGCCCTGCGGATTTCCATTTCCTCGTCCATCTTCTTCTGTTCTCTAGCTTCGGCTACTTTCCTCTCCGCGTCATATCTCTCAAGTTCGTCTCTGACAAAAGCTTTCGCTTCTTCTCCTTCCAAACCTTCTTCTCTCGCCTCGTCCCTGAGGAGCTGTCTAAGCTTTGCCCTCTCCACCATAATAAGTCAGTGGCTGAGATTTAGACGAGAAAGAGATAAGAAAAGGATACAGTGGTTCCTACCACTTGCGAGAAAAATACCAAACGAAAGATGATATCCTTATAACCTGGTATACCTCCTCCAAAAAAATATAGTGTCTAACTATCGCTGCTATTATCGGCAATAAAGCATCTAATGCAAACGACTACGCCAAATAAATGGTAGTTAAGATTACTCACTGAAAAAATAAGTTGCTACAGTGGAAAACGTAATAATTATTGCAAAAAAATTTTAAGGAGAAAAAATTCCCTTAATTTTTAAATCCACTATCAAGTTCACCCCTGAAGACAGTTAGGGTAAGGGAGGCAATTAATCTGGACAAATAGTCCGAAACGCACTCCTTAGCTTTGCTCAAACTTCTACTTCTTCAAAACCCTGTGAATGTTATACACTCACAAAACTTTACCAACGTTTAGTATTAAAAAATCAGTAATTAACATATATTCCGACAAAATCAACCTGTAAACCAAATGTATAATGCTCAATAATGCTGTGGAAAAACAATTATTAGCCGTGTGGTCAGCACGCCCATAAAACAGATCGTTATGTCTAGGAGATAGATATTTTTAAAAGATACAAAACTCACAAGACATCACCCACTTACTCTATATCAGAATAAAGAATCTAAAAGACGAGCTGATATTTGTCGTCTCGTTTTCCTATTCAAAGTTCAAAATCCCGGACGAGCCCCCATTTGTCGTAGATTTTTGATAGGAGAATTAAGACTTGGGTTGGTCCCTTCTGAATAGATTAGAATAAGTGATAGTCACAGTGAGAAGTAGTAATAGCAATAGATTTCCACGAGTGAGATGGTAGAAATGTGATAGAGGCTGTCTCTGAAATCAAGAAAATCTTCTCTCTTTCACCTATCTTCTACGACAGAATTTAGATTGAGTCAGACAGTCTACACACATATATATATGATATATATATATATATATATATATATATATATATATATATATATATATATATATATATATATATATATATATATATATATATGTGTATATATATATATATATACATATACATATATATATATATATATATATATATATATCCACTCACATACATACACACCTAAGACGACAGTTAGACGTACAGACGTGGGAAAAAACTATGACAGTGATTATATGAATAGTTTGGGAAAACGAACTGACCGTCACGCTGGAATAAATTTTATGAGTAGTTTATTTATCAAGACTAAACTTTTCTCACAACATATCAAATCACATCAAGCATATACAAAAAAAAATCATAAACAAAAATCAGAAATGCTACCAGAATGATAGACCCGTTGGTATGATCCTTCCCTCGATGGATATCCCACAGTCCCGTTAGAAGAAAGTGATAGCCTAAAGAGTCACAGATACATATGATTTAGTCTAAAATTCTTCCCCCTTTAAGGTATGAACAGACTGGATATTCTGATCTAGTATAAGGGAATATATAGATAAATAGTTAGCAATACCTTGCATAAAGAAATGTTATGACATCAAAAATGAATGGGTGTCAAAATACCACCATAAAGGGATTGCTCAATCCTGCATTCACTCTATTCATTCAACTGTGCTCACGTGCATTTTTCAACAACAACAACAAATATTTTTAGGACTTGCCCATACAGAATCTTCAATGGTAATCTTGGCCAAGAAAACCCCAGGTCCAAAAAGACGGGTTGAATTCACTACTTCCGGGACCGTTCTCTTGGGAATACTATTGTTTTGGATGTCTGTTTAAGTCACATAAAATTTTCCAGGCACGAGCGTTTATAGCTAGCACAGTGTCAACATCTTAGATTTCAAACGAATGAGGAATGTCAGGTCGGCACCTTTTCTCGATATAGTAATTTAGTTGGTAACACCACCACTTGTCAACAGTGTCGGGAAATTTACTGATTGAAATATGTTACGTGCCACCAAGGCAGAAAAATGACTAGAGTTTACTCAGGAAGAATCAAATCAGGCTCGATGACCCGTTACTTCTTTAACCTCTTAAAGTTCTTGTAAAAGTTATACATCAAATCTTTAAGGTAAGAATGCTTGTTGTTTTCTTCACAGATTTATCTCTTTACTCAAACGCTGGCAAAGTTTGGGTACCACAGTTTCACTATATAAAATGGAAAGAACACATATCAAATAATTATACATACTATAACTGATAATTTAAACTGCAAGCGTAGCTTGTCTTATCATTTAAATTCCCGTGAAGTAAGTTATATTTAAAAATCATCTATCCTCATGAATTAGGAATACGTGCGTATTCCGTCAACACTCATGAGGCTTCTAGCATTATAAGTTAATTTAGAAAGTTTATTCTCGTCTGATTATTTTAGCAGTTAAATTGAATTCATTATAGCTACATTGTTGTTTAAGCTAGAAATTATAATTTATTCTGTTTTCCACTGAAACACGTCACTAGAAAATAATACAGACTTACGTATTAAGCGCTCTGCACCAAATCTAACAAGTGAAAGAAAATAAGCGATTTTAACACTTTAAACACTTCACAAAATACTAGAATATATGTGATATTTTACCTCCAAACAGAATTACAGTTTCACAACGACTAGAATAATTCACTAGATAGGTATTTAGAAGCTCGGCAAAATTTGACGAGAAACTAATGACTTCTCTATACAAGCTTCATTCACTAGCACGAGTGATTCTGTCTACTGCAAGTTGGAGAATGAAAAGAAAGTTTCAAACTCTGGTTAATATCTATTTCCAAACAAAGAGGTAAACGTTTAATTTCGCAAAGCGAAGTACTCTCCCCTTTCCCGTCTTTCACGCTTACGTTTAACACTTAAACGCATCCCGTAACTGCCACCTTGCGTCTCTGACACCTCTGTCTAAGAAACGGCCGAAGCGCTACGTGTCAGATGCAAATGTAGACAACTTGTCTGCACTGCAGGGGCAGTTTTTGCACCTACGCCGAGAAACTCTTCCTGAGAACCATAACTGACACTTTGCTTTCTCGCACCTTACGCCAACTCTGGCCGTGGAGCGTGAGTGTCATATCACCTGACACTGAGAATCTACCTTGGAAACTACATGTCAGATGCAAACTACCAGACAAATGTCTCCTCATCATGTCTGACGGAGTGAATTTCCACACTTCAGGCCCAGAAACTTTGACGAAACTGTAGACAGCTGTCTGCTCCCCTGTCTGACGGAATGCATTCTAACAATCTGCGTCTCGTGTAGGGCTGACACGTTACGTCATAACTGCGTTCTCAGTTTAATCAGCAATGAAATGCGTTTCTAAATGAGAAACGAAACTGGCGAAAGTGAGAATGGGAAAAAAATATTTCTCGCAAACGAACGAATGCGAAAAATACAGGAAAAAGGTAAAGAGAGATAATAAATAGAGGATACGGGTGACAGAAAAAGAAGAGGATATAGGCAATTTAATGATCATAAAACCTATGTGACAGAACGTCCCCCCTTTAAGATATGGAAGCACTCCATGTCTACGTTATGGAAATAAATTTCCTATATCCGTAGCTTCAGGGTAACTGTCCTCTTCCCTCTCATCTCCCCCCTCCGTCTCTCCAATTCCTACTCACGTCTCCTCCCAAAGTTTCCTTCCTCTGGAATGTCTCCCATGCGCGCTTGAAAGAGCGTCGCCGCTTCTGACATTTTTTAAAGATTTCCTGTGTGTGCAGTGGAGTTTCCCTGCCACTATCGTCATCTTCGTCAGTTTTGGCCATCGTCAGGAGATGGTCGGAGGTTGGCACTGTTTTTTCCAAGTATCTCTTTAACAGATTTAAATGGAAAACCTTTTCCTTTCCTTGAATAGAGATCTGGTAGTTAGCCTTAGAAATCTTTTTCAGGACGGTAAACGGCCCTTGCCATCCGATCCTCAGTTGGTTGTTTCCGGTAGGGAGTAACACCAAAACTTTCTCTCCTGCTTCCAGTTCTCTCTCTTTCGCGACTTTCCTGTATCGGTTAGCGTGCTTTGTGCGTGCTCGCTTAAAGTTAGTCGTTGCTAGATCCCATCCTAATTTCAACCTATTCTTTAAATCCGACACATATTTACTGACTGAGACGACTGTCTCATCAGCCTTCTGCTCTGTCAGTGACCAAAGTAAGGCTTCAAGCGGCCCCTTGATAGGTCTGCCGAATAAAAGCGTAGCTGGCGGAAATCCTGTGGAAGTATGAGGAGATTCTCTGTAGCCAAATAAAGCTGCAGGAATACAAATATCTCAATCTTCAGGTTTCACTTGTGCCAGTTTACTTAACATCATGTTGAGGTTTCCATTAACACGTTCCACGAGCCCATTTCCGGCCGGAGTATAAGGCTTTGAGTAGATGTGTTGGGTCCTCAAGATCTTCACGATCTCATCCATCAACAGGTTTCGGTATGGAGATCCGTTATCCGTCAACACTTGTTGAGGGAATCCCAGCCGAGTGAAAATCTGCACGAGGGCTTCTGCGACATGCTTGGCATCTGCGCATGTTAGCGGGATAGCTTCTGCCCATAAAGTGCATGTATCGACAAAGGTCAGGATAAACCTGTTCCTTCTTTTAGTCCTTTCTAAGGGTCCTAAAATGTCGATCACAACCCGTTCGAATGGTGTTCCCACTATTGGCATTTCACCCAAAGAGACTGGGGGTGCCCGTTGCTTGGGTGGCACACGTTGGCACTGGGCACAGGATTTGACATACCTGATAATCTCAGTATTTACTCCTGGCCACCAATAATGAGTGGTTATCCGTTGGTTTGTGGCGTTCTGTTCCATATGTCCGCTGAAGGGAAGAGAGTGCCCCATTTCTAGGATTTGGCTTCTGTACTGTTTCGGTACTAGGAGCTGGTTGTAACCTTGGTCAGGCTTGCCCGTTCTGCGATAAAGTACGCCATCCTTAGAAAAAATGTCCCCGTGCTGTCTGGGTTCCTTAGCCATGGGCAGTTTCCTAAAGCAGGGTGCCAAAGTAGGGTCCTTTTGTTGCGCTTCTTTAAGTTCCATGGGTAACAAATTAGGCGCAGGCTCCCGTTCCTTCTTGGTTTGCCCTCTTGTAGTTACTGCTGCCACCATCGGCTCTTCTGGTTTCCCAATACACACATATCTCCCGCCAAGTATGACTGGGTAGATGGGGTCATCCATAACAGCCGCTTTGATCACGCCTCTGACAAAATCAGAGTGGATCTCCACCAATGCGATGGGAAGCGCTGTAGGTGCATCACTCTTACGAACTCCACAAAGTTGGACGGTCTCTCCTGTCTCTTGACCGGATTTAACCAGGTTTCTGGCAACAATGCAATCATACGAAAGCCCCGTGTCAAATAAACAAGAAGTTTGAGAACCGTTCATAATAACAGTACCTCGCGTTGAGGGTGTATCCCCAACAGGTTGGGAATCACTGTCAATAATTCCGCCTTGCGAGACTTTTAGCAAGCATCCGATGCGTTTAGGCTCGGTGTGCTCACTCTGATCATTAGTCCCGTGCTCAGGAGTTCTTCCTTTGCCACCTTGACCTTTCTGGCCACGCTGCCATGAAGGGCGGTCGGGTTGATCCGACTGCTTACTGTGGTTGCTGGGGTACTTGGTTTTGTAGAACTTGGATTTTTCAGGAGGGGGTTTTTGAGGTCCAGTTTCTCTGTGGTTATTTTGGTTAGAAACATGAGGAATATGAGAAGATTGGTCTAGATTATTTTTCCGAAAATGCTCTTCTGTCGGTTTCCGTTTTGTGGCCGGTAGTTCAGCCAGCGCATTGTGATATCGCTCAGACTTTTTTAAGATGTCTTCGAGCTTTTCTGCCCCCTGCTCAGCTAGAAATCTCCGAGTATCAGCAGACAAAGTGTTCTTTATTTGTTCTGTTAAAACAAATTCCTCCAGACCTTCATAGGTAGAGGGGAGCTGTGAAAGCTCAAGGCACTTTGTCAAGTATCCCTTTAAAGGAGATGAGAACTGCTGGAAAGTTTCAGAGCTCTCTTTCCTGCTGTTACGAAACAGTTGCAGAAACTTTCGCGCATTCATTTCAAAGCGCTCAAGCAAAGCTTTCTTCAACAAGTCATAGTTGTCTTGTTGGCCACTTTCCAGTTTAGAATAAACATCATAAGCAGAACCTTTAAGGGCCTGGGAAAGTTTCATACACCAACGCGACCTCTCTAAATCGTACAGGGTTGCAATTTTCTCAAATTTTTCTAGCCATGTGTCAATCTTCTCATTAGGACAAGGGAAAGATTCAAGAGCAAAGGACATAGCGTTGAGTTGAAGAGATTGAGGGTTAGTTTGATCAGTTAAGGAAGAATGAGGAGAAGACTCTCCACTGCTGGAAGTAGAGGCAGCACCACGACTTTGGAACTCTAGAGTTTTAAGCGCCAACTCGTGCTGTCTCTGTTCCCTCTCCTTCTCATGCTGTCTCTCCTTCTCTCTTTCCTCATGCTGTCTCTCCTTCTCTCTTTCGTTCGCCCTGCGGATTTTCACTTCCTCGTCCATCTTCTTCTGTTCTCTAGCTTCGGCTGCTTTCCTCTCCGCGTCATATCTCTCAAGTTCGTCTCTGACAAAAGCTTTCGCTTCTTCTCCTTCCAAACCTTCTTCTCTCGCCTCGTCCCTGAGGAGCTGTCTAAGCTTTGCCCTCTCCGCCATAATAAGTCAGTGGCTGAGATTTAAACGAGAAAGAGATAAGAAAAGGATACACTGGTTCCTACCACTTGCGAGAAAAATACCAAACGAAAGATGATATCCTTATAACCTGGGATACCTCCTCCAAAAAAATATAGTGTCTAACTATCGCTGCTATTATCGACAATAAAGCACCTAATGCAAACTACTACGCCAAATAAATGGTAGTTAAGATTACTCACTGAAAAAATAAGTTGCTACAGTGGAAAACAAAATAATTATTGCAAAAAAGTTTTAAGGAGAAAAAATTCCCTTAATTTTTAAATCCACTATCAAGTTCACCCCTGAAGACAGTTAGGGTAAGGGAGGCAATTAATCTGGACAAATAGTCCGAAACGCACTCCTTAGCTTTGCTCAAACTTCTACTTCTTCAAAACCCTGTGAATGTTATACACTCACAAAACTTTACCAGCGTTTAGTATTAAAAAATCAGTAATTAACATATATTCCGACAAAATCAACCTGTAAACCAAATGTATAATGCTCAATAATGCTGTGGAAAAACAATCGTTTTGGCTAAAATGGTGAATGTTACAAACATACTCATTGCCCATTCCTTCCGAAAAGTGGGTGAAATGTGTTCACTATAGTCACGACTTGCACGTGAAAAGAGAATTTCAACAATGTTATCAACAGGCTTTGCCATAGGAAGCATTTTCAAACATGCATTATTTCCCTTTCCACCACGTGCATTTGATTGACCTTGGATGTACACACACGTAACACAGATTTGATTTATTGTCAGATTAACAAACATTGTTTAAGCATGCAACAAAATGCAGCAAAACTTTTTTGACTGAGTGTTCAGGTTTTAAAAAAAAACAGCTTAGTTGAAATGACCTAAAAATTGAAAGTGGCCTTTAACATTTTTTTTAGCAGTATATATATATATATATATATATATATATATATATATATATATATATATATATATATATATATATATATATATATAGGCTGTATAAAAAAAATCAGAGAACCTCAACAGCTAGTCATAGAAGCAGCTACTGTTGCAGCAACTTCAAGCGCTGAGGAGAAGCTATTGTAATAGTAAGAATCATTTGTTTTTTTGTTTTTTTGTTTGTTTATTAATAATTTAATAGTGTATTTTCTAATTATTATTTTGCAATTTCAAGAAATTATACTGCATTACAGTTTACGTTTTTAAAGTCATCAAGTTCTAATTTATTTGATACTTACAACACAATTTTATTTTAAATTTCTCATTATTTAAGATGATTTTCTTTAAAAGCGTGGCGTTAAACGCAGTGCACACAAACTCCACAAACCCCTCATCCCCCACCACCACCACCACCACCCCACCGAGAAGGAATTCATGCGACAGCACTTTATCGTCGAAATGCATGTCTCTCAGAATCCTGGTTTGTAACAAGTTTCACAGCCAAGCATTGGGGAGACATGGCTAAGGCGTCTGCCCGGATCTTGGACGTATTCGGTGACTCATCCTAACGATTTTTTTCGTGACCCGGGCTAGATCCGAATTTTTATTTATTTTGTTTGGAAATAAAGGAAGCTGGTATTGCAGACGGGATCACGGCTCTATCAACTTTCAGAATGAAAGGGAGATTAGTGATACATTGACAGCACAATTTAGATTATCTTTCTCTTTTCTCGAAACTCTACGTGTATCAAATATTTCCCTTTCTGACTATATGCGGTACCTTCCAGACTATCTCTCAAAAAAGATTCTTTGTGTCATATAATTTTCTATTGCATTTCTCCTTGATCACAAATATGAATTATCACATCTTTTTCTAACTTGACGTTACTCCGCACACACAAACACACACGCACAAACTCGACAATGTGTAATGGTAATCATTCTGCTCCCATTGTTTAAAACGATTTTTTTTTCTGTAAATGAAACACCTTTCTTTAGGGAAAATTAGGAAGAAAATATAGAAAAATCGTTTAAAATTCATAGGGAGATCAAGAGAAATCAAGTGCTACACAAAAATAAGAATCTTCAACTCAATCAAGTTAGTCCTATTGTACGGCTCTGGAATATGGGAGAACAACAAAAACAACAACCAAAAAGCTACTGACTTTCATAAACGGGTGCTTGCGTAGAACAGAAGGATTGAGATGGTATGACAAGATCACTAATGTGGAATTGATGACAAGAATCAGACAAGTGCCAGTGCAACAAGAGATGAGAGGGAGATGCTAGCGATGAATATAGCATATATTGAGGAAACCTGTTGATAGCATTACAAGGCAGACTTTGTTCTGGAACCACCAGGATAAGAGAGGCAGAGGTAGACCAAACAAAACAGACGGAGACGAGAGCTGGGGACATCACTGACAATGATGAAGATGACGTGGACAGAACTTGAGCTTGTGTCACGTGACAGGAGGACTTGGCGTGTGTTTGTTGGCGGCCTATGCTCCTTGGGGAGGTAAAGAGTTTAGATTGATTGTTTGGCTGATTGTTTGGCTGATTGTTTGGCTGATTGTTTGGTTGATTGTTTGGCTGATTGCTTGGTTGATTGCTTGGTTGACTGTTTGGTTGATTGTTTGGCTGATTGTTTGTTGATTGTTTGGTTGATTGTTTGGCTGATTGCTTGGTTGATTGTTTGGTTGATTGTTTGGCTGATTGTTTGGCTGATTGTTTGGTTGATTGTTTGGCTGATTGTTTGGTTGATTGTTTGGCTGATTGTTTGGTTGATTGTTTGGCTGATTGCTTGGTTGATTGCTTGGCTGACTGTTTGGCTGACTGTTTAGTTGATTGTTTGGTTGATTGTTTGGCTGATTGTTTGGCTGATTGTTTGGTTGATTGTTTGGCTGATTGTTTGGTTGATTGTTTGGCTGATTGTTTGGCTTATTGTTTGCCTGATTGTTTGGCTGATTGTTTGGCTGATTGTTTGGTTGATTGTTTGGCTGATTGTTTGGCTGATTGATGTTTAAAATTGGTTTATATGATTAATATAGTTTTCTCCGTAATTGTTTAATTGTACAGAATGAGCAGTGAAGTAGATCTAGACCGCAAGTGAGAATGGGTCCTACCTTGAACTGAGGTCTAACCAGTGCGGGATCATTAAATAAATGTAAAACTTGAAAAATCAAATGGGACCCATTGGCTGGCTGCATGTAACCGTGCTGTAGGTCAGAGGCTCTCAATAGATTTTATCAGAGTTGGAGCCGGTCGTTTTTAGTGGATTCGGAGTCGGTAAAAAATGTCCGGGCTCCAACTTCGAATTTTATGCCACAGAACTAGTAAAAATAAAAAAGGAAAGAAAAACTGTAGTCGGGAGCCTGAATCGGACTTTCTCAAATTTCTGGAGAAAATGTGTTGCCCGACTCCACTACCCTGGGTTGTCTTCAGTTGGGCGCCTGATGGCAATCTGTCTTTACTGACAAAACACCCAACCACCGTCAAATTATTCCACGCCCTACTCCCCCCCCCCCCCCCCCCCCCCCCCCCCCCCCTCTTTTCAATTTAAAAAAAAAAAAGACAAGACAAGAAGTGCTGAGAGATGATATGTTTTAAACGATTCCAATTTTAAATAATTAAGGAAAGGAAGAAAGCAGTTGTATGACAGAACAAATTAGCCATTCATTACTCTTCATTTACTTCTGGACCAAGATGCATCAACAAATTCACTACAAGATTTTCTAACCTGTGACGAGCAGTTAAGGTCTTACCATCATTTCTTTATCCCTTAGTTGCCTGTCTCCAATTCCTGTCTCCACAAATGTTTAAGGTTTTCTTCTATTTTTGTCTACCCTGTGGATTTCAGACAGGAACTGTCTTGTTATGCTATCGTTCAGTTGGTTTCATCAATGTATGTCCTATCCAACGCCAGCGTAGTTTAATCACCTCTTTTTCGCTGTCATTTGTGAGCAGTTCTCCGTTGGTCGGTTACTGTTCTTCTTTGATCCATAGCCGTCGACCGTCAAAGCAGCCAGTGGCCATCACGCCTGGTGGCGTCTTGTAGGGCAGCAACAAATTGATTCCACTTTGTTCGGTCGGCGGCCATCCTTCGTACAGTGCTCCAATTCTGGTTCATTCTTTGCATCTTGGCTTCCACAGTTATCCGCCAGGTTGTTTTTGGTCGGCCTCTCTTTCGCTTTCCTTCCGGGGTTCATAGCATAGCTGTTCTTATAATGGTATCAGGGTCCCTTCTGAGGACGTGGCCAACCCAACTCCAGCGTCTGCCAACTATGATCGTGTGCATGTCCTCCTGGTTACTCCGAATAAGCAGCTCTTGGTTGCTGATGGTATTCGGCCAAAAGATTCGGAAAATTTTCCTTAGGCAGATTGTGTGGAAGGAGGACAGTTTCGACATTTCCTTCTCTGTTACTCTCCAGCATTCCGCACAATAGAGAAGCACAGAAAGTACACAGCTCTCATATGATCTTAATTTGGTGTTTGGGCTGTACTGGGAAGACTTCCAAATGTTATTGAGACTAGCAAAGGCTATTCTCGCCTTATTCATTCTGTTGTTAATGTCCCTGTTTGTTCCGCCGTCTGGTGTTAATTTGCATCCTAGGTAAGTAAATGTGTCTGTCTGTTCTAACTTCTGGTTCCTTATTGTTATTGGCTCAGGATTGCCCACATTGAGTGTCATGACCTCTGTCTTCTTCAGATTGATGTTCAGACGAACCTGCTGGCTATACTTATTCAGTCTATCTGTTTTTTTCTTGGATGTTGGTCGGTTAGTGTTTGCACATTAAAGGTGCCAGATTTGGAGACCGTCTGAGTAGATTAAAAAAAATGAGATACCAGAACTGAGAGGCAGCACTAGAAAATTCAACTTTCTTCACTGATGTCTGGCGTGATGGTGAAATAGATAATAGATGCAGAGAGAGAGAGAAAGAGAGAGAGAGAGAGAGGGGATAGTATCCTATAGATGTATATCCCTCAAAGACATAAAAATGGTGCAGTCTTAAGATCGGCTACCTCGACAAATATGGGAAACTAATAGCCAGGGATACAGACCTCAAAAACAGCCTAGAGTTTGCTGGAAGGACAACATTAGACAGTCTCTGATGGACCGATGACTAGATTGAAACCGGGCCAGGAAGAAGACAGCCAATAAGGATAGTATGGCGCTCTTTCTCTCTGGCTAACCTCTACACCCTAGGGTAGAAGAGGAACGATCTTCTTCTTCTTCTTCCGTCCTTAGCCACCGACCGTCAAAGCAGTCAGTGGCCATTATGCCTAGTGGCGTCTTAGGGCAACAGCAGATAGGTTTTCTTTGCCATTGTTTCCCATCACGCCTATTGGCGTCTTTAGGGCAATGGCAAATCAATCCATTTGCTGTTGTTTCCGTAATCGAAGTGACTGGCAAACGGGTGATCAGCCCGTTGGTAGAAGAGGAACGACTAAGTACGTAAATCGTACAGCGCCACTCGGAAAAGAAAATAGACATGGCCCGTTTGATTTTAGAAGATCACTAATGAATAAGACTTTTTTTGGTTTACGAGAAAGCGACTTCTAATAGCCTTAGATGACCTGAGAAAAAAATTAAAGGATGTCATTATCTCTGCTATCAATCCTCAAGACGTTTATAGATGAGATTATAGCCCCAGAGCAGATGCTGTTAATCACACCAACAACAAAAAACACTAGCCTGGACTTGGATACACTGAACTGTAATAACTCAAACAATATTCATAAACTGTGTGCCTCCTATTTCTATAACGATGTAATTGTTTTCCCTACTCGCTTTCCGACGGAAACCATCAAACTATAAAAACAATATTGAATATATGTAATTATATAGATTATACTAATGCATTTTGCTACTTATCATTTTAAAAATATAGAAAGTATACAAAGAGTTGCTTCAGACTGATATATAACATAGAATGGAATTGATTCTTACCTTCTCTCCGTCATGAATAAGCTTGTATTTATAATGACAATAGTCAGGAAATCACCGAAATGTAATGTGCTGAGCGTTGCGTGCCGTTAAAGTGGCAATTAAAGATAGCTCTTATTGCTTTTTAATGGCAGTGGAGATGAAATTGTGATATATTTTTTTCTCTCTACTTGGTTTTCTTACTTCAAAGTAGCAGGATATTTCCCACATTTACTGTAATATAATCTTTTTGGAGAGACTTGACGAGCTAGTGGAATCATAAATTTATAAATGGTGGCACTGGAGAAATCAGAAAATCAGAGGCACATCTCCAATCCAACCTGCAAGTCTGTAAGGAAGAGCTGGAGAAGAGAGGGATGGTCATAAGCAGCTCTAAAACAAAATTCATGGTGATATCACGAGAAGAAAGAAGACATCAGATTAAGCTGGGAGAACAGATCCTGGAGCAGGTCGACCACTTTAAATACCTCGGAGCTATTATAGACCGAAAGGGGGGCATCAAAGAAGAGTTGGCCACTCGAAAAGCAGCAGCTGGGAGACTTTTTCAGGCCATAAATCGAGGATTCCTCAGCAAGAGAGAGGTTGGTAAGAAAACGAAGATGGCTGTATACCGCTCCACCTATGTCCCAGTCTTGACATATGGATGCGAGTCATGGGCAATAACTACAACCCATAAAAGCCAGATCCAAACCTCAGAAATGAGGTATCTGAGGAAGGTGGTTGAAGTAACACGAAGAGACATGGTACGCAATCAGATGATACGTCAAGGCCTTAAATCCTACCCCCTGCAGACCCAAGTAGAACAGTCCCAATTAAGATGGTTTGGCCATGTCTGCAGAATGGGAGAAGATCGGATACCACGACAAGCATGGGAAACAAAGAGCCAAGGATCCAGACCCCGAGGACGACCCAGAGTCCGCTGGGAGGACAACATTAGACAATCTTTGAAGGACCGAGAACTAGAATGGAACCAGGCCAGGAGGAAGACAGCCGATAGGATAGTCTGGCGCTCTCTCTTCCAAACCTCTACACCTCACGGTAGAAGGGGAACGACTAAGTGAGCTGTTACGTACATTTATTACCTAAGGGGGTAGTCTTCGGTCCTGCCAAATGTACGCACCAGTCTCAATATAGTTATATTATTTGTGCGGTCGAATGATTCGCGCACTGACGTGCACAAAGCAGTGTGAGTTGCTTTGGGACGCACGGGTAACCTAGTTGAGTAGTTTCTGACGTCATGATTTGGAGGGGGCAACATGGACCTTGTTTATGTCCGTGATTGATATATATTATTATTGTATACATGGCACGTTTATGGAAGCCATTTATTCTAGTGATCTGTATTGGTCTTCAGGTCGAAACCAATAGCAGTAATGTCACGTAAGTTATCGCCCCACTTATTATTATATGCTGTATTGTAAGGCCGCTCTTATACTTGTCTAGCGGGAATATGTTATTCCTAGAATGGACCTACAGAGTCGTTAGCCTTTAGGATTCGTATCGTAGAAGAAGGATTCCTACGAGTGGAAAGAAGTTAATTTGATTGCAGTATTCATATGTGTAAACGCCTTTATTGTAATGCCAAAGTCGTGGCGTGATTTTTGAGAGGTTAGTTAAAACCTAAAGATACTAACTCAGATACCTCTTCATATATGTACCAGTGAATATCTATTGAGTCTACGTTGTATGGAACTATGTCTTGGATAGAAACAGTCTCTTATTGGACGAATGCGGGAGTTCGTGGTATGGGAGTACATGCTTAAGTGGATGACCTCAAGCAAGGTCAACGGACATTCCCTTGCTGTTAAAACCTAGTAGGAATATTATTGGATTCTTATTACTTACGTGAGAGAGGATTTTAGATATGAATGACCAGAGATGTATCGTTTTATCGGAACTGTCACTACTATGTATAAAATTGTTCATCGTACCTGTCAAGGAACATTGTACCGTCTTGTCAAACGTCTTCGTACCACGTAATAAAATTATAATAACTTTACCGACGAGTTGAGTATGATCATGTTGGCCTGATTTGCCCCTTCCACTCGAGAGAAATATAACAGACTTATAATGTAAACCCTCTGCACAGAAATCTAACTAGTAAAAATAAAATAGGCGATTTACCACTTAAATCACTCACAAAATACTAGATATATTTACCTCAACACAGAACTACTAAGAACTATATCCAATTCGACCAACTAAATGATGCTTCTATTAACAGAGATCTTAGGAATTGAAAGCTAGATGGCAATCGACCAATTAAATGATGCTTCTATCAACATAGATCTTAGGAATCGAACGCTAGATGTTCTAGTCTTGACTGCGGAGTACTGAATGAATTAAGTCTAAACTACTGGTGTTTATATCTTATGAAAAGAAATGATTTCCTAATTCTCGAAAACCCGAAATAGTTCCCGTCTTAACACCTACATAAAACTCAGACGACGGCACTGAAACTGCCAGACTTGCCGCTACCTATAGTCATACCCGAGCGATGCCTGTTGGCGCCTCTCACACCTAACACCGAGAAACTTAACCAAGAGCGCCGTGTCAGATGAAATTGTTAGACGGTTGTCTGCCATCTTATGTCTGTCGAGAACGAATTTCACACTATTCGGTCTCCTCACGAGCCTAGCTTAACAGCAATAAAAATGCGTTGCTAAATAAGAAAAGAGACAGGCGGAGGTATGAATGGGAGAGTTATATTTTCACAATCAAACGAATACGAAAAAAGAAAAAGGATACAGAGCGATAATAAAGTAGAAGACACGGGTAGAATAAAGAAAAGATATAGAAATTTATTAATCATAAATCTCTCTGCGACAAGAACTAAAAGCATAAAGTAGTTCTAGGTTCCCTGTGGAGCAGGGAGGGAAAGATGAAAGAAATGATGTACATTCTAAGCATAATACGTACATTTTCAAAGCAGTGTAAATGTCCCTATAAACATAGTCACTTTAAAATTAATGTACGTTTTCAAGCTTTAAACCAATGTAAATGTCTATGTGAAAATATTCATTTTAAAGTAATGGAAGTTTCAAACTTTTCAATCAGTGTAAACATAAATTAAAACATATTCAATTTACATTATGAACACTTTTCAATCAGTGGAGATGTATATGTAAACAGACTCTATCTGTATTATTAACCTTTTCATTTAAATATAAAGTAACTATGAAAGCTATTCTATTTAAATGTAAGAAAGTTTTATTCCGAGGGATTAAATTTAATTCTCATCGAGGATAAAGTCTGAGTAATTGTGATGGTGATATGGGAAGACAGGAACTCATAATTTTGGGTGGAAAACGACATACTCAGAAGAGCGTTTCGTTCTATTTTTTTACCACAGTCATTGGTGGTACCAGCCGAAAGTACTATCTCTTGAACAAGAAGGGAACAGTGGCCTAAGCTTTAAGACGAATGACCCACGTAGTAGACTCTACTTGACATTTCTGGGAAACGAGATACCCCCGACAACCTTGATCAGGGACGAGCATGAGCAGAGTGAAAAGAACCAACCCATAAGAAGGAGCAGAACCATCATTGGCGGCTAAGTTCAAATATATGCTGCCACTTGAACATCTTCTAACATCTCACATTCCATAAAGAATGTGATGATAAATTTTCTTGATCCATAACTATTCAAATTATTTTCGAACTGTTAAAACCTAAAGTGATTATTAAATTTTGTCATTTGTAATGTTGTCGCAAAAGTTGTTTACAATACATCGTAAAGCGACCTCGCGCAGTCTTATTGACCAATCATCTATCGCGAATCACGGGGCACGCAGACGCAAACGACAAGCATTAAGCAAAATGGAGATGTTGACATATATTGGTTTGTCGAAGACAAGTCATCGACCGGAAGGGATATAAGGGATCAGAATGGAATTATTGTGAAAAGGATTTACCTTTGATTCCAGGAGAGGATTGTGAATAAATTTATATAAGGAACAGCGGTAGGAGTTTATCATGTACATAGATAAATGCTGATTACTGGTGTCTACAATTGAGTTGAAAGCATGAAAACCCACATCTGCTGAAAATAGAAAATTAAAGAAGTGACAGATTGTGGAAATACATGGATATGAAGGTAGATCTAAATCGATTGAATAAAACAAGATAGGTTGGAACAGGATTGATAGTATACACGCTGAAAATGATGAAGGGAAAGTTTCAAGAAACGCACACCTCTTCTGAAATCACCGGTTCGATAAGAAAATGTCAGGCCTAGTCTTAGACTGTGACGTCAGTACCTCTCGGCCGTACGATGGGAGCCAATAAAAAGCGGAGTGCTAAATTGAAAGGACACATAGATATATACTTCAGACCTAAGGGTCTTTTATATTTGGACATGCGCCCTAATATAACCGACTAGGTTGAACGGGACGCGCCTCGCCAAAACGAGGCAAAAGTTTTACATAGAAGTGAAAGGACACACTGAAAGAAAGTTGAGACAGACTGGATGCAGAGTTTGCCACTACGCCTTTACCATCTGAATTGTGAGCAAACTGTCATATAATTTAAGTCCAGTGTCTGTTTTCTGAAGACTGAGGGTAAGCTGAAATTATGATAACTATCATGTATATAATTTATTTATTACAGGGTAATATATGATGTGTATTAATGTTGTGTAGATGCTAAGAATTGCCTCAGTATTTCAATTTGTAGGCTACCTGAGGTGAAGGATCAACCATATTCAGGAATATAAGAAGATCTGTGTTTAATATTTGGAAGGATCAAACTATAAAATATTAAAGGATGTACAGGAGAGGATCAAACCAGATGATGATTACTACTTATAAATAACTGAAATGTTAATACTAATCTTGTATCTCTGAAATGATGTCCTTACTTACTATGACTGTATAACTTTGACATCTGATGATTGACTGGTCTGACATCTGTGCTAGTCAGTTACAATTAATTGAAATGTTAATACTTCTACTCTATCACTGAAATGATGTCCTTACTTATGTCACGAAGTGGATTTAAGTTTACAGAGTTTGCCTAAATGAAAGCAAGACCCTGGTATGAGAAAGTCTGAGAAGATAGAATTTAGATGAAAAATGACATGCCTGTGGACAGATGAGACTATTGGCTCAAAGGCTAGAACCATTATTTGACTCTTCCCTTGCCGCTTCGTGACTTCAGAAAAGCTATAGAATCACCCCCCTCTAACTGCCTTTAAACACAAGGAGATAAGGTGTAAATAACGACCACAAACACCACTATACAGACAACATGTAGGTATAGTAAAGTGTAGAAGCTGTATACAGTATAAAACATGAAAATTTCATCATACATTAATCAAATAAATAGCGTGCACTGTTGCACAGACCTGAAATAAGAAGTAACAATTTAATCGATAGACACTAGGAAAAACCCCAAATCACATTCACTATTTCTGTCACCCTGCTGGGGAACAATAAAATTGGTTAGTGATTTAAACAACTCTAATCTTGTGGGGCTGTCAACTTTAGCCTCCAACTCTCTAATACAAATAAGATTTCTACTGTTTCAGTCCTGTTGACTCTTCCTAAACGAACGTCTACACAGCTTTCCACTTGTTAGGCGATATGCGCCGCTAACTAACACCACTGGAAATGCTAAAATAATAGACTTGGCTTACAACGATGGCTCAATGTCTATCCGTCAAATGGATAATGAAAAGACCCTACTGGTCCTGTCTATTTTCTCCCTCCTTCTCTCTCTCTCTCTCTCTCTTGGTCTCAGTGTCCCTCTAACACTCGACGACCGATGATGTGGCGTCTCCGTTACGCTCTTCTCTCGTTACTTTCAGGACCCAGGTATTGTAATCCTATCACCTGCTCCTGAATTTGGTGTTGATTATGATGGTCGGGTATCAAGCATGAGGTACTTGATTAACTGTTGAAAACTTCTCTGCTGCTGAATAGCTTCTATAACTTTCCACTCTTAACCCGCTCCGGATTTAGAGGAAAACACAGCCGTGATTTCTGGCTGTATGCAATTACACCAGTCTCCCGGCCACGTGCCGTTGCTGGAGATTATAATAGTGATGAGCTCTGGGCTTTAAGATAGATAAATCCGTTTCCGCTCCTCACTGCAAAAAAAAAGAGCTGTTTAGGTCTCACTGAAGAGTTGAACTTCACTGAAATAGGCCGTTTAGGTTATTTTCTTTTCGCTGCTGGCGATATCTTGAGTCCTCTGACCCCTGAGATATGGCCTGTTGCCGTGGGTAATTTGTACATGGCAAATTACGCTCCCCCACTATTTGCCGTGACCCCGCTGAAATTAAAAGAAAATGCGTCTATTGTACAACAACTCCAACATAACGCATCTCTAACCTATCGCTCCCATTAATCTTTATAACTCCCTTACTCAATACCTCACTCGTTGTGTACAATAATACATACATAATACTACCCACGTGGCACTTAAATCTCACTCCTCCTACTCCCCTTCTCTCGTTCTGAACAACGATACATAAAATAATACTTTCCCACGTGTCTCTTCAATCTCACTCCTTCTACTCCCCTTCTCTCGTTCTGCACAACAATACATAAAATATTCCTACCCACGTGTCTCTCTATCTCACTCTCCTTCTACTCCTCCCTTCCCTCAACTTAAATCTTCCAGGTAAGTAAACAAAGCCATAGACACTGCCTGACGGGTTACGTGGTTGTTACGCATGGCTAATCACGTGTCCAAACATTTCAACTAGGGAAATCCTTTGTCCGAAATTCCCATTACACCTTGGGTTCCCGACGTAAGCCCCAATTTAAATTAAACCTCGTGCTATAGGAATAATTTACTCCCCTAAGCCGTATAATTCACTGATAACATAAATCTGTACCCTTCGACTGCATTTCTCACATTTAAGGCACAATAAAATAAACGCACACACAATAGAGTTCCCAATAAAATTACATTTGTAAATACACAGGAATAAATGGTGGTTTTACACAACACTCTACAACTATGAGCACCCGTGTATCTCATAACTTCACACGCTCCTATCTACTGCCAAAAATCCTAGAAAGAATTATGTACACTTTTACATTTACATCGTTCTTCAAAGATAAGAATGGATGGCGCTACCGTTTATAACTTTAAGTTAATGTCCCCGACGAACTTTACTTACGGGCCGAGGTTTCTCAAAGAACCCTCTGAAAAGTAAAACGATAATAAAATTATTACATACCAATTACCGCTTTTCTTCCCCGCAATGGAGACGATAAATACGTAGTCGCACGGCTGGCAATTATTTTCTTCAGAGAGACTTGCCCGCAGTTTACCGACTCATTATATAAAAGAGAAAAACCCCGCGGATTTCCTCCTACGTCTATGCTAAGCTTTCACTCGGACCAATAGAAACGCTAGAAGAATAAAATACTCGCGACCTACGCCAATCAGATTTGAAAACAGCGCGAAGACCGCGTGTCCAAAAATTTCGTCACGTTACGTGACGGCCGCGTGCGTTCTGACTTGCGTCATACAGGCGGGCATGAAATGACGATTTCGTAAACAAAGAAAAAGGTACGTGATCGCAAAAATCAGAAGAAAAGACAACTGGGGCAAGTATAAAATAAACGTACCGTCATAAAGGAACTCATTAATATACCTACACAAAAATACCAAACACGATATATATTCATATGAGAAGAAACATGGCAAACACATATAGTTACAAAGAGACGAAGACTGGTGAAAATTCAAAATAGAAGAACACAATCGGGCCTGTTGAAGGACAGAATTACACTGCAGCATCACAACTTACTATGATTGTATAACTTCGACATCTGATGACTGACTGGTCTGACATCTGTGCTAGTCAGTTACAAATCTAGCCAGATACTAGCCAAGACTGATATGGTGTTTCAGGTTTCATGTAACAACTCAAACGAGACTGTCAAGTATCAGAAGCCTGTGTTGTTCATCAGAGGCAATCCCACAAAAGTGCAGGACCCCAAAGAATGAACTTCAGCTGGACATTGGTACCCCTATTGCTGGGTCTGCCAATGCTGATAAATACAGTGACCGTTCAGTGTCAACACTATCAAGATTCAAAGATAAGTGTCAATTAAGGCACAGACAGAATCCATATTTGAACCAACAGTCAATGTTTGTGATATGAAACAAACTTCTACAACAGTATTTCAATTATTGTAGAATTCAGTCAACTGGTGACAGTAATCTGTAAAGTCACAGGACTAAGAGAACAGTGAATTAGTAATATTGATTCCAGTATTCATTAACTTTACTATACAAGAGGATATTGTTCAAGATCCAGAAGTGTAAAGGACAATAATACTTATTAAAATTGCTAAAGGACTTTGTTTCAAGTAAATAAATTTTCCAGAAGGAAAGACATTCCTACCAACACATTAGTTAAGAAATAACATTAATGGTGTGAATATTTTGTGTATATTTTAATGCTCTTTTCCAAATAGCAGAAAAAGAAGGTTAATGTAAATATTAAAAAATTATAAGTGTACCTGAGGACTTATTCACTTTTTACAATTGTGCTTAAAGTAAATGTTCATTTTATTTATCCCCTAGAAATTAATTAATCATAAGAAAGTCACAGGGAGGAGATACCTTAAATCCTGATACTAATTCTTACCATCTGGGCCAGGATTTTCACAGTCTGACTATTTCTATGATATCCATACACCAGTGCTTATTTCTAAGACTGTGGTATTACTTTTAAGACCAGAACTCTTGACTGGCACACTATCCTGGTATCATCTGATACACCTGGATATCCATCTACTATCAACTATAAAATACTTACATATAAACTTAAAATTACAAATTTAACCGATTTAATCATTTTAAAGTTACTGCATGTTTGTCTCAGTCAAATTACTACACACACTCTAAACAGAGCTATACTAAAATAATAGAATTCCACTGAGTAAATCAGGGGTGGGGCTTAAACGAGCCGAAAGTAATAAGTGCTTAAATCCTTCACAAAAGCGTCGGCAGAATTATAGAGTTAACATACTCAGCCAAAGCAGTATTGTTCTCGCTTATTCTGAATATCTTGTGAAGACTCCCTTTGTAACAGAAGTGTCATCACCCTTCTATCTACATCTCTGCCAATAGTAATCTTGTGCCAAGGTAGATACCTTTGAAGCCCATATTAGATACTCTTGAGTTTTGGCCACTGTTGGACCACTACTGCTAAGCAGGGGAGGCAATACCGTCACAGCCTACACCAAAGCATTTAACTGCTCTTGCAGCTATACTTTATTATATTAATACTAGCAATAACCCGTCAATAATGACGGAAGTAAATCAAAAACTGTAATATATTTTAAAAATATTTTGTAATTCAATATAAAAGTTATTTGATGACAACATTTTTTGTAAAAGTACGTGGATTTGTTTCAAGGAATGTTTATTGATAAAAAGTGTTTTTAACAAAAACTTTCAAGTTTTCATGATTTGTTCCTTGGGTGAGGGCGACATAGAGCTGGTCGTGTCCGAAAACAGGTTCAGGAAGGAAAACTCCTACGTGATCAAAAGATTGTCCTTGCGCCTTATTGATCGTCATCTTATCATTTTGATCCATAATAATAAGTCTCCAATACTTTAAATTAAAATTTTGTCTTGAAGAAACAATCAAAAACTTACATTTTAAGGTTATTTTTAACAAAATGATGAGTTAAATCCGTTTCCGGAATGAAACTGGGTTCTACGCCGACTTTTCTTCGTTGAGTGTTACTATTTTTGGGAGAGTACATATAAGGGAAACAAAATTATTAATGTCTAATTTTCAACCACAGTTGCATCCCTTACATGTGACCGACGTACAAACGACGAGAATTATGGATTTTGATACTATATTAACACAATGAGGTTGCCAGCCACATGAGGAACCTCATATTGGTCGCCCGTTACGACATGTTTGTGGAAGCAGTAACCCTGTTCCTTGTTTGTCTTTTCAGAGACGCCTGAAAACTACACAGGCCGAGGCTCAACATGTAATGAGAGCGATTGCCTATTATAGTGATTCCTGTCTATGGGGAACTGTGTTCAACATTTTTCCTAGCTGCCACGTGTTGTAAGATGTTTGAAGGAAGGTCAGTCCAATACTCATCAGCACCAGTATAGTCCGTTCACCAATTGATGTTCAACTTTGAAATTTGTTTTTAAAAAAAAACTACCTGATGTAATGAATTTATATTTTTCATGTAGTCTTATATTATCCATGACGTTATGAAAACATGTTTTGCCTCCAGAAAATGTATCTAGTTTGAAATATCTCTTCTTCAGGTTATATTAAAATCACACTCCCCTACCGGTATTAAAATGTAGCATGTCAGCAGTACATTTGTGTTGCACGGGCAATAAATGGTTTTTTAATAGAAAAAAAATATATTTTAAGACAAAATTATGACATTTCGTGCACCGCAGTTGTCTGCTGTTGAAAGCTGAAATAATGCGACATCATTAGTGCAAATCTGTACCGTTGTAAAGTCAGTGGCGTGTTGTGAAATTATTGTAAAGTTATAGCTGCATTGTATTATATTGAAACAATGTTTTTTTTCTGCACATATAGAATAATATTACATTCATTATGAGTTTGAAGTGCAAATTTATAACCATGACGAAGGTTACTGTAATGCTGTACAGACACTTCTGCAGGGAGGCTAAAAAGGGGAGTTTATATCACGACATCAATAGACCTGATAGAAGAACACAGGTTGCGTTTGGTATTAACAAGAGTTTCTTTTCGTCGATGGATACATCATGATGTTGAGTCTAAAAATGTCAGGTAAAGAAGGGGAAAAAAAGTTGACAACTTCGATGAAGAAGTTATTCGAAGTGAGATTTTCAAAATGTTTTCGTTAAATGAACTTGTCACTCTCCGCAAACTGAAAGTGAAGCTGCTAAAGGATTGTGATATTGATATCTCAAAAACAACTCTTTGGAAAGTTGTAAAGTCCGTCGGTTTTACGTTTCGCAAATCTATTGGAGGCAGGAATGTATTATGTGAAAACCCACACTTAATTGCTGCCCGAAGCCAATTCCTTAGACAGATACGAGCACAAAGGATGGACGGATATGATATAGTATATTTAGACGAAACATGGGTTAATTCGCACCATATAAATGAGAAAGAATGGCAATCTTCTGACAGTGTTCATAAAAGGACAATTCCCAGTAGCAAAGGACAACGAATTATAATTGCGCATGCTGGCAGCAGTGAAAATTTAATTGTCCATGACGCAGAACTAATGTTCCAGGCAATTTCAACAGATGGTAGGGACTACCACACTGAAATGAATGGACATATTTTTCGTTCTTGGATAGAAACAACTCTTCTCCCCATTCTTGACAGACCATTATGTATTGTAATGGACAGTTCATCCTATCACAATGTTGTAGCTCAGGAAGACAAAGTACCAACTTCCTCAAGCACAAAAGATGAAATAAGAACTTGGCTACGAAATGAAAATGTCAATGTCGACAATACCTATTTGAAACCTGAATTGTTACAGCTTGTGAAACAAACTAAGAAGACTAAGGTGTATTGCGTTGACAAAATAATCGAATCATATGGTCACACCTCTCTTCGACTACCACCTTATCATTCGCATCTTAACCCAATAGAGTTACTTTGGGCTAAAATCAAAGGACAGGTTGCAGCACAGAACACCACATTTAAAATGAGCGACGTGAAAGTTCTTACACATGATACCCTAATAAAGACAGATTTTCAATTCTGGAAGAAATGTGTAGATCATGTGCTCCGTGAAGAAGAAGAATACTGGCAACGTGATAGATTACAGTTTATCCAGCCATTAACAGTTGGTAATCTAGTGGAATCGTCAGATACGGACTGAGATAAATGTAACTTAATTGAGATATCAAAAACATAAAACAATGTAATTATGCTCCTTCAATACAAGAAGAAATAGTGCAGGTATACCTGTAAAGTTTATCGTGTCGTATACAATATAGTTTTGAATACATCCCCCCCCCACGTTTCAGATTTAAATGTATCACTACTTATAGCTGTTTCCTATGCGGTGAGCAGATATGGATACGCCTCTGATCCTACTTTTGACATTTATGACGTAGTATACTGTAAAATTTAATTTTTAAGCCGTGCTTCTTGTAAGATTCGGAAAAGATCAAAGGAATTTACGGTTTTGAAGAATGCAGAATTGATATTGACTTAACAACAACATATTTGTAACGTCATGGATAATATAAGACTACATGCAAAATATAAATTCATTACATCAGGTAGTTTTTTTTTAAACACATTTCAAAGTTGAACATCAATTGGTGAACGGACTATAGAATGAAAGTACTGATCACCACCAGTAGAATGAAAGTACTGATTACCAGAAATTTTTCATTGTTGGGGCCTACAGGGAGCCTGATAAAAGATGTCTCACACACACACACACGCACGCACGCACGCACGCACGCACGCACACACACACACACACACACACACACACACACACACACACAAAGCCAGCGCAGTGACTTACTAACTGTCCCAGCTACTAAAATATCCAAATATCAGTTTGGCATTCAAAAAACGATTGGTAAATAGTATATTCTTACCAGCTCTTTTCTATCAGTGTCAAACATAGACAGTGACCAGATCATATAAGAGGACAATGACGTTGTGCGAGATTAAATGTTTAAGCATTTTAATGTTGCCGGGAGATGTAGAATAAGAAATAATGGCATCAGGAAGATTGTAAGAACTTTATCCTGCATCGAATGTGAAGAGAGACAGAAAACACAGTGTTTTGGTCATCTCATACAAATGAAACCCGATCAATTACCACTATGCGCCAGCAACAATAGAAGATCTGGTTTTAGGACACGTGGAAGATTGTAGTGAAGTGAAACTGTATGACAACACGCTCAAAAATTCCCCGCACAAAAACTAGTTAATGTGTTCTTAAAATCTATAAATAACTACAGTATTTGAAATTTGTCTGAGGGCCCAGTCAAATTTACCGCCAACAATTTCTCTAGTATATTTGAATTTGTCTAGGAAACAAGTCAAAAGTTACCGCCCACCCAAAATTTATCTAAGAGCAAAGTACCAATTTAACAACCAATCAAATCGTTTCCTTTTCTTGTAGTGACAAGAAAATTTTGGTTGACGTGGAAATAATACCTATTTTGTGTTTTTGACCGAACGTAGATAATTTATTTCTTAATAACTAAAGATAATTAAAAGGAAAGGTATATCTCGAATTATAGCGCTGATATTGCTTAACACCTAAACATAAAGATTCCCTCATAATAAAATTATATTAACTTAGAAACATTTAATTTAGTGATATTTTCACATCAGGGTAATGCCCAATTTAATTACTTAAAAATTACCCAAATTGAAATGCAAAGGAATAACTAAGGGAAAACTAGATAGAACGATAAAGAGAAATTGGCCGTTTAATTATCACTTTTGATAATTAAAATCGGTCCACTAATAACTATAATATAAAATTTTCAAATATGGTCAGATTATACAGACACGCTTAGAACCGCATAAGTACTAGTCTCAAAAATTAACTTTTTGACATTTCCTCTGATTGGTCGGGTGTAGTTCTATAAATAGTAACAAGCTTTTGTGGTTTTCCGCCATTGAATCATAAAAACCACGCCGAGCTGACGTATCCTAAAAGACAGTAGGACCAAGCCTTTGCCGTTTGAACTGAGAGAGCAGTGATAAGAACCCTTTTACGGCCAGTCAGCTTGTGTGTGTGTGAACGTATTTACCTGAGGGTAAGAAAGATCATTTTATTTGCATACTTTGTTAAATAATTGACCTGTAAGTAAACAGGCTATGTGTTCCATATTAATTCGAATACTGCCGGCGGGATGTGTTGTATCACGCTGACCTAAGTAGGAATGTGTGTAGTAAGCAGGCTTGTTCAAAATGAAAAATTGGTGTATAGTGTTTGCAAATTGGCAACAAAGTTGGGTCAGTAACTGTTAGTAGTGAGTGGTTTAATTTAGTATTTTCTTCTGGAGTGACACACTGTTCAAAGATCATGTGTTAAACATGTAGGGAAGGTTAGAATGAAGTAATCAATAGGTCACATGCTTTATTGTACTTGCCATGATTATTGTATGGAAGCTGTCACAGAGAGTTTATTGATCACAAATTGCCTATATCCTCTTCTTTTTCTTCCACCCGTATCCTCTTATTTTATTATCCCTCTTTACCTTTTTCCTGTATTTTTCGCATCCATTCGTTTGCGAAAAATATTTTCTTCCCCATTCTCAACTTTACCGTTTTCTTTCTCATACTGGTAAACGCATTTATGACATAACGTGTCAGAGAGAGAGCGTTAAAATGCATTCTATTGCATTAGGTGTCAGTGGACGAAACTGTGAATATATTCGTCTGGCCAGACATAGGAGCAGACATATGTCTACAGCATTCCCTGCACCAGACGAAATACACTGTGAATATTCGCTTTCGCCAGACCTATAGGCGACAAATTTGTCTGCATTTTCACCTGCCACAACGAGTTGCATGAGATGAGCGCTTAGGTGAGGCGCGATAGTCGACATCTCCTCGGCGCAGTTTGAGACATTTGTCTGGAAATCTCAGCTGACAAGGCACTTACTGTTGGCCTGGTCAGCGTGAGGTGTGAAAACGCACGAGTGTCAGTTCATGGTAGTCTTCTAGTTGATGTAAGGTGTTTTAGACGGAAAGGGGAGATTATTTCGTTTGGCGAAATAAAGTGGGACCCTTTATCTGGTAATAGATATAACCAGAATGTTAAACTTTATTTTCATTCAGTCGTCAAAATTCGCAGTAGACAGGTTGTTCGTGAATAGAATAAGCTGTATAGCGAAGCCCTAGTTTGTTCGGAAATTTACCGAACTCTAGACTTCAAATAAATATATCAGCGTATAATTCTAAAGTGTGCGATTACCTGTAGTTCAGTGTGTTGAGGTATATATTATAATAATTATCTAATATTTTGTGATGTGTTTAAAGTGATAATCGCTTATTTCATATTTCACTAGTTAGATTTGGTGCAGAGTGCTTAATTATATAGTCTGTATTATTTTCTAGTGACGTGTTTCAGTGGAAAGCAGAATAAATTATAATTTCTAGCTTAAACAACAATGTAGCTATAATGAATTTAATTTAACTGCTAAATAATCAGACGGGAACAATTTTTCTTAATTAACTTATAAATGCTAGATGCCTCATGAGTGTTGACGGAATACGTATGTATTCCTAATTCATGAGGATTGATGATTTTTAAATATATAACTTATTTCACGGGAAAGTTTAAATGATAAGTCAAGCTGTACGCTTGCATTTTAAAAACGTAAGTTAGATTGAGTACATAATATGTAACATATTTCATATGTGTTTTTTCTTTATTCAGTGAATACTGGGGTAACCCAAACTTTGCCGGTGTTTTGTACAGAGACATACCTAATAAATGCTTATACTGGGCCTTTGAGCCAGTACATATTTCTACACTAACTCTAATGTACATGTGTAGTAAAATCTGCGAGAATAATCGCTCATTTCAGTAAGATTTTAGTCATAAAATGACAATAAATAAACCCGCCCTATTGTGTCTGACGGTGATACTCTCACACGCCAGCATCGCGCTGAATTTTGTGTCGTGGACAGGCTTAGAACCGACCCCGCCGTTTAAACCTCCTCGCTTTCCTTGTAACGTACATTTTTAACATTTTGCCCGATCTGACAGAGACTGTGGCAAGACTTATAATTAACGATTTTGCGGAAGTGTGCCGCCAAACTACTGTCTGAATTAACGTAATATTTTGACTGTAACGCTGCTAATAAGTAATAATCCTTACATTTTTTGGTAGCGTAACACGAGACAATACAAATATTTAAGACCTATTCAAATACCCGCCGCGCAACACCCCGCTTCGCTTGACACGTTGTGCCTTGCATATATACACGCTGCGGCAAAGCCAACAGAGGCAAACACGCAGACAATTTTATTTCCTCCTCGCGGTAGTATTATTGACGTCATTAAAACAAGTAGTTATTTGAAAATACATGCTAGCGAGAGATGATAAAGGGGGGAAGATGGCCGTCTTGTGTAAAATTTTTATTTGACGATTGCCAGTGACAAAATTGAAAATCTAAACCATAATGAAACTGACCATAAAAATTATATGGTAGTATAGCTTAGAGTCCACTGAGCAAGAATATGTTTTAAATAATATGGTAGTCCCAGTATTAGCCAAGTTATTGAGAAAATACTAAATGTCTACGGACACGCGACCAGACAGACTGTTTTTCCTGCTTGTTTTTTTCCTAACGTTAGTGGGGACGGCAGCTTAGAAAAGAGGCATTGAGGTAATTCAAATTCGCTTGGGTAACAAGAGTATAGGAGGGACAGGGGAGCGGTAGGAAAATGTAATCCAAAACGAAACATCTTTTTGTATTGGCATAACTAAAGCAGGCTGGCCAATCGACTACCAGACACAGAGTTTGTTTGGAATTATTTTTGTTTTTCAAAAACTACATTTGAATTCTGGTAGTCGCAAGCTTTCGATTGGCCAGTGCTAATAAATATTAGCAAAAGGCTTTCACTATTCATTGCCAGTTGAACAAAACTTTTCATTCAAATACGCTGAGATCAGCTGTGTTAATTGTAAAATTAAATAAAGAAGTATTCACAGTCTGGACAGTGCAGAAGAAACTGAGGCCACTTCTTTGCAAGTCAGCGTCATTTGTTTATATTTCTTGAAAATTTGTGGTAAGAATGCTTTATGAATTTAATATGTTTAATCCCTCTGCCAAAGTTAGATACTGCTATTGGGAAAAGTGAAGGACGTGCCGGGAGAAGACATTGTTGAGTCCTCACATTGAAATGTATCTAACTGATGTATGTTGTCATGATTATGTTGTCATATTATTGCATTAGAATATTAGTAAGCCTCCGTGTTCCATGAACACTGTTCAACATGCCTGAAGCATTTATATTTAAAAAAGAAAAAGAAGAGAAAATCATACCAAAGGAAATGTGGTTACTCCACATTATTTTATTGAGGAAAACTATGTAAACGTACAGTGGCGTATCTGCCATAGGGACCTGAGGTGTGGTCACAGCAAGGTGGGAGTCATGTAAAATTAGGGGCGAGTGCACCTGTAATGCACGCGAGGCTGACCCCATATCACCGTAGGAAAATAATAAATATAAGAAGTGATCAGATATAAAAGGCCGGGGTGTCCTTTTGTTGCAGAGGTTTTATTTCCTGTTGCCAGCCGGTAACAGGAAACCTGCTGAGTGAGAATAAGGCCATCAAGTCTCCGACCATTCGTTTATGCTGTCAAAAGATAACGGGAGGAGCTTGGGCATTTTGCGAGATTGAGATTTTCTGCAACTTCATACTGTATTATCATTCTTCAAGGAATCCCATGTGATGTGTTAAGCATCTGGGTATATCTGACACTTTCGTTTTGAATAAACTCTGGTATTTCAAAATCATACTCAGGAAGTTTATGGCGTATGATGAAACCACAGCCCCTCATACACAGTGACTCTCCCTCTAAGATGAATAAAGTGTAAGCTGTGAACATTCCAACAGGAAAGATATATATTGACTTTATAGTTAGTGGACAAAGAGTCCAGATATTTTAGTTGATCTTTTCTGCAAACTATCTTGTCCTCATTTTCAAAGACCTGTCCAAAAGATATGGCTGGACAGGCAGATTAAATTGTACAGAAAATATTCATTTCTAAAGAAAAACTTAACCCCTGGTTTTATTCACTTCCTCATAAAAAATTTAAGTGTTTTTGTGTTGTGTATCATCATTTCATTTCTCCCCTAGACACTAGGTACATCATACACCAGCCACTAGAGCCAGAATAGTGACCGTGTGAGATCTAGGGAGGTAGCGTTAGGTTCCCTGCACATAATTCATCATCATCATTTATAGAGTCAGGGGCCTACATGTGCTTGACCTCACACGGTTAATACATAAACGGATTTCATTCTTTTAGGATACCATCATAACCTCCCCAGCAAATCAAACGTTGCTACATAAATTGGTAGGCTTGTCCCGGGATTTGAATTTCTCCTAGTACTACATACATTGGGATCTGGGTCTTAGCATTAACAACATTCTATTTTTCCCAGGGAATCCCCATATATTATTACCCAAGATTTGGGAAGTGAAGAAAGTGTTAGAACCCAGAATTAATTAAATAAATTTATACTTAGTTAGAAACTTAGTTAGTACATTTTGTATTTATCAGGATGGCAGATCTGGCCAAGTTTCGTTCTGCGGCTGCGCAGACTGCCAGGGAAATGAATATGGAGGGTCAACTCTTAATTGACTATGTCCCCTCAGAATGTGATAAATTTATTGCTAGGGAAGAACATAGGTTAGCTGAAGAGAGGAGAATACAGTTAGAAGACGCTAGGGAGATGAAGAAATTAGAGTTAGATAGAGAGGCGCAGAAAGAAATTAAAAGGTTACAGATTGAGGCTGAGAAGGAGGCTAGGGCCTTAGAGGCTGATAGAGAGGCTGAGATAAAGAGGCTCCAATTTGAGGAGAGAAAGTTGGAGGCAGAAGAAAAGAGATTGACTGCCGAAAGGGAGGCAGAAGAAAAACGACAGCAAAGGGAAGCAGAAGATAAAAGATTACAGAGGGAGCATGAGTTGCGACTAAGGGAGTTAGAGTTGCAAGGCCTTGCTCCCGACATTGGTCACAGCCCCTCTACCTCTGATGCTACTGCTAGTCAGGGGGCCTCCAACTCAGCCATGGGGTTCCATTTAGACTATTTTGTAGAAAAGGATGATGACATTGAGTCATATTTAAGCAGATATGAAGTATTAGCCACTACTTATGGGTTAGAAAGAGAAAAATGGGGTGTAAAGTTGTCTCAGGGTCTTCGGGGAACAGCTTATGAAGTGTTTTCCAAAATGAGCAGGGATGACCAAGACAACTATGACATGTTGAAGCAGGCTCTTCTGTTAAGATACGAAAAGAACAGAGAGTTTTATAGAAAGAAATTTAGGAATGCCAGGCTACTGTCGGGTAAGACCTATCACCAGTTCTCCGCCCGGTTAGAAACGTATATGGAGAAATGGGCTTCTTTGGGGGAAAACCCAAGATCTCAAAGTGATGATACTCATAGAACAGATGAGAGAGTCCATGGCTCCAGACATGAGAAAGTTTCTCATGGAACAGGGCGCGGAGAGGCTGGGTGAGATAATTAATGACGCTGAGAGGTATCAGGCAGCCCAGGCAGAGGTAGCTGGCATCAAGAAAAAACCAGTAGATCAGTATAAGGCTCCTCAAAACCATAATAAATTTGACAACAGAGGTAAGCAGAACTTTGATAGGCCTCGAAATAATTTTTAAAAATAAAACCTCACATTTCAATGACAGAAAGAATGATGAAAGAAAACCTCTTCATCAAGGTAGATGGTATTGTAAACATTGTAGGAAGGAGGGACATTACACTAAGTTTTGTAAAAGTAAACCGTCTGGATTTGCTGCTATGAAAAAGGGGAACCAGGAAGTAAAGGACAAACCTGCTGGACAGCAGGAACCTTATCACCCCCCCTCCCCCCCAGTTTGTGAGGATGTTGTATGCAATGATGTCACCATTAGGTGCCTCTATGATACAGGTTTAGATTTTGATGCTGTCGTGAGCTCGCACTTGGTGAACCCAGATCAGTATACCACAGAAACAGTGGAGATACAAGTGGTGACCTACCACTCATGAAACTTCCCATTGCAAGGATAACAGTAAAAACTCGCTATGTGGAAGGGATAATCAGAGCAGCAGTGATAGACGCACCCATCTACCCTCTGATATTGGGGTGTCGTTATGTCTACTTGGGGAATCCCAAGAGACCTGTGGTCTTGGCAGCAGTCCAGACCCGATCACAATCCAGAAAGGAAGAAGATGAACCTATAAATACTCATCCAGAGGAGATGAGGAAGGCACAGGCTGAAGATAGGTCACTGAAGCCGTGCTATAAGAAACTCCTAAAGAGCCATACTCCTCCTAATAAAGGAGAATTTTATATGAAGAATAGTTAGTTAGTTGCTTATCCTTTACAGGACGTGGCAATCAACCCCAGCTTTTATTGGCTGTTTGTGACTTTTCTAGGCAATTTTTTTCATTCAGTAGTTTGCCATTGCTTTCTGAACGGTACGGCGCTTATACCATTGTTAAAAATCCACACAAAGCGATCTGCTACCAAACCGCCCGCAGCAGGTTTCGAACCTGGTATATCTGGATTATGAAACTGCGTTCATATTCATTAGGCCACAGACGCCATATGAAGAATAAATTGTTATATAGGAAGGCCGGCACTGGTTCAGCTGGTCACGGACAGCTGGTCCTTCCCAGTTCATATAGGGAAAAGGTGATGGAGTTAGGTCATGCTATCCCCTTCAGTGGTCACATGGGGATTAGCGCAACAGGACAGCGTATAGCTTGTCATTATTTCTGGCCATGGATAACGGAAGACATAAAGAGATATGTAAAATCCTGTCTCGAATGCCAGAGAGTAGCTCCAAAGCATTGGACTGCTCCAGCAACTCTAGGGGAAATGCCCATAGTGGGAGCCCCTTTTGAGAGAGTTGCAGTGGATATCGTGGGACCTCTCACTCGGACCAAGAGGAGGAACAGTTACATCCTTACTCTGGTAGACACTTGTTCTATGTGGGGAGAGGCGGTAGCCCTGTCGTCAATCGATTCGAAACATGTGGCAGAGGCATTACTTACGATATTCACAAGGTTAGGATTCCCGCATCAAATCTTGACTGATAATGGCTCTCAGTTCAAGGGGAAACTAACAGAAGAGGTTTTTAGGTTGTTTCAAGCCAAGCACTTTCATTGTAGTCCGTATCACCCCCAAGGGAACGGCCAGGTAGAGAAGTTCAATGGGACTCTCATTTCTATCCTGAGAAAGCTGGCACATGAGAAACCTGATACGTGGGACCAATACTTGCCCGCCGCGTTGTTTGCGTACCGGGAAGTACCACATAATTCAACAGGAATGGCACCCGCAACCCTGTTATTTGGGATGCCAATAAAAGGTCCTTTAGAAGCTTTGTTAAGGACCTGGACAGATGAGAAGGCAGAGGAGACTGTTACCTCATCATATCAATATGTGAACGAACTGACCACTTGTTTAAAAACTAGTTGGAAACTGGCAAATGATAATTTGAGACAAGCCAGGAAAAAGCATGCTGCTTATTATAATAAGAAAGCTAAGGATAGGGAGCTTGCTGTAGGGGAGAAGGTGTTTCTTCTATTGCCCGGCAGCAACAATAAACTTCAGATCGGATGGCAAGGGCCATACACAGTTTTGGAAAAGGTATCCAGAAAAAATTATAAGATAGACAAAAAGGGAAAGTTAAAAGTCTATCATGTGAACCTTTTGAAGAAATATCTGGACAGACAAATCCAGGAAGGAACACACCTATTGGCCTTGTCTATCGCAACCGAAATGAAAAATGACCCTCTCTCCTCATTCGAATATCCACTGAAAACCAGTGAAACGTTTGCACAGGTGAAGATCAGTAATCACCTGACAAAAGGACAGAAGGAGAAGGTTCAACAGGTCCTTGAGAAACATACAGATGTGTTAACGGGTAAACCGGGGCACACCAATTTGTTGGAATATGATATGAAACTACTAGACCCAGCACCTATCTGTATGAGGCCCTATTCTATTCCTTTCGCTAAGGAAAAAGCTTTGAAAGAGGAGATAGATTATTTGTTACAAGAAGGGATTATTTCTCACAGTGACTCTCCTTATAGTTCCTGTGTGGTTTTGTTGCGGAAACCATCGGGAGAACATAGACTGTGCATAGATTACAGGAAACTGAATGCTGTCACAGAAGGTCAGGTGGATCCATTACCTGATACTACTCAACTATTTGCCAGGCTGAACAAGGCAAAATATTTTTCTAAGGTGGATCTTAGCAAAGGCTATTACCAAATTCCAGTAAAGCCTGAGGTTCGACCTTATTTAGCATTTAGCACCTCGGAAGGTCATTATGAGTTCAACATGTTACCGTTTGGGTTGAAAAATGCCCCGAGTGTGTTTTCAAGGATGATGCGAAAATTATTGGATCCCCTGAAAAATTCATGTATTTCGAATTTTATGGACGATATCCTCATTGCTACGGAAACATTTGAGGAACACGTTACCTCTTTGAATATGCTGTTTGATAGACTCAGAGAGGCTAACCTGACCGCTAGGCCAACAAAATGTTGCATTGGTTGTAAAGAGTTGGAATTCTTGGGACATACTGTACATCAGGGTAGCATGACCCCTGATCCCAAGAATCTGGAAAAATTGAAAAGAACACCTAGACCACAAACAAGGAAAGATGTGCGATCTTTCGGGTCGTTGTGTGGGGTCTACCAAAAGTACATTAAAAATTTTAACTCTATATGTGCTCCTCTGACGGATTTAACTAGAAAAGGTCAACCTGATACAATAAATTGGTCCGCACAGTGTGAATTGGCTTACCAGGAGTTAAAAGAGAAACTTACAAGCAGGCCAGTATTGCAATTGCCTGACTTGAATCAAGAATTTATCGTGAGAAGTGACGCAAGCAATGTGGGCCTAGGCGCTACATTGTTGCAAAGGTCCTCCTTACAAGATGGAGAATTGAACCCAGTTGCTTATGCAAGCCACAAGTTGAACAAGGCGGAACAAAATTATTCAACAAGTGAAAAGGAATGTCTAGCTTTGATATGGGCTATAAAAAAAATTCCAGATTTATTTATATGGCAGGACATTTGTGGTCCAAACGGATCATTCACCACTCGTGTTCCTGTCACAGGCCAAGCATGAAAATTCCAGATTATTGAGATGGTCTTTATTATTGCAGCCATACTCATTTCTGATTGAATATATTCCCGGCCCTCAGAACGTAGGTGCAGACTTTTTGAGTAGACATCCTTATGATGAAGATCAGAAAAACGCGTAAGACTTCATTGATCTAAGTTATCTCGCAGATTATAACCTGCAAATGAATGCATGTTTCAGGATGGGAGGTGTGTAGTAAAATCTGCGAGAATAATCGCTCATTTCAGTAAGATTTTAGTCATAAAATGATAATAAATAAACCCGCCCTATTGTGTCTGACGGTGATACTCTCACACGCCAGCATCGCGCTGAATTTTGTGCCGTGGACAGGCTTAGAACCGACCCCGCCGTTTAAACCTCCTCGCTTTCCTTGTGACGTACATTTTTAACATTTTGCCCGATCTGACAGAGACTGTGGCAAGACTTATAATTAACGATTTTGCGGAAGTGTGCCGCCAAACTACTGTCTGAATTAACGTAATATTTTGACTTTAACGCTGGTAATAAGTAATAATCCTTACATTTTTTGGTAGTGTAACACGAGACAATACAAATATTTAACGCCTATTCAAATACCCGCCGCGCAACACCCCGCTTCGCTTGACACGTTGTGCCTTGCATATATACACGCTGCGGCAAAGCCAACAGAGGCAAACACGCAGACAATTTTATTTCCTCCTCGCGGTAGTATTACTGACGTCATTAAAACAAGTAGTTATTTGAAAATACATGCTAGCGAGAGATGATAAAGGGGGGAAGATGGCCGTCTTGTGTACAATTTTTATTTGACGATTGCCGGTGACAAAATTGAAAATCTAAACCATAATGAAACTGACCATAAAAATCATATGGTAGTATAGCTTAGAGTCCACTGAGCAAGAATATGTTTTAAATAATATGGTAGTCCCAGTATTAGCCAAGTTATTGAGAAAATACTAAATGTCTACGGACACGCGACCAGACAGACTGTTGTTCCTGCTTGTTTTTTTCATAACGTTAGTGGGGACGGCAGCTTAGAAAAGAGGCATTGAGGTAATTCAAATTCGCTTGGGTAACAAGAGTATAGGAGGGACAGGGGAGCGGTAGGAAAGTGTAATCCAAAACGAAACATCTTTTTGTATTGGCATAACTAAAGCAGGCTGGCCAATCGACTACCAGACACAGAGTTTGTTTGGAATTATTTTTGTTTTTCAAAAACTACATTTGAATTCTGGTAGTCGCAAGCTTTCGATTGGCCAGTGCTAATAAATATTAGCAAAAGGCTTTCACTATCCATTGCCAGTTGAACAAAACTTTTCATTCAAATACGCTGAGATCAGCTGTGTTAATTGTAAAATTAAATAAAGAAGTATTCACAGTCTGGACAGTGCAGAAGAAATTGAGGCCACTTCTTTGCAAGTCAGCGTCATTTGTTTATATTTCTTGAAAATTTGTGGTAAGAATGCTTTATGAATATAATATGTTTAATCCCACTGCCAAAGTTAGATACTGCTATTGGGAAAAGTGAAGGACGTGCCGGGAGAAGACATTGTTGAGTCCTCACATTGAAATGTATCTAACCGATGTATGTTGTCATGATTATGTTGTCATATTATTGCATTAGAATATTAGTAAGCCTCCGTGTTCCATGAACACTGTTCAACATGCCTGAAGCATTTATATTTAAAAAAGAAAAAGAAGAGAAAATCATACCAAAGGAAATGTGGTTACTCCACATTATTTTATTGAGGAACACTATGTAAACGTACAGTGGCGTATCTGCCATAGGGACCTGAGGTGTGGTCACAGCAAGGTGGGAGTCATGTAAAATTAGGGGCGAGTGCACCTGTAATGCACGCGAGGCTGACCCCATATCACCGTAGGAAAATAATAAATATAAGAAGTGATCAGATATAAAAGGCCAGGGTGTCCTTTTGTTGCAGAGGTTTTATTTCCTGTTGCCAGCCGGTAACAGGAAACCTGCTGAGTGAGAATAAGGCCATCAAGTCTCCGACCATTCGTTTATGCTGTCAAAAGATAACAGAAGGAGCTTGGGCATTTTGCGAGATTGAGATTTTCTGCAACTTCATACTGTATTATCCTTCTTCAAGGAATCCCAGGTGATGTGTTAAGCATCTGGGTATATCTGACACTTTCGTTTTGAATAAACTCTGGTATTTCAAAATCATACTCAGGAAGTTTATGGGGTATGATGAAACTACAGCCCCTCATACACAGTGACTCTCCCTCTTAGATGAATAAAGTGTAAGCTGTGAACATTCCAACAGGAAAGATATATATTGACTTTATAGTTAGTGGACAAAGAGTCCAGATATTTTAGTTGACCTTTTCTGTAAACTATCTTGTCCTCATTTTCAAAGACCTGTCCAAAAGATATGGCTGGACAGGCAGATTAAATTGTACAGAAAATATTCATTTCTAAAGAAAAACTTAACCCCTACAAAGTGTGTGGTGAACCAAGATTATTTGTTGAGAGAAGTTGTCCACCAATCATCTTCCTAATTAAGGGAAACCTCGTGTTCAGACATTGTGTGCTCGTTTAAGTCTAATTCTTACCTCGTGAGTCAAGTGACACTAATTTTAGTCTGAAAATAACTATCGCATGAAGCAGACACTCCCCCGGATCCATTTTCCTGAAACCAACAAACAAATCTGCAGAGCTGGGATCTGCTTCATTAAACGACAGTAACATAAAAAGTGTGTGAGTGTCCCAAAGTTTGCGCCAGACGGCGAACAACAGCACGACTGTAAGTATATCAGGGCCCTGATGAAAGAACCGAGTGAAAGTAGACTGAAGGATGTTCTTTGTTTGAGTCACCCACGTTGTAACTTCCTTTTATGCAAGTTATTGCTAACAATATTTACCCTTAGAATAAAGCAGAGTTTCAAGTCTGTCCATACCTTAAAAGGGGGAAACCATAGACTCAATCATATGCATCTGTAACTCCTTGGGGTTATCACTTTTCTTCTAACGGGACTGTGAGTTATATATCCAGGGGAGGACCATACAAACGGGTCTATCACTATTGTAGCATCCCTTGATTTTTATGACTATGTGTATTCTTTTTTATGTATTTTATATGTTGTGATGTAAGTTTACTATAATAATTAAACTATACCTACATTTATTTCAGTGGGATGGTCAGTTCGTTCCCATAATATCTATATAATCATTGTTATAGTTTTTTCCCACGTCTGTGTGTCTAACTGTCGTCAATTGTATGTGCGGGCACGTGAGTGGATAGATATATATTAATATACCTATTTTTTTAGACTGTCTGACTCCTTTGGATCTGTTGTAGAAGATAGGCGGAAAGAGAGAGAGATTCTCGATTTCCGGGACAGCCTCTATAAATTCCTACAATCTCACTCGTAGAACTCTATTTCTATTATTACCTCTCACTGTGACTATCACTCATTCTAACCTATTCAGAAGGGACCAACCCAAGTCTTAATTTCCCTATCAAAAATCTACGACAGAAGCCAAACATGGACGAGGGACCCAAACATTGAATCAACACAGAGAAAGAATGATTACATGAAACTGATTGTAGACAACGGAATTCAAGGTCTTGTGCAACTTGTTAGCACCAATAACTGACGATGGTAAGTTTAATATTGTTTAGGGGTGAATTGATTGAGGCAGACTTCTACATGGAATTGGTTGTCCTTCTATTCCAGGTTATATCACGAAGTTACCTCGTGGCTGCATTAAAGTGAGAAGAGGAGCGTGTGGGAGTTAAGAGCTCCATATAAAGCCTGGAGATAGACCCCAACTTCTCAGCCAGGAGTCACAAAGTTGGTGATCCTGATGTCGTGAAAATTCTAAATCCACATATATATAAATTAAAAGGTAAATGTAAAGCCTAACACATAAATTCAATAAAAGGAAAGAGAAATGGTAAAAGTACAGTGCTGTCACAATGGCGTACAAAAATTCCCCTTGTTTTCTACTTCGTCTGCAAATTGTAACGTTTCACGTTGATAGTAAAGCCTATGGCATCACTACACGCTTTCTACAATAAAACGTGTACTGCATTTCTAAGAAAACCTTGAGATACGCAAGCTGATTAATGACCTAAATTAATACTTCCATTAATTTCATTTTATACACTACGTTAACATAAACGGAAGGACAGATGGAATTAGGATAGAGAGAGGGAGGGCTGAAAGCAGGAACGCAGGCAATACTAACACGCGTCTCGCGATATACAATTAATGCCACCCTCCCCAAGTGAAAGGCATGAAGCACTAGCTTTTTTTTCAAATAGACATACGAGAGTTAGGTTTAAAAACATGAAAAATGCTTATTCGAAAACATGACATTATACTGGTTTACGTTTGAAAGCCTGACAGTACCCAGACACCACATCGTATCGAAGTGAACGGGAGGTAGAAGAAAATGCATATTTTGAACGCAGCCCCTTAGCCCCATAAAATTTATATATTTGGGTTCCTTAGGACTTGCTGACAAAGAATATGTTAAGTGTTACGCAAATAGTCTAGGAATTAACAAATTATAGCCAAAAGAAAATAGTGAGGGTGTCAGACAACACCAAATAATGATCGCACAGTGGCATGTTTTGAAACTACCATTTTACGGGAAATAGGTCACCATGTTAAATCCTATTTGATTGGCGGGAATGATATGTAAGGCTAAACACGATTAGTCGGGCTGCAAATACTAATTTTTGTTGTTAGGGGAGACGGAAGGAAGGGTACTTTTTTTCAAACGCGTGTGTAAACATGGCTCGATTGGTTAGACCCGCCAATATAGGCAATTAGGAGCGTCAGTTCAGTGCCACATGTTAAAATAAACTTACTAAGAAACAGTGCGTTGAGAGCCAGATCATGTTTTTCTAAATAAAAGTCTGGGACAGAGGCAGATCGGAATTTGTGCCATTATTCATAGCCAGTCAACGTATCTGTGTATTATTTCCATGAATTGTGGTAAGCTTGATATATTCGATATCTTTTAATGAAAATTGAATGTAAATTGATAATTTATGTCTGTATATGTGTGTGGTTCAGTAGCCAACATAAGGCAAGGCCTAAATATTGCTCCAACCTGAACAGGAGGTGTCGGAGAAAAGTAAAACTGCATGGAGTTGCCAAACAGTACACTGACACCTATCTTATTGACTAGAAGGAACTAATGCTGGAATTGCAGAGGCGTAGTAACCATTAGGGAGGAGTATTCTGGTGTAAATTGTTTCAGATGAAGCTAGCAGTTGGTCTACCGCTCTGAACTCAGTGTTTGTTATGTATTGTGTTCAGTGAGGAAATAGATTATAAATTAGTTCTGAAATAGGAGGTACAACCTTCTTGTTTCAGGGACTGTGGTCCTAGTTATTGAAGCAGCACCTGGTCTGAGTTTTGCTGAATTCAGAGGCTGACAGCATACTCCTTGGTCCAGATAGCGACCAGTGAGGTGTCTCCAGAACACAGGAAGCAATCGAGCAGAGAAGTCTTTTCCTGCCGCCATCACGAAAGATAAGCTTCTGTGGCCAGAGTAGCTCAACATTATGTGCCCCCTCAAAAATTGACATTTTATCAAACACAGAGGGACAATTAATTGGTTCAAATGACAGGAACTGTGAACTTTTCCAAATGCTATTTCCCAGATAATCAAACACTTGAAGTCATGATGAAAAACAACAACCAAGCTTGAACAAAACCAGTATTACCTCATATTACTACTGCACAACTTACACACATAGAATAATAATAATAAACTATGTCAATACAAAGTTCATATATATAAACTGTGTACATAATACTTGTAATTACATTTGATTGTGATTCCTGGTTCACTGTGTAGTTGAATCAGGATACTCATTATTGAAAGAATTAATACATATATTTTTAAACTTAAACACTTGACTCATTTAAGATAGTCTTATAGAGTGTTATATGTGTGTGAGTGTCACAGTGTTGTAAAGTGTTGTGGAATAAAATAAATTGTTTATCTGTCTGTTGTTGTTGTGACTTACACTTCATCATTTTCATAACCCTAGACATCTAACGTAGTCATCACACTATTCCAGAATAATTCTGACTGAGGAAAAAATGTGGTAGCAAGTAAGGTCATCTGTAATACACCACACTTATTAGATGCAGATACCTTCACAGCTGATCTCAGTCAGTACACTAAGTCCCCTATAAATATTTATAACATCCCACTTTACCACACCTGACTACTATTGAAAGAACAGCAGCAGCAACAGTCTAAAGTTAAGTCCTTTAAGAAGGCAATGTCAGTTCATCCAAACTCATTCACCCAAGAAAACTTAAACACCGTTGTATGATGAGAGTATCAGACCTTACAGTGTAGGACTAGTAGCATTATCAATATTATGAACAGGAACTGTGTGTGTAGTCATTCCAGTGACCCCTTTACGGAAATGGAACAGATTTTCCAAAATATTTATTTTATTATGTAAATAAGCATTTTCTTGATTTTGAGAATTCCTGACCAAAAAGATTGAGGTTCAGGACAATTAAATTGTACAGAAAATTTTATACAGCCTTGCTTAACTAATTTTGTTAAAGTTGAAGATCTGTTTGAAATAAATCATTAATTATACTAAATACATTCCCCTAGACCCGTAGCTAAATCAATTTGGGATCAGAAGAGGTAGCGGTTAGGGACTCAGAGTACATCATCATCATCTTCTCTGAGAACTTACATAGCTTGACCCCACTTTGATATCTATACACCCTTGCTCTATTCAGAGAAGGGGGTATTACTTATAAGACCAGTCTCTTATCTGGCACTATCCTGGTATCATCTGATACACCTATTTGTCCAGGATAGCCCATCATTTAATAACATCAAAACCTCTTATGACAAAGATAACGCGACAAAAGGATAGACAGTATTACAGAAATCCTGAAACAACACGAGCTTGCAGAAGCCAATACGACACACTTGGGTTAAGACAGAAAACGTCAGCTCCCCACGACCTTCAAGCAAGAGTGAGTTTAAAAAGTAAAATAACAGCCTACTTTGAGAGTAAAGAAGACAGCAAAAATAAAATAGGCGGTTTGGTACTCGAGGCTAAAAATATAATTGTAGAGGCCTTTCTTGCAACTTGTTGAGTGTCATCAGATGTGGTCTACTGAAAACTGTCATGAATGAGCTATGCTCTATAGTCAAGCGAGGAACCATGAAAGAAGAAACACAGTCAAACTGGAGAGTGTGTTTTGTATTTTTTCGAAGGCGCATTTTCTCTCCCTTTTTTTTCCGTCCTTTTTTTAAATTTTAATTTTGCTGAGGTGTTTTTTTCTTGTTCATTTCAACATAGACTAAAGTTCGTCGGATATAAACGGTAAGTGAATTCCGTCAACTGAAGTATATCGTTGATAAATACAAAGCTCTGAAAAAAGACTATTTGTGTCTCTCAGCTAGCATGGTGAAGCCCTGAAAAGTGCTAATCTTGAAAAGGACCGCTAGCACTCGCAGCTATGATAAACACTAGGCCCTGAATAGGACTAACAGTTTTTATCAACTAGCATAATGAAGCTCTGATAACGTTTAGTCATGAATAGGACTGCTAGCTGCGCCGACGCTGGTTTCAAATGTACCCAAACATTTTGTTACCTTAGCTTGCGTCGATCCCCTACCTTCCAGCGCATTCTCTCTCAGCCATTCGCAATCTGCCCTGACACGTCTGCTACACTCGGTGCATTCATCCCCTCAACTAAACATTCGTATATTAAAGCACGGGTGTATGAAAACGTATAATTGCATTTGTAAATGAATGCGTGCGTATTAATGCATTCGTTTTGTGTACTTCACAATTTGTGTACTTCACATGTTTTGGTACGCATAAATGTTTAAAAAATATTATTAAAGACGTTTTATATATAAACATATTATGTAACAGAGTAACTGTATGTGCCTGGATAGTTATCTCAAATAGACAGCATAATTACAGTCATTTTGTACACCTGCCAAAATTATTCCATGACTAATCTAAGGTTTCGTGACACGCAATTTGTCGACCCTGACACGGTCGACAAGGAGTCATTGTCCCTTGTAAGCTGTTCACATCCCAGACATCCTAGCGTTAATTCGACGCCTAGCACAAGAGTCCGTGACGAGACCCAGCATGTGTGCCCAATTCTCAACTTGAAAATAAAGTGCGTTCGCTCGTCCGTTCGTACTCTCTCTCTCTCTCTCTCTCGCTCACTCTCTCTCTCTCTCCTCTCGTGCCCTAACTCCTTTTGGAGCACGAGTTAACTTAAATTAAAAATAAGGGAAACCTGAGACCTTTGAGTCAACAGAAAAAAAAGCGAAATAGAATCAAGTGAGGATAAAAATATTTATAAATAGGTAGTAACTTTCAACCACTGTGTAGAGTGTACTGCAAAAAGGTTGGAAATATGAAGTTAGTAATGGTAAAAAATAATTGTCAAACATCACCATCAGATGGCATCTTCACATCAAAGGTCAGCTACAATGGATCTCCAACGTCTTCTGTTTCTTGTCTTGATGGTTCACCCTGTTAGACTCTTTCTTGTCCATCTCTTGTCTTGATGGTTCACCCTGTTAGACTCTTTCTTGTCCATCTCTTGTCTTGATGGTTCACCCTGTTAGACTCTTTCTTGTCCATCTCTTGTCTTGATGGTTCACCCTGTTAGACTCTTTCTTGTCCATCTCTTGTCTTGATGGTTCACCCTGTTAGACTCGTTCTTGTCCATCTCTTGTATTGATGGTTCACCCTGTTAGTTAGATCTCTTTCTTGTCCCCTGTTAGACTCTCTTGTCTTGATGCGTTTCCTATTGCACCCTGTTTCAGACTCTTTCTTGTCCATCTCTAATTTTGTCTTTCATTAATTTTCATGTCATGGTTTTCACCCTGTTAGACTCTTTTTTATATATCTTGTCTTGGGTTCCTCAATTCTTTTTCTCTTGCTTGTTCTTTGTCCAGAAATGAAGATTATATACATGATTTGATGATTCTCAGTTTGAATTAGTGAGTTAGTTGTTTAGATGTCACCCTGTTAGACTCGTTCTTGTCCATCTCTTGATGTTATCTTCTCACTTATTGCGCGGTCTTCCTATTGCACTTTTACCTTCAACTCTACCTTCTATAATGATCTTCAGAAAAATGTCTTTTTACATGACCAAAATATTTTAGCTGCCTAATTTTGATCTCCTTCATTAATTGTCATGTCATTCCTAGGTTTTCTAGGACCTCTTCATTTGTTTTCTTTCTCTTTCCATGAATAGTGCCCAATTATTTTATATATCCGTATCTGAAGGGCCTATATGACTAACTATCAAACAAATTTCATTAGAAACCACATTTTTCGACTGATCTTACTGTCAGGAGTATGCCTATTTCAAATATTAAACCATTTAGACGTGTTGGAGATTCAAGCTGAAAGTTTAAATACATTTCGCGGTCTGAAATCTCTCTCTTCTCTCCCCTACCTCTCCTTCTGCATTCATACTTTTTCGTTTTATTTGCCAAAGGTATCGTCGGCAAAGAACGATCTCCGTAGCTCCCGCGAAAATTCTTGTTTGAAAAAAAAACTCATGGTAGCATTGCAATAGATGGTGGAAATATTCGGTCACCCTGGAAGGGCCACCATGCCAGGGAAGAAGCAAGGGATGTCCCTTAGGGAGTTCATCTGCCTGGTGCCGCCTCGCTCGCCGTCCAGACAGCCAATGCTTATGACTGTTCACCCAACAGCCTCGCAGTCCCTCGGCATACTGGTTCACCTTAGACTTGGCGTCATTCTTTAAGACAAAGATCTTAACGTGTGCTTCAAACGTACCAATCTTGACGACCTTACGACCGCCTCAAGATGGCGATGTAAATTTGGACGTTACGAATTTCCACCTTCATGTACTGTAGAAACATGTGTTGCTTAGAGTTCTACCGATCTTATTACAGTTCTGCAACTTTTTTAGGCCAGGCATCCTGCTTCGAATGTGGAAACTTTGTTGACAACACCCCATGTATTGAAAATAAGAGTAGAAATTCACGTCACTATTCCGTGCACATAATCTGCCAAGATGGCTGACAGGATCGTAGGCTGACCTTTAACGAAACATTCCCTCTTTCATGCAAAACCACAATCTACATACATCGATATGTGCCGATTCAAATGGTGGATATCGCAAAACATAACAAAATGCTGCACTGCCGCCACTCATAATAAAAAAACGCACCAAGTTAGTTCAACGAATTGTAGTGTTGTGAAAGACGGCAGCCATCTTGGACAGGAAATTCTACTGGAAAGCATTCAAAACGAAGGGATGCGTATAGTTTTGGGCTGCACGCGAGATACCCCTATTGTGATAATGCGGCACATGCTTAGATTGCTGTCAATTAGATCCAGATATACGATGGCCCAGGTAAAAGTGTATATGCATGTAACCACAGACAAAAGGCATACCCTGCATGGAAACATAGCTGACATCAAAGGAGCGAGAATAAAGAGGGGATGTCATGGATGGCGCAGGCAAAGGAGACTATTAGACAGGTGATCTCAGTTGAAAGTATATTCATGAGAGAAGAGTGGAGTAAGTGAGATGAGAGCTGGATGAACTACCAGCAAGTCATCATCAGCATTGGTAGAGAGTGCAGAACTTGGACCAATGGGAGAGCAGAGCTGGAAATTGATCAGCTTATAAATGATTGTGGTAAACTTCTAAATACAATAGCTAATTTAGAATATAACAGTATAGTGCATAAAGTCAAAGATAGGATAGTACTACAAATTTTCATTGTTGGCGTCGCCTACGCCTTCAGCTTATTATTTGATAACACATTAGCCGAACAAAAAGGTACCCAATTTTTCAAATTCGTCCTTGAGACAAACGTAACACTTCCCTAGGTCAACTAAGTATTTGCCTAAATACATTGTAGAGGGGAGAGGGGACGGATGGATGGCAAAACGCAAATCACGTCTCACATTTGTTTCTAAAAATAAAACTAACTTGCTAGTATTGCCCTTAGGCGGTTTCAAATTACGATGTAAACGTGAGAAAAAAGTGGACACTGCGGTCATGAAAACACGCTTAGCTCTTATTGCGAATGACGTAAATTCTCGTGTATTACGAGAGACTCTCGTAATTAGCTTGAAAGTACATGGGAAAAGAATTGAACAGGAGGTAGTTTAAAAATAAACAACTAACCTAGAAAAAATTATAGAATTTTGAACCAAGCCACGTAGCCCCATAAAATTCACATATTCGTGTACCTGAGGCCTTGCTGACTAAGAATATGTTATCAATTACATAAATAGTCCACGAATTAACTAAATATTGGTAATAATACTATAGTGAATCGGAGATACTGTCAGGTCAAGTCATGTCCGCTTAGATTGGATAGTATATTTTTGGGGGAAAAAATTAGGTGAGAGAAAGGCTAAGATAGATAGTACGATGAAAGGGATTGGAGGAAATTTGAAGGAAGCCGAAATATTATTGGCTGACCTAATATACAAATCTAGTTGGTAGTAGTAACGCATAGTGGTTTGATATTTTTTTTTAAAAAGAATTCATTCAAAAAAAGAGATGCTTGGTCTCATTGGCCAAAGCTTTTTACATGATAGGAATAGTAGGCTGCTCGCTGCCATTTTTTTCAAAATATTCAGAAGAGCAAGAAGCGATGAGCAGACTTGTGCTTTTTTATTAATAATACTACCATCAGAAAGCAGTCTGAACAGAGGCAGTGATGAAAGTGTGCCACATTATATTGCCAAATTCATCGTTACTTGTTTATATTTCCTTGATTGTGGTAAGATTGATTTTATTGACTTTTCATTAAACAAACGTTTGTGTGTAAGAAAAGGCCATGGAAAAAGATTGTAATTAAATGGTTCCATAGCAGATTTAGGCATGGCCTAGATGTTGAACCATCATATAAGGGACTATCTAAGAAGTTTAAAACTACAGGACTATATATATATATATGATGGTCATACAGGAACATTACACCTATCTTATTGCATGGAAAAGATTACTGCAGGAATGACAGAGGCGTAGCATCCATTAGGGAAGAGAAAAAGAAAACTGGTACCATTTGTTCCATCAAACTAAAGGGGAGAAGCAGGGTTGTCAGAGTGAGCTGACCATGTTCTTTTGTAATGAATATGTGATTACATGTACATTAGGAGGAATTAGTTTGATATTAAGACAGAACCATAACTTGCATTGACAGGGGTTCCTGCTGGCACTTGTCTGGTGCTAGTACTCGATCAGTGAAGACGTCTGCAAGATTTCAAAGAGTCTCTGGCACCTACTTGTATTAAAGAAGTCAAGACCAGAGGAGACTGAAGTGTTTGGCCAAACCGACTACAACTACGGCTTATTCCAGGAACCAGATAAGTGCTATATCTGGCCTGGGACAAATTATCACAAATAAAGAATAATCTCTTGTGCTTACAAAAACATTCCTCCTAAAGAAATAAAATAAACAATCATAGTGATACAAAAGACAATGGGATGATGAAAATTTTCAACCAGCTACCCTGTACCTGTATTTAAATAGAGTAAACAACATCAAAGTGAACATTTGTAACAATGTACTATGGACATATTGTCTGTTGCATGTAAATATCTTTTTATATATTTGTAAATATATCTATCCATCTAAATTGATTTTCATTGAACTGTCGTCCTGACCCAAAACAACTTAGGCTCAGGACCAATAAAGTTTAACAAAAAATATTTTAAATATAAAATTTAACAGCTGGAGTTAGTTGAGTTTATCATAGTACTTAGTATATGTTTGTATATGTTTTTGTATTGAGATTCTTTACAACACTCTTACAATACCCTAGACACTTTATGTAGCTTTCAGTCACGCTAGTCAAAAAGAATATAACTTCGAGTGAGATCGTAAGATGGTAACAAGAAAGGTACTCTGTAACACAGTTGTCCATTGTTTACCTCAGAGACCTTCACAGTTGATCTCACTCAAGTACAACTATACGCAAACCATTCTTCTTAACATCAAAACCCACCACAATGATAATGCTGGGGAAGATGATGCCATTGTGTACACTGATGTGTCTGTAATATGTGGTAATAAATGAGGGTGGGGCTTCTCTGCTAGAGTAAAGGGCAGAACCGTCGCTGAACATAGCGGGGCTTACATGATAACAACCTCCAGCATGAGAATGGAGGTAAAGGCAGTTACTGCTGTCTTAAGATGGCTGTCTCAGACTTTATTAACAAAGGCAGTTATTGTATCAGACTTGTATCCATGCTTCGAAAGGACCAAAATGGTTGGCTTCGACATGAATGGAAAACCTCCATAGAAGCATCGAATCTTCAAGTACTGATATGGATCTACTGTCCTGGTCATGCCGGGGTACGTGGCAATGAAAGAGCTGACAGACTAGCTTCAAGAGCACCCATAAAAGGTTCATTGGCCATGGACAAGGAAGAAATACTGAGGGCAATTCATGTTCGTCTGTTAGAGAATGACACTGCAATCGATGAATCATCAGGCTAAGACTGCTGGAATTTGGCATCAAACGTAAGACCAGCAGGGATGGACAAATGAGAGGACGCATCCGCCGTGCATACAACTAGTGCGCAACAGGAACAATTAGCATTCATACACTTCGATATGTGCTGAGGAAAACTGAGCATCTATGAGTTTGCCCGGAGTGCACTGACGTCGATTCTGATTAACATTAACACCCTAAAATATGCTGCGGCACTATGGAGTTACTCATAAACTGAACTGACAAAGCAAAGCAATGAAGATACAAAATGGATAATTCATTCAGAGGAAACTATTTCTTTGGGAATTGAGCTTGATGGCAATAGGAATGTTTCTCATCGGCATTCCTGTTCGTACATAGCTTGGAGTACGAAAGTAACATTATCAAACACCAGAAACTGAATTCACTGTGCTCTGTCAAAGTAGCCCGAGTTACGGACTTCAATGATAAGATTATCCTTCTAATCTATAATCACAGGCAAATGAAGGACAAATGGTAATCCTGTGTGAGAAGTTACGACAACCACAGCAAGTGGATTCGGTGGCACGACAATATAACACCTATTTTTCAATTCAGTGGTCTGACAAAATCACTAGCGAAGAGACCCATATGTGCTGTTAACCAGGTCTCTCATATTTCCTTTGGCTGCAGCTTCCTCTGCCGGTCTTTCCAACTCCTCAACACATTTCCTGTTGTCTCTTGATGACAGGAACAAGACTAGTGCTGGTGGAAACATAATTTAGAAGCATACACTGAAGATGATAGGACACACACATTAGCAAAACATGTTGATAGCATTACCAAACAATCACTGTTCTGAAATCTCCAGGGTAAGAGAGGTAGAGAAAGACCAAAGAACACACAGAAAAGAGAACTGGAGACAAACATGAAGGGGAGGAAGAAGATATGGAAAGACCTTGAGCTGGTGGCACGTGACAGGAAGACCTGGCACACGTTTGTTGAAAGCCTAGGGTCCTCAGGAAGTTAAAAGGTGAACGAATAGAAGAAAAGACCCAAATAGCCTCTCAAAGGCCCTGACAACAACTGGGACTGACAAAAACCACAGAAAACAAATTATCGTAAGAATAAATCATCACCAGAAACCTTCTAGCTCCCAGTGGAACACATGTCCTCCTATCCTGTGCTATCCGTTCAAGGTCGTTATATCTCTTCTGTCCCCGATTCTGTCCCCGGGTGACAGCCAGGAAGGGGGTGCTATCGGACACTATTATTATAATATTACATACTGCTAAAACTATCCTCAAGAGCTTTTCTCTTCCAAAGATAAGAAACCCGCCCCATGTACCAAGTACTTTAAGGACGCCTCTGACGGATGATAATACTCGTAAAGTGTATCTTTCTATCATTTTGTTTTCAGATAGCCAGATCAGATTCCAAGTTTTGCTGTTGTCCTTCCTATTATGTCGAAACCAGAAGTAGTCACATTTATCTGACAGGCGTAAAGGTTTTGGTCTAGTGGTCAAAGCAAAGTTCTGAAGGCAAAGTTATTGGATATGAACCTTCGTAGCGTCACACTCAAGTCTACCTTCCAAGTTTTGCTGTTGTCCTTCCTATTACAGTAGAACTCCATTTATCCGAACCCCAATTATCCGAACATCCAATTATCCGAACACTTTGTCCAGAAAAAAAAAACCAGGTGCCACCAGTCACGTTAGACTACAATTCTGAATCTTTTCATGCGGCAAGCTTCAAATGTGTGCGAACAATTTGTAGAGGATGGGATGGGCTAATGGTCGGTCGCTTACATACAGGAAGTCAGTTAGATCATTATATCATAAAGTCAGTTAATATCTAGTTTACCAATCCAGTGTACGAGTGCGTTCTAGGCAGAACACTGGCTAAACAGACAGTTCAACTTAAAATAATTGTCTCTGCTACCACAGCAGAATAATTTTGGTGTACAAGTATTTCTCTGTGCGATAAGGCATCTTCCAGTAGGCCTAATGCATATAAAAGGAACCGCAATGTTTTGTCAATTGAAACGAAAACAGAAATTATCAAGAGACTAGGAAAAAGTGAAACTGTGTCTTCACTTGCCAGAATTTTCAATGTTGGGAAAGCTAAAGTCTCTGACATCAAAAGTAACAAGGATAAAATTATGAGTTTTGCATCGAAATTGGATAGTGAAAATGGGTCGAAGAAACGTAAAACCATGAGAAATGCGAAAGATTTGAAATTGGAAGAGGCTTTGTATATATGGTTTGTGCAAAGAAGAAGCAAAGGGGAACCTATCTCTGGCTCTCTATTGTGTGAAAAGGCACTTCAGTTCAACAATCAACTTGACGGTCCTCCTGACTTTAAGGCTAGCCAGGAATGGTTAAGAAACTTTAAATCTCGTCATGGCATACGAGGATTGGAGATTCAAGTGGAATCTTTATCTAGCGATGCAACTGCCGCTGAAAATTTTAAAGAAACACTCTTGGCTTTTTTGGAAGAAGAAAGTTATTCACTCGATGATGTGTATAATGCCGATGAGACTGGCTTATACTGGAAATCAATGCCTCAAAAATCACTTGCATCTCAGCGCAAAGCAGCTGCCCCTGGGTTTAAAAAGTGCAAATAGAGAGTAACAATTTTGGTAGCCGCGAATGCCAGTGGAAGTCATCATTTACCGGTGCTAACGATCGGCAAAGTAAAAAAACCACGTTGTTTAAAGAATGTGACATGTCTCCCATTGTGCTACAAAGCACAGAAGAGTGCTTGGATGAATAGTGAAATATTTCTTGATTGGTATACAAATCAGTTCATCCCAAATGTGAAGAGGTTGAGAGAACAAGAAAAGAAAACTGGAAAAGTAATTCTTCTACTGGACAATGCACCATCTCATCCAGAGACGGATACATTGAATGCAGTTGATGCAAATTTTAAAGTAATTTTTCTGCCTCCTAATGTAACAGCACTGATTCAACCAATGGATCAGGGTGTTATAGCAAAACTTAAAAAGATGTACAAGAAGGAAGTCCTGCGTCGTTTATTGTTGGCTGAAGATGAAGAAAGTGTGGTGGCGTTTTCCAAGAAGCTTAATCTCAAAGACTGCTGCTATATGTTAGCTGATGCTTGGACCACCCTGTCACAAGATAATCTCACAAGGCTTGGAATAGATTGCTTGGGAAAAAAGAAGGAAATGAAACTACTACAGTGGACACAAATGATGATTGTATAAATGAAGTTGTGGAACTGTTTCAAGCAATGCCCGGATTTTCGGACTGTGACAAAGATGATGCACACACGTGGCTAGAAGATGATAATGATTCTGGTTTTCAGTTTTTGAATGACGAAGAAATTTTGTCTTTTGTGCAAGAAGAAAACCAAATACATGTAGTGACCGATGATGAAGACTCCTCAGAAGTACATGATGTACTTGTAGATTATGAAGAAAACCCAAAACGTCGACCAAGTCCTGAAGAGGCCTTTATAGCACTAGAAACAGCGATGGCTTGGTACGAGCAAGAAGATGACAGCTGTCCTACACAGCTTCTGCTGTTGAAGAGAATGCGGGACTTAGCAGCCAAAAGGAGACTATCCAGTTTGGTGCAAAAGAGGATTCCTCATTATTTTAAATAGTGGGCTACATCTGTGCAAGTACATGTATACGTAAGTTGCGCATGGTTTTGAATCGTTTGTAATGTTATTTTGAAAACATTTCTCTTTCTTAAAAAAACATAATTAATACAAGTAGTACATGCACTGCTGTGTAATAAAAGTTTTTGGTGATACGGTGATCTAATACAGTGTGGGTATTATTATTACAGTACAAGTAAATATGTTTTAATGTGTATTTCCCTTGTGATGGTTAATTATTTTTAGAAATACGAGCGTATGTGTACATGTACTCGATACATTATGTAATCCAATTATCCGAACATTTGATTATCCGAACGATGCTCGGTCCCAAGGGGTTCGGATAAATGGAGTTCTACTGTATGTCGAAACCAGAAGTAGTCACATTTATCTGACAGGCGTAAAGGTTTTGGTCTAGTGGTCAAAGCAAAGTTCTGAAGGCAAAGTTATTGGATATGAACCTTCGTAGCGTCACACTCAAGTCTACCTACAATGTAACCTTTTTTAAAAACAATAAAATTTGCCTCGTTTTGGCGAGGCGCGTCCCGTTCAACCTAGTCGGTTATGTTAGGGCGCATTTCCAAATATAGAAGACCTTTAGGTCTGAGAACATTAGTATGAACGCATTACTCAGTGATTGGTACCTGACTCTGCTCTTATGGAAGGAAAATGACAGTTAGGACACCTGAGAATTAGTATACACTTCCCTCCTCTACGGTAGTATCTGCTATTGAACTATCTTTACCTTTACGTAACCTATAAAGTTAATTATGGAATTACAAACAAAGACAATACTTCTAATACTTTTTTCCAGACTTTAGACATCACGTGCCATAACAGTATGCTAGCAAAGAGACCGAGAGACAACAGTAATTTAGATCAGTGATTCTCAACGTGAGCCATATCATATTTCTAGGGGGCCACAGTAAGATAGTAATGTACCTTTTTTCCAGCTAACAGCGACTATTAGGTGAGGGTGGCACAGAGGTAAATGGGGAACAGAATGAGGCCTTGAGCAAACAAAGGTTGAGAACCCATGGCTGCTTTAGACCCTTGCCGTGATCCTAACCCCAATGATTCGTAATACAACCTGGGGGAGATCAGCAGGTGACAAATAATCATAAATAAAGCGGCAACCTCCATTGAGTAACGCAACAAATATTCGACCACCAACAGCTGGTGAGCAATCAAATATGCTGCAAAGAAAACCAAAAGTATAATAAAAGCTAGGGTAAATTAACCTACAACATGGATGTGCCACGTGCATTCGATGCTACACTCAAAATTTGACAATATTATTATTATTGTTCATATTGTTGTTGTAGTTGTTTTTATCATTATTATACTTCGTGTCATTATTATTAATATTAATTATTACCATCATTATCGTCCTTTTCGACCGTAATGGAGCATGGTTTCAACACTGCAGCTGATCCCATTGTAGTCAGCCCGCACCAGTAGTATATGGACTACATTATTTTCCGGTGCAGTATGACGCATTGTTTAGTTCTGTTCTTTCTCATGTATTGAGTTTGGTTCTGTTATTGCTCATACACTAAGTTTCGTTCTTTTCTTTCTCCTATACTGAGTTTAGTTCTGTTTTTTCTCATATATTGAGTTTAGTTCTTTTATTGCTCATACACTATACTAATTTTCGTTATTTTCTTTCTCCTATACTGAGTTTAGTTCTGTTCTTTCTCGTATATTGAGTTTAGTTCTGTTCTTTCTCCTATACTGAGTTTAGTTCTTTTCTTTCTCATATACTGAGTTCTTTCTCCTATACTGAGTTTAGTTCATTTCTTTCTCGTATATTGAGTTTAGTTCTGTTCTTTCTCTTATACTGTGTGTGGCGAGAGGTTTTATTTGGCTTTAAGATCAGTATAGTACTGACAATTACAGAAATAGAATTTATGCAGAAAATGGTGAAGTCCCAGTGTCTGAGAGAACTACTGGTATCACGAATTAGTTACGGCTGTGAATGTTCTGATCTCGAAACAATAGTAGAGAGGAGACCGACATAAAGTGCCACCTCCGCTGTGTAACTAACTGTGATATTAATAAACAAGGAAACAGATTTTACTTAACAAAGATAAAATTGACAAGTCGTTCAAATACAATTTCCTTATTATTTATTTAGTATATACACTATCTACTCTTGTGCTGAAGGGTGAATGTTGAAAAATGGAATGTAATGGAATTGTAAGTTTACATGTGATTTACAAATATTTATTTCATATATATAAATATTTTACAAGTTTTCCAATTATAGGAACAAAAAAATTATATCAGCTGTGCTGTTAATTAAGGATATAACACTTATCAGCTATGCTGTTATTTTTGTCTCTTGCTATGCTACTTCACTTTCTCATCACTGACAGTTTCTATGCTCACAATGCTGACAGAAATGGTACTAATGTGTACTCATCTCTCTTAAACAGTTCTGTTCTCCTTAGTTTGGTTCACACAACTCCTGCTGAGGCTCGTTACTTTAGCCCACCCAAGACTGAGGGGGACTAAAGATGTAGCTTCTGTACAATCTCTATGCTCCTGCGAAGTTCCAGGCAGCGGGATTGACTCGAACATACGACCTCAGGTTTTTAGGACACAAATAAACCTGTAACAAAGCAAAAATAGGGGCTAATTTCTGTCCTCAAGCCCACCTATTTCTAGTGTGAGTGAAATGAGCGTGTCTCAGATGTATGCATGTAGGATGAATGACAACATGGCTCAGTATGAAAGCATTCTTTCTGATAAACTAATACATGGATACATTCAATAATATAGATTCAATACATGAATACATTTAATACATGAATACATCCCATAATATAAATCAATACATGAATAAATCCAATAATATGTACACCTAGGTGTGATACAACAATGTCCTTCCCCCTATACTATACCACCCCCTCTCTGACAAGTGCTATACTAGCTGGTAACATATATTCTAACAATATTGTTATGTTCTTATGATAGGAGTATATGCGACGAGGACTCTTTGGTGATATATCAGGTGGGAGTTATAGGAGACAATAGATTGGAGTTAGATGCGACAATAGATTGAGTCCTGACAAGGACTGTTTTGGTTATATTTGCAGTTGGTTTGAGATAATAGATTGAAGTCGTGTGAGACAATAGACTGAGTTATAGGAGACAATAGATTGAGGTATGAGTCCTATTAGTCTTTGTCTATATCAATCATATACATTCATAGTGAACCCAAAATATATTAAATATATACAGGTGTAGGTAGTATAATGACACACAACAAATACCAACATTATATGCCTGCTGAAGGCCTATTTTCCTAAAGGTTATCGTAAATTTATATTTACCCTCCAAGATTTAAAAAAGGCCAGTTTGACTCGACTAGTGAAGTAGGCTGCAGGTCGATGCCCTCAGGTAAGCAACAAATCAAAGTGACAGCTTCTTCCTCTTCAGTCGGTATCTCTGGCGTCAAGTTCGGGGTTGCGTGGTTAGCATAAAATCCGCCCGATTATATAGGTAAGTGAATTCTTAAGCAAGGCTTTCGGTTGGTTCCTGGTGGAGCAAAATGATTGGTTTCCTCCGGTTTAGTCCCAAACGCTGTACAGCCTAATTTTATTCAGTTTCTCGCCGCCATCTTGCGTGAACTGCGTGAACAGTATAATTTATTCTGTCTCAGAGACTGGTGAACGGTGCAAGTTGATTGGTTGAAGCAAATCTGTATCTCGACATAGTGATTAACAAAGTAGTGGGTTACACTTCGTTTCACGACATAGCCCCCTCCTTTCCTAGCTGTGACTTGTCATTGCTGACGTGTAAACCCCTGCTGTGGTTAATCCTTTTGCGTCTGTCCTTCCAGAGTACTAGGGTGTCGACTTAAAAAATCAGCTCCTACATTGTCTCTTCCCGGAATGTAATTCACGGTAAAGGAATAAGGCGCAAGAAGCAGACTCCACCTTAACAATCTCGAATTTAGTTTTTTAGATGCAGCCAAGAATGTTAAAGGTTGGTGATCACTTTGGACAATGAAGTGTGTCCCATACAGATAAGGTGAAAATTTGTTGATGGACCAAATTAGAGCTAAACATTCTTTCTCTATGGTCGAGTAGTTCAACTCAGCTGCAATCAGTTTCCTACTGGCGTAGGCGACTGTTAAAATTTCCTCCGGCTGGGCTTTTGATTTCTGCAAGAGAGTTGCACCAATACCTATACTGCTAGCGTCCGTCCTTAATACAAATTCCTGTGTGATATCGGGTAGTGTAAGGATGGGTTTGCTGGTGAGTTTTGCTTTTAGCTCTGTGTAAGCTTTTTCACAATCAGCATTCCATTGGATTTTTTCAGGCTGTCCTTTCTTCGTTAAGTTAGTTAATGGTGCACACAGAGAGTTAAAGTGGGGTATGTACTTCTGATAGAACCCACATAATGACACGAATGATCTCACATCTTTCTTCGTTTGAGGTCTGGGTGCCTTCTTTAGCTTCTCTATATTCTTTGGGTCAGGAGACATATGACCTGTAGAAATAGTGTGACCTAGGAATTCCAACTCCTTACAACCGATATAGCACTTGGTTGGACGTGCAGTCAATCCAGTGGCTCTCAGTCTGTCAAACAACATGGAGAGCGCTACTATATGCTCTTCAAATGTGTTTGTAGCAACAAGAATGTCATCCATAAAGTTAGTGATATGGGGATTTTGTAGAGGTTCCAACAATTTCCTCATCATTCTTGAAAAGATACTGGGAGCATTTTTCAGCCCAAAGGGTAGTACATTAAACTCGTAGTGTCCGTCTGATGTACTAAATGCCAGCATTTTCCTAACTTCTGGTTTCACTGGTATTTGATAGTATCCCTTGCTTAGATCTACCTTCGATAAATACCTAGCCTTACTCAGTGTAGAGAACAGCTGGTTGGTGTCAGGTAATGGGTCCACCTGAGATTCTGTGATCGCATTAAGCTTCCGGTAGTCAATACATAACCTGTGTTCACCACTCGGTTTTCTCAATAGCACCACACTTGAGCTATAGGGAGATTCAGACTTTGAAATAATTCTCTTTTAAGAGATAGTCAATCTCATCCTTGAGTGTTTGTGCTTGCTATTGTTCAGTCCATGTCCGCAGCAATGCTTCCAGTGGACTGTGTATGGGGACGGCAATACAACAACGTTGCCGGACCCACACCTATTTCTATTGTAAGGGGCAGTATACCGAAGTGGGGCCTGTCTCCCTCAACTGTTTGGTACAGCCCTGGTTCCTACCTCCTTTGGTTCGGGTTTGTTTCTGCAGCTTTTTTAATACTGGTTGCTGACTAACCAAATTTTCCAAATGATCCAGGCCATGGTGTTCCGACAAATATCTAGTCGGGGTGGGATGTCTCTCGTCCCCTCTCTGTACAATACGGAGAGTTGCCATGGTTACTGGTGTAACAGTAGACTTGTTGTGATTTCGTTTTCTCGTTATCACTGCTTCTACCTGTTGTTTTCTCTGGTGTATTTTCTTTGTGGGCCTACGTCCACAACAATGCTTCCCTAGGTCCTGTAACTGGTCTACGCTTCTGAATGAGGTTACCTGGTTACATTCTGAACAGGATTTCATATACCGACTTATGTCTTCAATTATTCCTGGCCAGTAATATCGCAATGCTATATTTTGACCAGTGGCCCCTTTTCCTCTGAGGCCACTGCCTGATGCAGCATGCTCTTGCTCCATAATTTCCTCCCTATAGAATTTTGGCACTACCAGCTGTCCATGCCTTTTAGGTCCTTTTCCAGCTTGTCTGTAGAGTAGGCCATTTTCCATATAGTAGTCTCCTTTCTCTGGAGGGTTATGGGCCTTTGGCAATTTGCCAAAACAAGGCTTCAATGTGCTGTCTGCTGTTTGAGCCTTTTTCATCTTTGTACGATGAATGTTTATTGGATCTCCCTCCTCCTTTTTGGTGCTCGACCTGGTATGGTTTGCTGCCATGACAACAGGTTTTATTGGGTCACCCAAAAAGACATATTTACATCCTATTACCAGCGGGTATATAGGATCATCACTCACTGCTGCTCTTATCACTCCTTCCACATAGCGAGTTCTCACGTTGATCCTTGCTATGGGAAGTGTCATGGTGCCAGTTCCCTGCATTGCCCCTTGTATGTCCACTGTTTCTGTGGTAAGTTGGTCAGGGTGCACTAGGGTTGCACTCACGACTGAGTCGAATTCCAAACCTGAATCATATAAGCACTGAATTTTAATGCCATTACATGTCACTTCCTCACAGACAGGGGGATGATGGAGGTCATTCTGACTACCTGCCAGTTCCTTCCTTCCCTTGTTCCCTGTTGTGAGACATGCAGCGTAATAAGGAGGGTTGTTCCTTCTGCAGTCCGCAGTATTGTGGTTACTCATTAGACAAGTTTTACACCACTTTCCTTCCTTCCGGTAAGGTGTCTTATCCGATCTTAGAGGGTTTTTGTCCTTTTGGTCAAATCTTTGTTTGTTTCTTGTGGTATGGTCTTTTTGTTCATATTTGGTATAGTTTTGTGATGATGTGAAGTTTTCATCCTGCTTTTTCCTATTTCCTAATACTTCTGCCTGAGCTGCTTGATATCTCTCAGCAACAGTTACAATATCTTCCAATCTCTCTGCTCCTTGTTCCATGATAAACTTCCTCATTTCTTGAGGCATGGACTCTTTCACTTGCTCCATCATTATCATTTCTTTCAGATCCTGACACTTTCCTAAACTACTCCATTTTTCCAAATAGGTTTCCAATCTAGCAGAGAATTGGTGATAGTTTTCTCCTGGAAGAAGTTTAGCTGTTCGGAATTTCTTTCTATATGATTCTGAGTTCTTTTCATATCTCACAGGCAGTGCCTGCTTCAGGATTTCATAATCTTCCTGGTCATCTCTTGTGAGCTTCAAATATACATCGTAGGCAACACCGCTCAATCCCTGAGATAGTTTAAGACTCCACTTTTCTTTCACTAAGCCATAGGTAGTGGCAAGTCTTTCGTATCTATCCAGGTACGACTCAATGGCGTCTTCTTTTTCAACAAATGGGTCCAGATGAAAATTCATGGCCCCACTTGAGGTGCTCTGGCTGGAGCTACTCTCTGAGTGAGGTGAGCTACCACCATTATTGCCAGTATTTGCCTGAATTTCAAGCTCTTTTAATCTCAACTGATGGTCTCTCTCTGCTTGTAATTTCCTTTCCTCAGCTTCAATTTTCTTTGCCTCTTTTTCAGCCTCCCATTTCTTGGCTTCAATTTCCAGTCTTTTGTCTTTTCTCTGAGCTTCCAGTCTTTTGTCTTCTCTCTCAGCTTCCAGTCTTTTGGCTTCTCTTTCAGCTTCCAGTCTTTTGTCTTCTCTCTCAGCTTCCAGTCTTTTGGCTTCTCTTTCAGCTTCCAGTCTTTTGGCTTCTGTCTCTAATTGCAACTTTCTTTCTTCCCTATCCATGTGTTTGTCCACTTCTGTTGTGACATACTGAGTAAGAGCATCACCTGTCATGTTTAATTCCTTACCCATCTGCATGATCGCAGTCCTGAACTTCACTAGATCAGCCATGGCGTTACTTAGATAGGGTATGTATATCTACTATAACCAAATTATTGTAATTAAACTTAATTAATTCAAATGAACAAATAATTTCCGTGCAACTTTGTGAGCATCAACTATTTACTGAGTACTAAATGGTACTCCTCCTAAGAAAACAATAAAAAATCCTATTATAGAATTTTTTTTCAAAAATTTGTTTCTAATGTTATCTATGGGTGGCACAAGATAGAGTGTAGCTAGATGAATAGACTAAGTATGGCTCAAGATATACAAAAATATCCCAGGAACGAGCCCCAGTGTGGCGAGAGGTTTTATTTGGCTTTAAGATCAGTATAGTACTGACAATTACAGAAATAGAATTTCTGCAGAAAATGGTGAAGTCCCAGTGTCTGAGAGAACTACTGGTATCACGAATTAGTTACGGCTGTGAATGTTCTGATCTCGAAACAATAGTAGAGAGGAGACCGACATAAAGTGCCACCTCCGCTGTGTAACTAACTGTGATATTAATAAACAAGGAAACAGATTTTACTTAACAAAGATAAAATTGACAAGTCGTTCAAATACAATTTCCTTATTATTTATTTAGTATATACACTATCTACTCTTGTGCTGAAGGGTGAATGTTGAAAAATGGAATGTAATGGAATTGTAAGTTTACATGTGATTTACAAATATTTATTTATATATATATAAATATTTTACAAGTTTTCCAATTATAGGAACAAAAAAATTATATCAGCTGTGCTGTTAATTAAGGATATAACACTTATCAGCTATGCTGTTATTTTTGTCTCTTGCTATGCTACTTCACTTTCTCATCACTGACAGTTTCTATGCTCACAATGCTGACAGAAATGGTACTAATGTGTACTCATCTCTCTTAAACAGTTCTGTTCTCCTTAGTTTGGTTCACACAACTCCTGCTGAGGCTCGTTACTTTAGCCCACCCAAGACTGAGGGGGACTAAAGATGTAGCTTCTGTACAATCTCTATGCTCCTGCGAAGTTCCAGGCAGCGGGATTGACTCGAACATACGACCTCAGGTTTTTAGGACACAAATAAACCTGTAACAAAGCAAAAATAGGGGCTAATTTCTGTCCTCAAGCCCACCTATTTCTAGTGTGAGTGAAATAAGCGTGTCTCAGATGTATGCATGTAGGATGAATGACAACATGGCTCAGTATGATTTAGCAATAGCGAGACAAGACAGGTGTCTACTTGCAAAGCATTCTTTCTGATAAACTAATACATGGATACATTCAATAATATAGATTCAATACATGAATACATTTAATACATGAATACATCCCATAATATAAATCAATACATGAATAAATCCAATAATATGTACACCTAGGTGTGATACAACAATGTCCTTCCCCCTATACTATACCACCCCCTCTCTGACAAGTGCTATACTAGCTGGTAACATATATCCTAACAATATTGTTATGTTCTTATGATAGGAGTATATGCGACGAGGACTGTTTGGTGATATATCAGGTGGGAGTTATAGAAGACAATAGATTGGAGTTAGATGCGACAATAGATTGAGTCCTGACAAGAACTGTTTTGGTTATATTTGCAGTTGGTTTGAGATAATAGATTGAAGTCGTGTGAGACAATAGACTGAGTTATAGGAGACAATAGATTGAGGTATGAGTCCTATTAGTCTTTGTCTATATCAATCATATACATTCATAGTGAACCCAAAATATATTAAATATATACAGGTGTAGGTAGTATAATGACACACAACAAATACCAACATTATATGCCTGCTGAAGGCCTATTTTCCTAAAGGTTATCGTAAATTTATATTTACCCTCCAAGATTTAAAAAAGGCCAGTTTGACTCGACTAGTGAAGTAGGCTGCAGGTCGATGCCCTCAGGTAAGCAACAAATCAAAGTGACAGCTTCTTCCTCTTCAGTCGGTATCTCTGGTGTCAAGTTCGGGGTTGCGTGGTTAGCATAAAATCCGCCCGATTATATAGGTAAGTGAATTCTTAAGCAAGGCTTTCGGTTGGTTTCTGGCGGAGCAAAATGATTGGTTTCCTCCGGTTTAGTCCCAAACGCTGTACAGCCTAATTTTATTCAGTTTCTCGCCGCCATCTTGCGTGAACTGCGTGAACAGTATAATTTATTCTGTCTCAGAGACTGGTGAACGGTGCAAGTTGATTGGTTGAAGCAAATCTGTATCTCGACATAGTGATTAACAAAGTAGTGGGTTACACTTCGTTTCACGACACTGTGTTTAGTTCTTTTCTTTCTCATATACTGAGTTTAGTTCTTTTCTTTCTCATATATTGAGTTCTTTTCTGTCTCCTAAACTGAATTTAGTTCTTTTCTGTCTCCTATACTGAATTTAGTTCTTTTCGTTTCCCTAAACTGAGTTTAGTTCTTTTCTTTCTCATATTCTGAATGTAGTTTTTTTTCTTTCTCCTAAACTGAGTTTAGTTCTTTTCTTTCTCATATACTGAGTTTAATTCTGTTCGTTCTCATATTATGAGTTTAGTTCTTTTCTGTCTGCCATACTGAGTTTAGTTCTGTTCTTTCTCATAGGCTGAGTTTAATTCTGATTTATTTTTTAGCGGTACCCTGGTCTCCAGGTTTTGGGGTTTTAGCAGCACACAACGGCCCTGACACCCTAGTCCTGTAAGATAAAAAAAACTCACCACCACTCCAACCAAACCCAACAAGCAGTTTACGGAAACAGCAATCATATATTGTCATAATTTACAAACAAACAGTTACATTATTCTGCCATATTTCGTTAAACCGTCGTGCAACGGTCCTGATCTTTGCCTTCTGTACCTGCATGGAAATACTTTGAACGACTGAAACAAAACAGCTTCGGTTGAATTGTTTTTCAAGGTTTAAGTTCGTTAGGCAGCTGAATGGTACTCATAATGATGATGATGGCTGCAGAAATAATGCGTGATTTTTTTCACTATTATGGCTCACAGTTGTTCACTGACTTTTATTTCTTGGCTGAGAGAATTCAGGGAGACTACGAATCTTGCAAAATCTCAAATCAGATGAGAGAATAAAGAAGACTAGAGTTTAAAAACATTATATGACATAAGGATGATATTTGATGATCGTGTCCAGAGTGAAATTTAGCAGAAAATTCCTTCACCGCACTCCCACGCTCTTTGTTTTTTGTTTTTGTTTGTTCTTTTGTTTTTTGGGGTTTTTTTGTGTTTTTTTTTGTTTTGTTTTATTTATTAACAGAAACAGAAGAACCGAAAACAGAAGAGCTAATTTTTTGTGTGTGTGGTATATTATCCTGCTCTGGTTTTGCCTTCCATGCCAAAGAGTTGTTAATTTGTACTTTAATTGCAACTACAACTACTGTGGCCGCCGCTGATGTTCCTTCTACTGCTGCTACTACTACTACTACCACTAAAACTACTACTACTACAACTATTACTACTACTACTACTACCACCATTACTGCTATCACTGTCACTGCTTTTAGTATTAATCCTACTAACATCTGGCACTTCACAAATCTTACTTTCAGTATTCGCTACCGTTAGTTAAATTTCCTTCACTGCTCCGCCTACCTCTACTATTAGTATTTTAACTACTACTGCGGTTGCTGTTGCAATTGTAACTACCATCACTACTTCAAAAGCCGCATTTACGAACGGACAAGGTAGGCCGTGCTCGAAGTCGGCACATTTTCTGTTGCAGCAAATTTCAAAACGGAAACAAAGTATTTTCCAGCGACACATGTTTTAGTTGTCATACATACCAGCTTTAAACTGTACTTTGGAAAGATCTTTATTTGCACTGAGATAAGTAAGAATGTGTCTACGCTCAGCGATATTAAAGGTCCGTTTCCGGGTATTGAAGCTTCTTTGTACTGGACCTGATTAGCTACAGTCAATGGCTAATGCAGGGATGTGTGCTGTGACCGGATGTGTTCAATCTGCACAGTGAAAATATAATGAGATCCCTAGAGGACATGACAGGAATACCATTTGGGGGACATTATATTAACAAATTGAGATATGCTGATGATATATTCTTAATAGCAAAAAGTGAAAATGGTTGATACAATAGTGGCAGAAAATGAAAATAAAGGCCTCAGCCTTAATAGCAAAAAGACAGAAGTAATGGTCATCTCAAAGAAAATTGCTTCCCCAGAATGCACTATCAAAGTAAATGGAACAGTTTTAAAACCGATCAATAAATTTGAATACATGGGCACATTAATAACAACGGATGGAAGATGCATCTCAGAAGTGAAGAGCAGAATAGCCATAGACAAACAGCATTCTGTAAAATGACGAGTATTTTATGCAACGGTTCTTTGTCAGTGGAAGTAATAAAAAGAGAATTTTTCTGTGTTATATAGAATCAATCCTGAAGTATGGGAGTGAGTCACGGACAGTTAATAAACGAGTAGGGAAAGCACTAGAGGCCACAGAGATGTGGTTTTGCAGAAGAAAGTTAAAAATACCATGGACAGCCACAAATAGTAATGAGGAGGCTAATGCGCAAAGGAAACTTATTTCACAAGTTAGAAAGAAGCTATCCACTTTTTTGGGCATGTTATGAGAAGAGGAAAGCTGGAATATATCGTAACAACAGGTAAGAGAATATATCATAACAACAGATAAAAGAATATATCGTAACAACAGGTAAGAGAATATATCGTAACAACATGTAAGATTGAAGGAAAAAGAGATAAGGGAAGACAAAGAGAAAAAATACTGGACAGTTTGACATCGTGGCATGGAAAGAGGTCAACGACAGAACTGATAAATTGTACTGGAGACAGTACGTTGTGGAGAAACAGGATCTCCTACGCCACTAGGCATGGTACCTCTTCTTCTTCAAGAAGAAGAAGAAGCAGAAGAAGAAGAAGAAGAAGCAGAAGAAATGAAACAAAAGAGACGCGGCACATCACAATGTTTCCCGCGATCAAATATTGGGTCGTGGCACATAATTTGAGAATCACTGATACAGAGTTTAAAAAGATACGGGACTAGACCTAGATTTCCCTTCTCAACATTTGTAATTTTTTTTTTTTTTTTTTACAACTGCGGTCGTGTCACGAGTAGACATTCTTGCTATCTGGCTATCAGATCCTACTTTTTAGTGGAGTTAGGCAGAAAATCGAGGAAAGTAGGACAGTCTGTTCCAAGCTTCTCTCGGATTTGGCGGTTTCCTTGCAGGGTAAGTTTTGTTTCAAAGTTATTATAAAGTGTAGTGACTATGAATTTGTAGAGGCACTATAAAACCAGGTTAAGTGCTAAGTGGAGCATTATCGGTTATCGGAAATTCATGACGGGGAAAAGTTATATTATAGACTATAGAGAAAAGGGGGATTATAAAACATTGGGGTGTTGAATGGATGAATGATAAATGGCTTGATGAAAGGATGAACGAACGAAGGCGCGAAGATAGATAAATGGATGAGTTGAGAAATAAACAGCTGAATGGTTAGATGGATTAATAGATGGATGAGTCTAATGACGGGCGTATGAATGGATAGATGAACGGAGAAATAGATGGGTGGATGGCAGGTGCACGGATGGGTGGATGGATGGATAAATGACTGAAACGAAAGGACAGACTGGTAAATGAATGGATAGATATATTGTTGGATGAGCAGGCTTTAATTGACCAATGAATGGGCATATAGATGGATGAATGACCGCAAGATTAGTGGGCAAAAGTACGAATGGATAGAGATGAATAGATGGATAATGTTGTAGATTTTATCAGATAGGTAACAGATGTTTATAGTCCTGTCTGAGCAGAGGTGATAGTGATAACTATGTGAGAGTAAGGGGAAAGAAATAGTTTTTCTCACGAGGTGGTCGTGTAAGAGAAAGGACAGTCTCTGGGTTGAGTAATTTCTCTAATCCAGCCTATCTGGACGACTAAATTTAAATCAGACGCACTTTCTCTCCTTGTACAAAATACGAGTTACACCGCACCCACATGCACACAATTCTGTGATAAATACGCACAAACGTGAAAACAAACTATGGATAACATATATGGACAGGGGTTGACCAACACAATGACTTAAGACAGGGGTAGAACTTTACAACATACCAACACAACCAGCGGCACTTAGGCTTAAATGACATGTCATTGCGAGGTTTATTCCAACCCGGTCAGGAAGCTTTGCTTTATTTATCAGGAGCTAGAACTTTACAACATAAATCATATACATCAATAAGCCATTAAACCAGCGCGGCTCCCATATACATCAATAGACCATGGTTTACAGACAAAATGAAAATTAATCAAATAGGTTTTCCCCTCTGGTAAAGGAAAAGAAAAAGAAGATCCCAACAGAGGTTAATTAACCCGAAAGATCAAAAGTTAGCAATAAGTGTATGGAATAGTCAGTAAAGAAACAAAGAACAAGTCCCTAATTAATCTATCCTGTAAATACTCAGGTTAATGAGAACAAAAGAAAAGATTTGTCTGATAGGGGTAACAACAGAAAATTATGTTACTCTCTTACAGTTCATTCAATCCTTCATACTTGTGGCCACTTTCATATTCGCTTACCCAATAGTTGTCGCAGGCATTCCGTGGAAATAAACACTAATAAGTAATAGGACTACTCAATGTCATATTAAGTTTTGCCAAATCCAGCCCCAGACTCGCCGTAGTTGCGGACTGCAAATTGCACGGGAGTCGCTGGAGTTGGTGATTTAATTTTTCCTGGATAAAATACGGTATCTCTGCCTTCAGTTGGTTGGAGTAAGGTTCATACGTGGTGATCACCGACATAGGATGAATAATACGTACATATTCTGGGTTGTCTAGCCTCTGGTTGCTGAAACACTATGTTACGTTACACAAATGTTGCTGACAATATATTTTGCCACAGCTGGCTGATGAGATTGATATAAATGAAATCTGGTAATAGTTCTGGTCCAGTTAATATTATAATTTAATGGTTCTATTCTGGTTTCTCTCATGAAATGAGGAAAAAGGACCGCACAGGTCACAGCAAGAAGCTCATCAATATTAAATATCCCTGGATGCTTATAGATTATAAGACTCTGAGAACGTAAGTTCATATGGCCATAAGACCGCTAGTTCGCAGGTTTTGACCAACCTATATTATAGGAAAGAAATATAAACATTTAACCATAATAACAATAATAGATCTAACACGTGTTAAGGTAAGACATCTTCACCATTCCGTTATAAATTAGATTTAAAACACAAATGTCTAGCTTATCCTATCGTTTTTAACGCGTGATATGAACACTAGTCATTTATAAAATTACATAAAAATGGATAGAAGTAAATAATATATACCGTCAGTAGACAGTTATTTAATGTATGTACTAGTCAATTTAAAACATCTCTTACTGGGAAATAGCGAGTAATTAAATTTACTTTACAGCTGTGTGGTAAAGTGGGATGTTATAAATATTTATAGGGGACTTAGTGTACTGACTGAGATCAGCTGTGAAGGTATCTGTATCTATTAAGTGTGGTGTATTACAGATGACCTTACTTGCTACCACATTTATACCTCAGTCAGAATTATTCTGGAATATTGTGATGACTACGTTAAATGTCTAGGGTTATGAAAATGATGAAGTGTAAGTCACAACAACAACAGACAGGTAAACAATTTAATTTATTTCACAACACTTTACAACACTGTGACACTCACACACATATAACACTCTATAAGACTATCTTAAGTGAGTCAAGTGTTTAAGTTTAAAAATATATGTATTAATTCTTTCAATAATGGGTATCCTGATTCAACTACACAGTGAACCAGGAATCACAATCAAATGTAATTACAAGTAGTATGTACACAGTTTATATATATGAACTTTGTATTGACATATTTTATTATTATTATTCTATGTGTGTAATTTGTGCAGTAGTAATATGAGGTAATACTGGTTTTGTTCAAGCCTGGTTGTTGTTTTTCATCATGACTTCAAGTGTTTGATTATCGTGGAAATAGTATTGGGAAAAGTTCACAGTTCCTGTCATTTGAACCAATTAATTGTCCCTCTGTGTTTAATAAAATGTCAATTTTTGAGGGGGCACATAATGTTGAGCTACTCTGGCCACAGAAGCTTATCTTTCGTGATGGCGGCAGGAAAAGACTCCTCTGCTCGATTGCTTCACTGTGTTCTGGAGACACCTCACTGGTCGCTATCTGGACCAAGGAGTATGCTGTCAGCCTCTGGATTCAGCAAAACTCAGACCAGGTGCTGCTTCAATAACTTAGGACCACAGTCCCTGAAACAAGAAGGTTGTACCTCCTACTTCAGATCTAATTTATAATCTATTTCCACACTGAACACAATACATAACAAACACTGAGTTCAGAGCGGTAGGCCAACTGCTAGCTTCATCTGAAACAATTTACACCAGTATACTCCTCCCTAATGGTTACTACGCCTCTGCAATTCCAGCATTATTTCCTTCTAGTCAATAAGATAGGTGTCAGTGTACTATTTGGCAATTCCATGCAGTTTTCTTTTCTCCGACACGTTCTGTTCAGGTTGGAGCACTATCTAGGCCTTGCCTCATGTTTGCTACTGAACCACGCACATATACAGACATAAATTATCAATTTACATTCAATTTTCATTAAAAAGATATCGAATATGTCAAGCTTACCACAATTCATGGAAATAATACACAGATACGTTGACTGGCGATGAATATGGCACAAATTCCGATCTGCCTCTGTCCCAGACTTTTATTTAGAAAAATATGATCTGGATCTCAACGCACTGTTTCTTAGTAAGTTTATTTTAAAATGTGGCACTGAACTGACGCTCTTAATTGACTATATTGGCGGGTCTAACCAATCGGGCCATGTTTACACAGCTTTTCAAAAAAAAAAGTACCCTTACTACCGTTTCCCCTAACAACAAAGAATTAGTATTTGTAGTCCGACTAATCGTGTTTAGCCTTACATTTACTTCTATCCAATCAAATAGGATTTTAGATGGTGGCCCATTTCCCGTAAAATAGTGGTTTCAAAACATGCCACTGTGCGATTATTTTTTGGTGTTGTCTGACACCCTCACTATTTTCTTTTGGCTATAATTTGTTAATTCCTAGACTATTTGCGTAACACTTAACATATTCTTTGTCAGCAAGTCCTAAGGAACCCAAATATATAAGTTTAATGGGGCTAAGGGGCTGCGTTCAAAATATGCATTTTCTTCTACCTCCCGTTCACTTCGATACGATGTGGTGTCTGGGTACTGTCAGGCTTTCAGACATAAAACAGTATAATGTCATGTTTCATAATAAGCGTTTTTCAGGTTTTTAAACCTAACTCTCGTATGGGTAGTGTTTTTTTTTATCACGGTCTATTTGAAAAAAAGTTAGTGCTTCTGGCCTTTCGCGCGGGGAGGGTGGCATTAATTGTATATCGCGAGACGCGTGTTAGTGTTGCATGCGTTCCTGCTTTCAGCCCTCCCTCTCTCTATCCTAAGTCCATCTGTCCTTTCGTTTATGTTAACGTAGTGTAATTAATGCTAGTATTAATTTAGGTCATTAATCAGCTTGCGTATCTCAAGGTTTTCTTAGAAATGCAGTACACGCTTTATTGTAGAAAGCGTGTAGTGATGCAGTAGGCTTTACTAGGAAACGTTACAATTTTGCTAGAAAACAAGGGGGATCAACCGCACTGTGAAACGTTACAATTTATATATGTGGATTTAGAATGTTTCAGACTGGAAGTAGAAAACAAGGGGGATTTTTTAAACACACCAAATCACTTAAAGTACGCCATTGTGACAGCACTGTACTTTTACCATTTCTCTTTCCTTTTATTGAAAGTTTATGTGAAAGGCTTTTACATTTACCTTTTAATTTAATATCTGAATTAGTACTTGTCTTTTTCTATTGTGCAATTAAATGGGATTTGGAGTGATGGACTAGGTAGATATATATTGTTCACGACACTTGCTTGGGATCAGATAACGAAAGTTAATCCTTTGAAAATGCCAATTCCAGGTGGACGTTTTGGGAGCTGATGACTTCAACTCATGTTTCAAAGAAGACTGCAAACGCCTAGCGAGAAGCTGGCAGGCCCGCTGTTTTAAATCAAAGAACTTACGCTATGCTGCTGTCACTTCGCTACTGTTAATATTAATTTTTAATTGCCAAAGGCAAATAATATTGCGATGCTGAGGATCAGGCGTTACTTTTTAACGAAAAAATATTTAAACACAAATTGAGGGGGGGGGGGGGGGGGGCAAAATCATGCACGGTCTCTTCTGCTTGCGACTATTTCCATATGTGACAGATAGACAGACAGGCATATGGATTAATGAAATGAATGATGGACGGCAAGACAGACGGATAAATAGATAGAACAAATAAACGAACGAAATCTTTATTTCATCAGGGTAAAGAAATAGACATTAGTGCCTTTTTAAATTTCTGCCATGGATTAATACAATTCTCAGTGTTTTTAAATTAAAACACTCTTGTAATCTTAATAATAAGTAATCAATTTATCATCGATAGTAATGTCATGGATGGATGAACATAGGCAGATGGACGGATGATTGGATAGAGAAAGTGTGTCTATGTGTGTGTGTCCATTATTAGCATTATTTTCATGATATTCAAAGCAACTCTGTCACGAAGCGTCCGACTGGCACAGTGATTAGAGCGCTGGTCTCTCGCGGCAAAGATGCCGGGTTCGATTCACGGTATCGACACGCTCCAGTCTATCCAGCTGTAAATGGGTACCTGACTTTGAGTAAGGGAAGGAAAGGGCAGCGAGGAAGGGAACTGGTCACCCCATCTCTCGATGCTGGACCTAGTAAAGTGAAGTCTCTAACACTTCAGTCCCCTACGGCAGTATTTGCTATGGGACTACCTTTACCCTGTCACGACCAATGGCTTATAAAGTATACACGGTTTAGATACTGTACAAAAGGCCGCACTGTTATGCCTATAGGCTGTATGTGTGCCTTTATTTTCGCGATATCAGGTTGTGAAGATTCTCATATACAGGGCCTGTGGCATCATTATAAATAATAGTGCAGTATTTCTCAGTTAGCTTAGAAACGTAGACTCTTTTAGATGTTCTGTTTATGCCGCTGATCTGCTCAAAACTACGTTATTTGTAGAATCCATTCAAGTTAGAATATAGCACAGATAATAACCGTAGAAAGACACCCTTTCTCTAAATATTCGCTTATTCTTATACGGTATTTTTTTTTTAAACTTAAAGACAGTTCTTTCTAACTCGTTGAGTATATTCTGCAGACTGCTGCCGTCGATTCATCCTGAGATTAAAACACAGACTTACTGTAAATCATGCATTCTCCTTGCGATGTACTGCTTCAGACTACGCAGAATTATCATCATTACTCCTTTTTTGTGGTTCTCTGTGGGACATGGCGTGATGCCGACCACATCACCCCTAGTGTGCCGACGGTCAAGAAAATATGGGCCTAACACCATATTCCCAATATGCCTCAATAGGGCGTGTAACGGGATCCTTGACCTTTACTCTGTGGGACATAGTGCTGGTGTGCTTGTAGCTCGCCACAGACCTTGTGTTTTGGGCCATCTTCTTCAACTTCGTCACAAGATTGCGGTTACTTTTCTTTCTCTTCTATTGCTTGTCTGTAAAGTCTCTTCGCCTTTCTACTTTTCGTTTTTTCTGAGGGTTGAGGAAACACCTGCCTTCACCGATTGGATGTTTCTTGAAAGTATTTTCAGTACCTCTGCGCTTTAAATTCTAGCTTTATTGATTGTTATTTTGGTTCGCTTTCATAAGTTTACGTTTGTGGAAATGGCTAACTACAACGGTTGGTGAAGGTCAGAAGGTTGCAAGTAATAATGTTGGTGACATGTCAGTATTTTGTTTTGTTTTTTAAACCGTGACAGATTAACGACTTATTTTATTTTCCGTTGAGCCTCTTAACATCCTAATTTTAGTATCATAAGAAAAATCTGCAACTTCACGCAGAATGAAGAAAAATGACGGTATATCTAGCATTCTATGGCCTTATTATGTCATAAAGGACGGCTGATATTATGTTGTGCATGAGGTTGGCAACCTCCTCATGTAAAACAAATTGCTACAGAAAGCACAACTACAAAAGCTGTGATTTAAAGAAGACTTCCTGCAAGTCGGCCAGTTGTATAAGTGGCTCCATCAGGAACACAAAGGAAATGAATGAAATCATAGCCTTTTTTTTTCTTTTTTAACGTACGCCCGCAATAACTCGAGGCGAAATCTCAGGTTAGTATGTCTAACCTGAGACTGATTTTACGTGAGTATCCTATTTTCCCTGCACGCTGACAGGTGTCATCTCGCCATTCAGGCAGATACTTGCCGTCTTCGGAAGGAATGATAGCCTTATTAAAACATACACAACATGTTACAATCGAATATAGCCACAAAAAGTCATCTCTGGGATTTTTCCAAAGTTGTTCCTCCCTAACGTCCATAAGTGGCACTGCAACCAGAGATTAAAAAGAAATGGATAAGATACACTGAAGAGACCTGTTGATAGCCCTACAAGGCAGTCCTTGTTCTGGAATCCCCAGTATATGATAAGAAGAGGCAGACCCCACGGAGAAGGGAGATGGGGACAGAAATGAGAGAGATAATGAAGATACGGAAAGATCTTGAGAGGATGGCACATGTCAGAAGGACATGACATGGCATGAATTTGTTGAAAGCCTATTCTCCACATATCCTAGACTCCCCTTAAAGGTGACAACGCCACTGTGACACGAGAAGTGCTCCACTGATTTTCAGAGTAACGCCGAAATGAGATACTTCTAATTCTTGTACCGCACTAGAGTCTGGACCAGTGTTTCTCAAACTTCAGGCATTCACGAACCATCTTCACGATTTTTTGCAATGCCTGCATAATACTTTGGTTATCATATACTTAACTAGCATTTAACCCGTCAAGAAATAATGGCGAAGAACTATGGTGTGCAATTTCTGTCTCACTTCCGATAGACAGCTCTTTTTCTGAATTAGTTTCCTCCTTTCCATTTGTTTCCACCTTTCATCTTCCACTGAACAGGTAAACCAGGTAACATAGACAGACAATTAGAAACTATAACTGACAACAATACACTACTAAAAACTGATGACAGATTACGGAATTAAAAAGAAAAAATTGCCCTGGGAATCGAACGCAGAATGTTAGCTTGGATGGAAAACGTTCTAACCACTAAACCACCAACTCGCCTTGTAGCTTTTCGTTCGTTACTGAGTAACTTGAAGGACAAACTGTTAAGAGTCAGTTTGTTGTAAGTTAGAAATGTGACCTTTTTTATATTTCTTTTTTATATTTATGGTCAAAGGGACATTACTGACTGTTTACTTTTTGGTTCAGATTAGATTTAATTGTTATCTTCCCTTGACATTATTCAGATGTCCACATAAGGATATCTAAGTGGTATACATATTGTCATGAAATATTCAAATCCACCTATATAAATTATTAGGTAAATATAAAGCCTAACAAATAAAATTAATAAAGAGAAGAGCAATGGGAAAATAACAGTGCTGTCACAAAGAATGTACTCGAAATCCCCCTTGTTTTCTGCGTCGTCTGCAAATTGTAACGCTTTCACGTTGATATAAAAGCTTACTGTATTATTACCCGCTTTCTTCAATGAAACGTGTGCTGTATTTCTTGGAAAAGCATTGAGAGGCCCTGCGTAATGACCTAAATTAATCCTAACATTAATTATATTACGTTACCAAAACGAACGAACAGATGGACAAAAGGATAGCGAGAAGGGAGAGGCAGAAAGCCGAACATTAAACACGCGTCGCGCGATATACAAATGCTACCATCACGCGTGTAAGTCTACAAGCACTAACTTTTTCAGACGGACAGTGATAAAATACACTACCCTTTCCCAGAGTTAGGTTTATAAATCATAACAAACTCTTATTAGAAAAGATAACAATAGATGGGTTTACGTTTGAACACATAACAGTACCCAGACAGCACATCTTCGAAACAGGAGGTAGAAGAAATTGCATATTTTGAACGCAGCCACGTAGCTCCTTTAAATTAGTATTTTTGGGTTCCTTAGGGCTTGCTGACGAATAATATGTAAAACGTTACGCAAATAGTCCAGGAATTAATAAATTATACCCAAAATAAAATATTGGGGGTGCCTGACAGCATAAAATCATTTCTGCTCATAAGATTTTTTTTTAACGTGTTTGAAAAAAAATTACGTTACAGAAATAGCCTACCATGTAAACTCCAAATTGATTGGAGCGCAACAAATGAAAGCCTAACCACGATTGGTCGGGCTATAAATACTATCTTGGTTGTTAGGGGAAACGGGAAAAGGTAACATTTTTTCAAACACTTGTCGAAACGGGGCTCATTGGTCAGACTCGCTGATATACACACTTGGGAGCGTTAGTTCGAAACCACTTGTTTAAATACACTTGATAAAGCATCAGTGCGTTGAAGCCAGCTTATATTTGACTCAATAAAAGCCTGGAAGATAAGCAGATGGAAATTTGTGCCAGTTTGTGCCAGAATTCATTGCTAATCAACGTATCTGTGTTATTCGTATGAATTGTGGTAAGCTTGAACCATTTAATATCTTTTAATGAAAATTGAATGTGAATTGTTGATTTATGCCTGTATATATATGTGTAGTTCAGTGGCAAACGTGAGGTAAAGCCTAAAATGCTCCAGCCTGAACAGAGGGTGTCGGAGAGAAGTAAAACGGCATGGAATGGCCAAACAGTACACTGACACCTGGATGATTGACTAGAAAGAAATAATGCTGGAAGTGCAGAGGCGTAGTAACCATTAGGAAGGGTAATACTGGAATAAAGTATTTCAGATGAAGCTGACTGTTGGCCTAACGCTCTGAACGCAATGTTTGTGATGTATTGTGATCAGTGTAAAAAGAAAATATAAATTAGTTATGAAGTAGAAGGTACATCCTTCTTGATTTCAGGGACAGTGGTCTTGATGGTACTGAGCAGCACCTGGTCAGAGCTTTGCTGAATCCAGAGTCGGACAGCATACTCCTTGGTCTTTTTAGCTATCAGTGAGGTGTCTCCTGAGCCCAGAGGAGAATTCGAGCAGAGGAGTCCTTTCCTGCCGCCATCACTCAAGATAAGCAGAGTTGGCCAGCTGAGCTCAACATTATGTCCCCTCATCTTGAACTGACTTTTTAAAATTAATATTAAGAGGGGAATTTACTTGTCTTAAAATCAGGAACTGTGAACATCTCCAATACTGGTCCCTAAAGACAAACTATTGAAGTCATGATGACAAATACCAACAGAGCTTGAACAAAACAAAACCAGTATTACCTCATTTTACTACTACACAACTGACACACATAGAACATTTGTAATAATATATGTCACTACAATATTCATATTAAATACATTCTGTACATAACTTGTAATTTAAATTGATTGTGATTCCTGATTCCCTTGTAGTTGAATCAGGACACATATTCATTCATGCCAGTAATGAATACATATTGTTATTTGAAAGTTATCAGTGCCTCCTTTAAGATATTCTCATAGAGTGTTATATGTATGTGAGTGTCACAGTGTTGTCAAGAGTAGTGGATTAAATTAAATTGTTTATCTGTCTGTTGTTGTGACTTACACTTCATCATACTCATACCCTAGACACATAACGTAGCATCACACTATTCCAGAATAATTCTGACTGAGATATATAGATATGTGGTAGCAAGTAAGGTTATCTATAATACACTACTCTTAATAGATATAGATACCTTCACAGCTGATCTCAGTCAGTACACTAAGTTCCCTATAAGTATTTATAACATCCCACTTCACCACATATATTGGGGTCTCGCTCTTGGGATTTTGAATCTTTAACTATTAAAAATATTGGGGGTAATTCACTTCAGGGAATATAAGAATTAAAAGGTATCCTTGGGTGGAATTAAATAAGGTTGAGCTCACGGTGCCTGTGTTGTCCATTAGAGATTGAATTGTTGGTTAGACATTATATAAAGTTACCTGATAGACAATGGCGGACCTGGCCAAATTTCGATCTGCTGCGGTTCAGACTGCAAAAGAGTTAGGATTAGATGGGCAAGTTATGGTTGCCTATGTTACTACGGAATGTGACAAATTTATTGAACGCGAAGAAAGAAGGTTTGAAGCCGAAAGAAAGTTAGAGGCTGACAGGGAAATTAAGAAGTTACAATTTGAAGCTGAGGCTGAGACTAAGAGGTTGCAGATTGAGGCTGAGGCTAAGAAATTGGAGGCAGAAAGAGAAGACAAACGATTGGCTGCAGAAAGGGAAGAGAAGAAATTGGCTGCAGAAAGGGAAGAGAAGAAATTGGCTGCAGAAAGGGAAGAGAGGAAATTAGCTGCAGAAAGGGAAGCAGAAGATAAAAGATTACAAAGGGAACATGAGTTACGACTAAGGGAGTTTGAGTTTCAAGGCCATGCTCCTGAAAATGGTGCCAGTCCCTTTGCCTCTGATGCTACGGTTACTCAAGGAGCCTCAATCTCAGCTATGAATTTTCATTTAGATCATTTTGTTGAGAAAGACGATGATATTGAGAGCTATATAAATAGGTACGAACTATTAGCTACCACGTATGGGTTAGAGAGAGAAAGGTGGAGCTTAAAGTTATCTCAGGGACTTCGTGGGGCAGCTTATGAAGTTTTTGCAAAAATGAGCAGAGGTGATCAGGAAAATTATGACATGCTAAAGCAGGCTCTTTTGTTAAGATATGAAAAGAATGCAGAGTTTTACAGGAAAAATTTTAGGAATGCTAAACTACTGTCAGGTGAAACCTATCACCAGTTCTCTGCACGAATAGAGACATACTTGGAGAAATGGACTTCTCTGGGGAAAACCCAAGATCTTAAGGAAATGGTCCTTATAGAGCAACTAAGAGAGTCCATGGCTCCAGACCTGAGAAAGTTTCTCATGGAACAAGGTGCAGAGAGGCTGGATGAGTTGCTAAATGTTGCTGAAAGGTATCAAGCAGCTCAAGCAGAGGTAACAGGTAATAAAAAGAAACAGGTGGACAACTTTAGGGCACCACAGAACTTTAATAAATTTGATCCTAAGGATCAAAATAAAGGTAAGCACCAATTTGATAGGCCACGGTATGACAAAAAAATAAATTCCCACAATTCGATGAAAGGAAATATGATGAAAGAAAATCTTTCAACCAAGGAAAAAGGTGCTGTAAGAATTGTCAGATGGACAATCATGACACTGACCGTTGCAGAAGGAAACCTGTGTATATGGCAACCCTTCAGGTCAGGTCGACCTCAAGACAGGAGGAGGATATTATGTTAGATACCACTCCAGAAGAGATGAGGAAGGCACAGGCTGGGGATAAAACACTCAAGCCTTGTTTCAGAAAATTGTCAACTTGTCATACAACTCCAGGCAAGGGAGATTTTACATGAAAAACAAGTTGATGTATAGGAAGACTGGAGCTAGATCCAATGGTCACGGACAGCTGGTTCTTCCAAAAAGATATAGGACAGACTTAATAAGGAGCCTACATGTGAAACCAGATGGGGACCATGAGAAGATAGGTACCATCATTCAAAAGGTGGCTCACAATTATTATTGGCCCAAAGCAAGATGGGACATTGAGAACTTTGTAGAAAGGTGTAGTATAGCACATGAGGGAACACCCACAAGTGGGAACATGGATCAGGACCTGGACACGCCACGGGGCAAAATTAGGCCTGATAATAAAAAGAAAAATAGATTTGATAAAGTGGACCAAATGGAATGGGAAGCCCCTTTTCACGGACAAGCTTCACTTAACTGTCTTACAATGGCCACTATGCGGAGAGTGCAAAAAGATGTCTTACCCCAGGATAAGCCGAAAATCCCTCAATCGGACTTAAACAAACTGGAGGAAGAGGATGTAGAGAGGAAATCTCTCATCAAGAATTTTAAGTGGGGAGCAAGCCCCAAAAGAAAAATTGGTAGCGGTCGTTTTGTGAATGATAATTCTGGGAGGAAAAAATCATCACTATAAAGCTTCAAGTGGAAGAGACCATACCGGTGCATGGACAAATAGGTCCACACAATTAAAGGTCCATATGTAGCTTTGTTAAGAACGTGGACTGATGAAAAGGCAGAGGAAAACATTACATCTTCATACCAATATGTGAATGAGCTGACCACTCGGTTGAAAACTGGCTGGAAACTTGCCAATGAAAATTTGAAACAAGCCAGGAAGAAACATGCTGCCTATTATAACAGGAAGGCGAAAGACAGAAATTTGGCTGTGGGAGAGAAGGTACTGCTTCTTTTGCCCGGGAGTCAGAATAAGTTACAAATTGGATGGCAGGGTCCATATACAGTTCTAGAGAAGGTGTCTAGAACAAATTATAAGATAGATAAGAAGGGGAAAGAAAAAATCTATCATGTGAATCTCCTGAAGAAATATTTGGAAAGAGAACATCATGAAGAGACACACTTGTTGACCTTGTCCATCGCCATGGAGATGAAAAAGGAACCACTTTCATCATTTGAATATCCATTACACCCCTGTGAGACAGCAGCACAGGTGAAAATCAGTACACATTTAACGAAAACTCAGAAAGAGAGAGTGCAACAGGTTCTAAATAATCATGCAGAGGTGTTAACAGACCGACCAGGGCATACAAACCTATTGGAATATGATATGAAACTCATAGACTCCACACCTGTCTGTATGAAACCATATTCGATTCCGTTTGCTAAGGAAAAAGCTTTGAAGGAAGAGATAGACTATCTATTGAAGGAAGGAATTATTTCGCACAGTGAGTCTTCGTATAGCTCCGGTGTTGTACTCTTAAGGAAGCCCTCTGGAGAACATAGACTCTGTATAGATTACAGGAGACTGAACGCTATTACAGAAGGACAGGTGGATCCATTGCCGGATACAAATCAGCTGTTTGCCAGGCTAAATAAAGCTAAATATTTCTCAAAAGTGGATCTGAGTAAAGGATACTATCAGATTCCCGTAAAGCCTGAGGTTAGACCATACCTAGCTTTTAGTACCTCAGAAGGACACTATGAGTTTAATAGATTGCCATTTGGATTGAAGAATGCGCCTAGTGTCTTCTCTAGAATGATGAGAAAATTATTGGATCCTCTGAATAATCCCTGTATAACAAATTTTATGGATGATATCCTTATAGCAACAGAAACATTTGAGGAACACATTGACTCTCTGAACATGCTGTTTGATCGACTTAGGGAGGCAAATTTAACAGCCCGTCCAACCAAATGTTGCGTTGGATGTAAAGAATTGGAATTTTTGGGACACACAGTTTATCAGGGAAACATGACCCCTGACCCAAAGAATTTAGAGAAACTACAGAAAGCCCCGAGACCACAAACCAAGAAGGACGTGAGATCCTTTGTCTCATTATGTGGTTTCTACCAGAAGTATATCAAAAACTTTAATTCCATATGTGCACCTTTAACGGAATTGACACGTAAAGGACATCCAGATCGCATTACATGGACACCACAATGTGAAATGACTTACCAAGAATTGAAGGAAAAGCTCACAAGTAAACCCATTTTGAAATTACCTGACTTAAGTCAAGAATTCATAGTAAGGACGGATGCAAGTAATATTGGGTTAGGTGCAACTCTTCTACAGAAATCAGATGCATTGGATGGGGAATTAAGCCCAGTGGCATATGCTAGCAGAAAGTTGAATAAAGCTGAAATCAACTACTCAACTAGCGAAAAAGAATGTCTTGCAGTAATATGGGCAATAAAGAAATTCAATATTTATCTATATGGGAAGGCATTTAAGTTGCAAACAGATCACAAACCTTTATCGTTTCTAGCACAGGCTAAGCATGAGAACTCCAGGTTACTCCGATGGTCTTTACTTTTGGCTCCATATAATTTTAGCATCGAGTATATATCTGGAAAAACCAATTTGGGAGCGGATTTTTTAAGCCGCCATCCGTGTGATGAGAATCACCGTAAACCCCAGAAATAATAATAAATTTCTCTATGTGTATATAGAATAAAGAACTGACATATAATGTCTGTTTTAAGAGGGGAGGTGTCATGAAATATTCAAATCCACATATATAAATTATTAGGTAAATATAAAGCCTAACAAATAAAATTAATAAAGAGAAGAGCAATGGGAAAATAACAGTGCTGTCACAAAGAATGTACTCGAAATCCCCCTTGTTTTCTGCTTCGTCTGCAAATTGTAACGCTTTCACGTTGATATAAAAGCTTACTGTATTATTACCCGCTTTCTTCAATGAAACGTGTGCTGTATTTCTTGGAAAAGCATTGAGAGGCCCTGCGTAATGACCTAAATTAATCCTAACATTAATTATATTACGTTACCAAAACGAACGAACAGATGGACAAAAGGATAGCGAGAAGGGAGAGGCAGAAAGCCGAACATTAAACACGCGTCGCGCGATATACAAATGCTACCATCACGCGTGTAAGTCTACAAGCACTAACTTTTTTTCAGACGGACAGTGATAAAATACACTACCCTTTCCCAGAGTTAGGTTTATAAATCATAACAGACTCTTATTAGAAAAGATAACAATAGATGGGTTTACGTTTGAACACATAACAGTACCCAGACAGCACATCTTCGAAACAGGAGGTAGAAGAAATTGCATATTTTGAACGCAGCCACGTAGCTCCTTTAAATTAGTATTTTTGGGTTCCTTAGGGCTTGCTGACAAATAATATGTAAAACGTTACGCAAATAGTCCAGGAATTAATAAATTATACCCAAAATAAAATATTGGGGGTGCCTGACAGCATAAAATCATTTCTGCTCATAAGATTTTTTTTTTAACGTGTTTGAAAAAAATTTACGTTACAGAAATAGCCTACCATGTAAACTCCAAATTGATTGGAGCGCAACAAATGAAAGCCTAACCACGATTGGTCGGGCTATAAATACTATCTTGGTTGTTAGGGGAAACGGGGGGAAAGGTAACATTTTTTCAAACACTTGTCGAAACGGGGCTCATTGGTCAGACTCGCTGATATACACACTTGGGAGCGTTAGTTCGAAACCACTTGTTTAAATACACTTGATAAAGCATCAGTGCGTTGAAGCCAGCTTATATTTGACTCAATAAAAGCCTGGAAGATAAGCAGATGGAAATTAGTGCCAGTTTGTGCCAGAATTCATTGCTAATCAACGTATCTGTGTTATTCGTATGAATTGTGGTAAGCTTGAACCATTTAATATCTTTTAATGAAAATTGAATGTGAATTGTTGATTTATGCCTGTATATATATGTGTAGTTCAGTGGCAAACGTGAGGTAAAGCCTAAAATGCTCCAGCCTGAACAGAGGGTGTCGGAGAGAAGTAAAACGGCATGGAATGGCCAAACAGTACACTGACACCTGGATGATTGACTAGAAAGAAATAATGCTGGAAGTGCAGAGGCGTAGTAACCATTAGGAAGGGTAATACTGGAATAAAGTATTTCAGATGAAGCTGACTGTTGGCCTAACGCTCTGAACGCAATGTTTGTGATGTATTGTGATCAGTGTAAAAAGAAAATATAAATTAGTTATGAAGTAGAAGGTACATCCTTCTTGATTTCAGGGACAGTGGTCTTGATGGTAGTGAGCAGCACCTGGTCAGAGCTTTGCTGAATCCAGAGTCGGACAGCATACTCCTTGGTCCTTTTAGCTATCAGTGAGGTGTCTCCAGAGCCCAGAAGAGAATTCGAGCAGAGGAGTCCTTTCCTGCCGCCATCACTCAAGATAAGCAGAGTTGGCCAGCTGAGCTCAACATTATGTCCCCTCATCTTGAACTGACTTTTTAAAATTAATATTAAGAGGGGAATTTACTTGTCTTAAAATCAGGAACTGTGAACATCTCCAATACTGGTCCCTAAAGACAAACTATTGAAGTCATGATGACAAATACCAACAGAGCTTGAACAAAACAAAACCAGTATTACCTCATTTTACCACTACACAACTGACACCCATAGAACATTTGTAATAATATATGTCACTACAATATTCATATTAAATACATTCTGTACATAACTTGTAATTTAAATTGATTGTGATTCCTGATTCCCTTGTAGTTGAATCAGGACACATATTCATTCATGCCAGTAATGAATACATATTGTTATTTGAAAGTTATCAGTGCCTCCTTTAAGATATTCTCATAGAGTGTTATATGTATGTGAGTGTCACAGTGTTGTCAAGAGTAGTGGATTACATTAAATTGTTTATTTGTCTGTTGTTGTGACTTACACTTCATCATACACATACCCTAGACACATAACGTAGCATCACACTATTCCAGAATAATTCTGACTGAGATATATAGATATGTGGTAGCAAGTAAGGTTATCTATAATACACTACTCTTAATAGATATAGATACCTTCACAGCTGATCTCAGTCAGTACACTAAGTTCCCTATAAGTATTTATAACATCCCACTTCACCACATATATGCCCATATAAGGAGCGCTCTGGTCAGTTTTCTGGGAACGCTCTGGAACGATCCATGGGTAAACGCTACTCAGGGCTTGCGGGTGTCTACGCATGCGCGATTGATTTGCGCGGGTCCGGAAGACGGTTTCTTAAAGGCAGTCTGGCTGGGCGATTTGAGCGGAGAGGGTGTCCCGCCATGTTTTTCTGGCAGTGTAAAAGGGGATCAGAGTTCTGTGGATATTAATTATGTTTAAGATTCCCCTTGATTGTGATTCTGGCATAGTTCGGTAAAGCCTAGGATATGGCTAGTGTTTCTTGTGTGTTTGTTTTCTGGAGTGCAGCGCAGGTAACAATACTTTGATATAGATTAACATTTATTTGCATAAAGAAGCCCGCTGTCTATGCGGCCTATTTTGCCAGAGGTACTTGACCAGTTTGGTCGGAGATGATTAAAAGATAACATTTATTTACATAAAGAAGCCCGCTGTCTATGCGGTCTATTTTGCCAGAGGTACTTGACCAGTTTGGTCGGAGATTATTAAAAGGATTAACATTTATTTACATAAAGAAGCCCGCTGTCTATGCGGCCTATTTTGCCAGAGGTACTTGACCAGTTTGATCGGAGATGATTGAAAAGATTAACATTTATTTACCTAAGGAAGCCTGCTGTTCCTGCGGCGTGTGTTTTGCAAAAGAGGTGTATTGACGTGTGATTACGTCCGTGACATTGTGTACCTTGTTCAGATGACAGTGTATGTATTTATGTCAGCGTGCTTTGTATCGTCCCATAATAAACCGTTTGAAACGTCACCAGTCGTTCAACACTTCCTGACTTCACCATCGTACGTCAATGTGATGTTCCTCGTGATTGCAGCCTGTGTGGGCGTATGTATATGAGAACATCATCGTCTTCCTGTTCACCACTGTTTACATGTACTTATACAAGTGAAGCCAGTCTTAAGGGGGTGTTACCCAAACGACATCCATCTGTCATCAACAACTCACATTCTGATATAACCGCGACTTCAACATATACCCAGTAGATCATTAGAAAAGATACGCTGGCTTTGCATTAACACAAGGCCCACTCGCTTATGCCTACAATTATCTCGCACACTTTCATTGCTATGCATATCACACATTTTTAGAACCACTGCACTATAGCAGTGGTTTTCAGCGTCGGCTTTATGGCCCGGGGGGTGGGGGGGGGGAATACCATATTTCTATGGGGCCACAGTAAGAAGGTAAAGTACATTTTTCCAGCTAACAGCGACTATGAGGGAGGCCACAGACGTAAATGAGGCTCAGAAGGGGGCCATGAACAAGAAAAAGATTGAGAACCACTGTACTAGAGGCATTCGGTCATAAAGGTTAAGGCTAGGTGCCATAATTTACTTGACACTGTGGGGCAAATCATCTATGTCAAGGCCGGTCAGATTTTTGTTGTGCTCGTACTGCCCCAGTGTACAGGTTTAAGTATTGCCATGTTATCACATGGTATGCACCAATGAAGCATAAACACTCGATTCAACGATGACCTGAGTTCATAGTTCACTGAACAACACGTAGGCGCGTGTAAGTGTTTGTTCGGACTTTTTTTTAATCAACATAGAAACGGAACGTTCAGTTTGACAGTAAAGCATCAGCGAAGCAGCCAAACGTATCGACAAAGGCGTCTTCGTCAGTAAAAGATATAGTTAGTTCCATAGCACATACTGCCGGAGGGGCGTGAAGCGTTAGAGACTTCACTATACGAGGTCCAGCTATGAGAGGTAAGGTGACCAGTACCCTTCCTCGATGCCTTTGTCTTTTCTTAACTCAAAAGCAGAGTCAGATACACATTTACAGCTGGTAGACTACAGCGTTACGCCACCGTGTTTCGAACTTTGTACCGTAGCTGCGAAAGGCCAGCGTTGTAACCACTCTTCCAATCGGCTGCACTTTTCGTCAGTACAGAAGCATAAAGGAACAAAGAAAGTAAAAATAACTACTCAAAAATCAAAATACCAGAACAAACTTACAAAGCTTTCACCAACTACAGTCACATACAGACAACTGAGAAGACTTCGAGACAGCGATCAAGACCTCACTAACAACCCACAGAAAATAATGTCATATTTTAGAATTTCTTGTATTAATTCAGTGTTAGATCTGCACCAAAAGCATTTTAAAAAGGGTAAAGTTAGTCCTATATAAGATACTGCCGTAGAGAAGTGAAGTGTTACAGACTTCACTATACCAGGTCCAGGTCGGGTGACCAGTTCGCTTCCTCGCTGTCTTTTCCTTCCTTAACTCAAGAGCAAAGTCAGGTACCCATTTACAGCTGGGTAGACTGGAGCGTGTCGATACCGTGAATAGACATATACAGATATAAAGCCACTGTTAGTAATGCTTAGCTGGCAGAGTGGATAGTGGCGATTCGCTCGTGTGGCTTGGCGGTGGGTGCCGTTCGGAAGGTCCTAGTTCGATTCCAGGTAAGCCTTTCACTTCTGTTGTTTTTCTGTTGTCTAGTTTTCTACTTCTTTATTTCTCACTGAGTGCCTAATAACATACCTTTGTGTATTGTTTGTTTATTTATTTACCGTGAATAGAACCCAACACCTTAGCCACGAGAGACCAAAAACATTTTACGTTGCCAGAAAAAGAAGGTAAGACATTTTTTTTTTTAAAGTTTATATTAAATCTGTAAGAAAATTTCTATAGACATCTTCATCTTTCCTGAAACAATATGTTTATTTTGATTGTCTTCCTTGTCATAATTTAAAATTACAGACGATACGCCAGGGCCTAAAAACTCAACCCCTGCAGACTCAAGTAGAAAAGTCCCAACTATGATGGTTTGGCCATGTCTGCAGAATGGGAGAAGATCGTCTACCACGTTAAGTATGGAAAATTAAGAGCCAGGGATCCAGAGCTCCAGGACGACACAGAGTCCGCTGGGAGGACAACGTTAAACATTCTTTGAAGGACCGAGGACCAGAATGGAACCAGGCCAGGAGGAAGACAGCCGATATGATAGTATGGCGCTCTCTCTTCCAAATCTCTACACCTCACGGTAGAAGAGGAACGACTAAGTAAGTAAGTCTTCTTTGTCATAATTTAAAATCACGCTGATGAAGTTTTACTTCTGTTATCATTAATTGCTTTTGTGTTTACGTAATATTTTACACTTCTTTTACATGTTTATTTACTATGTAGAAAAGTCGCCTTAATTAATGACCTTCTGAGAACTTGCGTTTAGTGGGATGAAAAGGTAGTCTCATAGCAGATACTTCCGCAGAAGAGTGAAGTGTTAGAGACTTCACTATACTCATGTCCAGCATCGAAAGGTGGGGGGGGGGTCCATTTCCCTTTTCGCTGCCTTTTCCGTCCCTAACTCAAGAGCAAAGTCAGGTACCCATTTACAGCTGGGTAGGCAGGAGCGTGAATCCAACCCACCAGCACTCTAAACAGCTTAGTGGGGTACATCAATTCACTCATTCATTCACTCATCATTCATCACGCTTCAGCTCTGTGTGGTGCACAGTCATTCAACAAATTCATGTGTCTTTCCGTTGTCTTCTGTATCCCCCTTCATATTTCTCTCGGGGTCCCTACACTATGTGTTTTACATATCTTTATATTTCTTGTACCCTGAGGTTTCCACAACAAAGACTGCCTTGTAACGCTATCAGCTGGTTTCATCAAGGTGTATCCTATTCAACGACAACCCCTTCCCCACCTGTTATTCCACTGGTAGTTGCCAGACCTTTGCTACCAGTTCCCCATTGCTGATCTGGTCGCACAATTCTAATGTTTCTATACTGCGAAAGAGCGTGCGATTGGCAGAGTGGTTAGATCGCGGGCCTCTTGCGACAAACGTGTCGAGTTCAAAACACTGTCGCTTCACGCTCCAGTCTACCCAGATGTAAATGGGTAATTGACTCTGGTCTTGAGTTAGTGAAGGAAAAGGCAACGAGGACGGATACTAGTCACCACACCTCTCGATTGCTGGATCGGGACCTAAGACGCGTCAAAAGTGGAATGTAGAGCTGACCAAGACCCTACTCCACCTCCAAATGGTGGTCCTGGAAACAGGCTGCATCACTGCAATCTGGCTGAGAGAGTAGGTATCGAAGTGGGAAGGCAAACCCGGTCCTAAAAAATGCCGTGCCGAAGTCGGATGTGTCGGGCCGAAAGGCGCAGATATCGCAGCTTTGCTGTAAACGGCGACACAACGCAACCAACGTCCTTTTCAGGACGAACGCAGAAGAAGAAGATTGCTAGACCTAGTATAGTGAAGTCTCTAACACTTCATTCCCTTACCGAAGTATGTGTTATGCAACCACCTTTACCTTGTTATACTGCGCAAGCGCTTGCGTGTGTGGGTGCGTATGTGTTACTAGCCTCAAGAGCACTCATTGTGGGGACACTGGATATGGATTAGAGAGAGATACTGAGGATAATTAACGATCGCCTGTTAGAGAATGATACTACAGTAGATGAATCAACATGACTAAGATTGCTGGAATTTGGCATCAAACGTAAGGTTAGCAGAGATGGACGTATGAAAGGATGCATCCGTCGTGTATGCAACCAGCGCGCTACAGAATAGTTAGTGTTAATACCCTTCGACTTTTGCTGAAGGAGACTGAGCACCTATTGGTTTGCCCGGAGTGCAGTGATATTGATTCTGATCAGCGGTTAACAATAACTAATTGGTTGTCGTTGTTCTTGTTTCGGAGCCACACGCAAGGACTACTTTGACATTCGAGATGAATATTCGGTACACTGTGTTGGACTTAATTTCTTTTGGTTTCCATATTTTTTCCCAATATCCAATGAAATCTTCTCTTGCCTTTTATTGTATCATTTTTATATGACCAGCTGTTCCGCCAGCTTTGTCTATTTTGTCGCCAAGATATATTTGCGAGTCCACAGCTAGTTGTTTATATACAGTATACACGTCTTATTAATTTATTATCTTCCAAGAACTACGCTTAGTTAGATACTTGCAAGAAAGAACAGAATGAGATTATTCCGTATGCCATAGTTAAATACCAAAGCTGTTTTTTTTTTAAAAATACGTAAAACCTTCACATTTCACGAAATTAAATATGCCCTTTTAATATTCCCATGATGCATTAACCTCCCAATTGCTTGTAACCCTTGTCTTTGTGTGTGTGGTGAAGTGGGATGTTATAAATATTTATAGGGGACTTAGTGTACTGACTGAGATCAGCTGTGAAGGTATCTATATCTAATAAGAGTAGTGTATTATAGATAACCTTACTTGCTGCCACATATATATATATATATCTCAGTCAGAATTATTCTGGAATAGTGTGATGAGTACGTTGTATGTCTAGGGTATGTGTATGATGAAGTGTAAGTCATAACAACAACAGACAGATAAACAATTTAATTTATTCCACCACACTTGACAACACTGTGACACTCACATACATAAAACACTCTACAAGGATATCTTAAAGGAGTCACTGATAACTTTTCAAATAACAATATGTATTCATTGCTGTCATGAATGAATATGTGTCCTGATTCAAATACAAAGGGAACCAGGAATCACAATCAATTTTAATTACAAGTTATATGTACAGAATTTCTCAATATGATATTGTAGTGACATATATTATTAAAAGTATCCTATGTGTGTCAGTTGTGTAGTAGTAATATGAGGTAATACTGGTTTTGTTTTGTTCAAGCTCTGTTGGTATTTGTCATCATGACTTCAATAGTTTGTCTTTATTGGAACTAGTATTGGAGATGTTCTCAGTTCCTGATATTAAAACAATTTACTTCCCCTCTTAAGTTAATGTTACAATGTTATTTTAAGATGGGGGTACATAATTTTGAGCTCAGCTGGCCACATCAGCTTATCTTGCGTGATGGCGGCAGGAATAGACTCCTCTGCTCGATTTCTCCCCTGTGCTCTGGAGACACCTCACTGATAGCTAAATGGACCAAGGAGTATGCTGTCCGACTCTGGATTCAGCAAGGCTCTGACCAGGTGCTGCTCAATACCGTCAAGACCACGGTCCCTGAAAACAAGAAGGATGTACCTTCTACTTCATAACTAATTGATACTCTAGTTCTACACTGAGCACAATACACCACAAACATTGAGTTCAGAGCGTTAGGCCAACTGTCAGCTTCATCTGAAATACTTTATACCAGTATTACCCTCCTTAATGGTTACTACGCCTCTGCACTTCCAGCATTATTTCTTTCTAGTCAATCATCTAGGTGTCAGTGTACTGTTTGGCCATTCCATGCCGTTTTAATTTCCTCCGACACCTTCTGTTCAGGCTGGAGCATTATAGGCTTTACATCATGTTTGCTACTGAACTACACATATATACAGGCATAAATTAACAATTCACATTCAATTTTCATTATAAGATACTGAATGTTTCAAGCTTACCACAATTCACAGATACGTTGACTAGCAATGAATTCTGGCACAAATACTGGCACAAATTCCCATCTGCTTATGTTCCAGGCTTTTATTTAGCAAAAATATGAGCTGGCTTCAACGCACTGTTGCTTTATCAAGCTTATTTGACGAGTGGTCTCGAACTAACGCTCCTAAGTGAGTATATCAGCGAGTCTGGCCAATGGAGCCACGTTTCGACAAGTGTTTGAAAAAATTTTACCTTCCTACGTCTCCCCTAACAACCATAGATAGTATTTATAGTCCGACCAATCGTGTTTAGTCTTATATTTGTTGCGCTCCAATCAATTTGGAGTTTACATGGTAGGCTATTTCCGTACGTAAGGTTTTTTTCAAACACGTTATAAAAAAATTTTATGAGCAGAAATGATTTCATGCTGTCAGGCATCCCCACTATTTTATTTTGGTTATAATTTATTAATTCCTAGACTATTTGCGTAACGTTTTACATATTCTTGTCAGCAAGCCCTAAGGAACCCAAATATACAAATTTAAAAGAGCTAAGTGGCTGCGTTCAAAATATGCAATTTCTTCTACCTCCTGTTTCGAAGATGTGCTGTCTGGGTACTGTAATGTTTTCAAACGTAAACCCATCTAATGTTATCTTTTCTAATTAGCGTTTTTCGTGATTTTAAAACCTAACTCTGGGAAGGTTAGTGTTTTTATCACTGTCCGTCTGAAAAAAAGTTAGTGCATGTGGCCTTACACGCGTGATAGTAGTAATTGTGTATCGCGTTACGCTTGTTGGGGGTGGCATTAATAGCGAGACGCGTGTTTAATTTTGCATGCATTCCGCTTTCTGCCTCCTTACCTCTATCCTCTATCCTTTAGTCCATCTGTTCGTTCGTTTTGGTTAAACGTAATATAATTAATGTTAGGATTAATTTAGGTCATTACGCAGTGTGCCTCTCAATGTTTTTCTTAGAAATGCAATACCCGTTTTAATGTGTTGTGGAAACGCTTGTATTTATGCAGTGGCTTATATTTAACGTGGAAACGTTACAATTTGCAGACGAAGCATAAAACAAAGGGGATTTCGAGTACAGTCATTGTGACAGCACTGTTATTTTACCATTGCTCTTTTCTTTATTAGAATTTATTTGTTAGGCTTTATATTTACCTGATAATTTATATATGTGGAATAGAATATTTCACGACACCTCCCCTCTTAAAACAGACATTATATGTCAGTCCTTTATTCTATATACACATAGATAAATGTAAGTCAACTTGACTTTACTCTTCTGTGGTGCTATCATGGTTTTATGTAGTTGGGTCCATTCAGAGTAGGCACTACTCATGAAATCTGCCTCAGACTTCTACAACCAATAATATATTTCGGTTATGTTACTGAACAGCCGCAAGTGTGAGTGCTTGTCTTACTGCTGCTTCGCAACCCGTATTCACCATTTCTCTTCTCTGAGTCTGCGCACTGACATGTCCAGAGAACATTATATTTCCCTCAAAATGTACGTTATGAGGAGATAACATATACCTGGTGATAGCAGAGTTTTCGTAGTGGATCTCATAATCTTCTTATTATCCTGTATGAAACATTCGGAATATCCTCAATCAAAGAGGCAACTCAGGAATTCATTACGTTCCTCCGAAATGTTTACGTCCAACAATTTTCTCATCATTCTAGAGAAGACACTAGGCGCATTCTTCAATCCAAATGGCAATCTATTAAACTCATAGTGTCCTTCTGAGGTACTAAAAGCTAAGTATGGTCTAACCTCAGGCTTTACTGGAATCTGATAGTATCCTTTACTCAGATCCACTTTTGAGAAATATTTAGCTTTATTTAGTCTGGCAAACAGCTGATTTGTATCCGGCAATGGATCCACCTGTCCTTCTGTAATAGCATTCACTCTCCTGTAATCTATACAGAGTCTATGTTCGCCAGAGGGCTTCCTTAAGAGTACAACACCGGAACTATACGAAGACTCACTGTGCGAAATAATTCCTTCCTTCAACAGATAGTCTATCTCTTCCTTCAAAGCTTTCTCCTTAGCAAACGGAATCGAATATGGTTTCATACAGACAGGTGTGGGGTCTATCAGTTTCATATCATATTCCAATAGGTTTGTATGCCCTGATCGGTCTGTTAACACCTCTGCATGATTATTTAGAACCTGTTGCACTCTCTCTTTCTGAGTTTTCGTTAAATGTGTACTGATTTTCACCTGTGCTGCTGTCTCACAGGGGTGTAATGGATATTCAAATGATGAAAGTGGTTCCTTTTTCATCTCCATGGCGATGGACAAGGTCAACAAGTGTGTCTCTTCCTGATGTTCTCTTTCCAAATATTTCTTCAGGAGATTCACATGATAGATTTTTTCTTTCCCCTTCTTATCTATCTTATAATTTGTTCTAGATACCTTCTCTAAAACTGTATATGGACCCTGCCATCCAATTTGTAACTTATTCTGACTCCCGGGCAAAAGAAGCAGTACTTTCTCTCCCAAAGCCAAATTTCTGTCTTTCGCCTTCCTGTTATAATAGGCAGCATGTTTCTTCCTGGCTTGTTTCAAATTTTCATTGGCAAGTTTCCAGCCAGTTTTTAAACGAGTGGTCAGCTCATTCACATATTGGTATGAAGATGTAATGTTTTCCTCTGCCTTTTCATCAGTCCACGTTCTTAACAAAGCTACATATGGACCTTTAATTTTGTGGACCTATTTGTCCATGCACCGGTATGGTCTCTTCCACTCGAAGCTTTATAGTGATGATTTTTCCTCCCAGAATTATTATTCACAAAACGACCGCTACCAATTTTTCTTTTGGGGCTTTCTCCCCACTTAAAATTCTTGATGAGAGATTTCCTCTCTACATCTTCTTCCTCAAGTTTGTTTAAGTCCGATTGAGGGATTGTCGGCTTATCCTGGGGTAAGACATCTTTTTGCACTCTCCGCATAGTGGCCATTGTAAAACAGTTAAGTGAAGCTTGTCCGTGAAAAGGGCTTCCCATTCCATTTGGTCCACTTTATCAAATCTATTTTTCTTTTTATTATCAGGCCTAATTTTGCCCCGGGGCGTGTCCAGGTCCTGATCCATGTTCCCACTTGTGGGTGTTCCCTCATGTGCTATGCTACACCTTTCTACAAAATTCTCAATGTCCCATCTTGCTTTGGGCCAATAATAATTGTGAGCCACCTTTTGAATGATGGTACCTATTTTCTCATGGTCCCCATCTGGTTTCACATGTAGGCTCCTTATTAAGTCTGCCCTATATCTTTTAGGAAGTACCAGCTGTCCCTGACCTTTGGATCTAGCTCCAGTCTTCCTATACATCAACTTGTTTTTCATGTAAAAATCTCCCTTGCCTGGAGTTGTATGACAAGTTGACAATTTTCTGAAACAGGGCTTGAGTGTTTTATCCCCAGCCTGTGCCTTCCTCATCTCTTCTGGAGTGGTATCTAACATAATATCCTCCTCCTGTCTTGAGGTCGACCTGACCTGAAGGGTTGCCATATACACAGGTTTCCTTCTGCAACGGTCAGTGTCATGATTGTCCATCTGGACAATTCTCATACAACCACCTTTTTCCTTGGTTGAAAGATTTTCTTTCATCATATTTCCTTTCATCGAATTGTTGGGAATTTATTTTTATTGTCATACCGTGGCCTATCAAATTGGTGCTTACCTTTATTTTGATCCTTAGGATCAAATTTATTAAAGTTCTGTGGTGCCCTAAAGTTATCCACTTGTTTCTTTTTATTACCTGTTACTTCTGCTTGAGCTGCTTGATACCTTTCAGCAACATTTAGCAACTCACCCAGCCTCTCTGCACCTTGTTCCATGAGAAACTTTCTCAGGTCTGGAGCCATGGACTCTCTTAGTTGCTCTATAAGGACCATTTCCTTAAGATCTTGGGGTTTCCCCAGAGAAGTCCATTTCTCCAAGTATGTCTCTATTCGTGCAGAGAACTGGTGATAGGTTTCACCTGACAGTAGTTTAGCATTCCTAAATTTTTTCCTATAAAATTCTGCATTCTTTTCATATCTTAACAAAAGAGCCTGCTTTAGCATGTCATAATTTTCCTGATCACCTCTGCTCATTTTTGCAAAAACTTCATAAGCTGCCCCCACGAAGTCCCTGAGATAACTTTAAGCTCCACCTTTCTCTCTCTAACCCATACGTGGTAGCTAATAGTTCATACCTATTTAGGTAGCTCTCTATATCATCGTCTTTCTCAACAAAATGATCTAAATGGAAATTCATAGCTGAGGCTGAGGCTCCTTGGCTAGCAGTGGCATCAGAGGCAAAGGGACTGGCACCATTTTCAGGAGCATGGCCCTGAAACTCAAACTCCCTTAGCCGTAACTCATGTTCCCTTTGTAATCTCTTATCTTCTGCTTCCCTTTCTGCAGCTAATCTCTTGTCTTCCCTTTCTTCAGCTAATTTCTTCTCTTCCCTTTCTGCAGCTAATTTCTTCTCTTCCCTTTCTGCAGCCTGTCTTCTTTTTCTTTCCTCGGCTTCCAATGCTTTAGCCTCTTTGTCAGCCTCAATCTGCAACCTCTTAGTCTCAGCCTCTAACTTTTCTTTCGGCCTCTTTTTCTAATCTTCTTTCTTCGCGTTCAATAAATTTGTCACATTCCGTAGTGACATAGGCAACCATAACTTGCCCATCTAATCCTAACTCTTTTGCAGTCTGTACAGCAGCAGATCGAAACTTGGCCAGGTCCGCCATTGTCTATCAGGGAAATTTCTAACAATGTCTAACTAACAATTCAATCTCTAAATATATATCTAATGGACAACACAGGCACCGTGAGCTCAACCTTATTTAATTCCACCCAAGGATCCGTTTTAATTCTTATATTCCCTGAAGTGAATTACCCCCAATATTTGTAATAGGTAAAGATTCCAAATCCCAAGAGCGAGACCCCAATATATGTGGTGAAGTGGGATGTTATAAATATTTATAGGGGACTTAGTGTACTGACTGAGATCAGCTGTGAAGGTATCTATATCTAATAAGAGTAGTGTATTATAGATAACCTTACTTGCTGCCACATATATATATATCTCAGTCAGAATTATTCTGGAATAGTGTGATGACTACGTTGTATGTCTAGGGTATGTGTATGATGAAGTGTAAGTCATAACAACAACAGACAGATAAACAATTTAATTTATTCCACCACACTTGACAACACTGTGACACTCACAAACATAAAACACTCTACAAGGATATCTTAAAGGAGTCACTGATAACTTTTCAAATAACAATATGTATTCATTGCTGTCATGAATGAATATGTGTCCTGATTCAAATACAAAGGGAACCATGAATCACAATCAATTTTAATTACAAGTTATATGTACAGAATTTCTCAATATGAATATTGTAGTGACATATATTATTAAAAGTATCCTATGTGTGTCAGTTGTGTAGTAGTAATATGAGGTAATACTGGTTTTGTTTTGTTCAAGCTCTGTTGGTATTTGTCATCATGACTTCAATAGTTTGTCTTTATTGGAACTAGTATTGGAGATGTTCTCAGTTCCTGATATTAAAACAATTTACTTTCCCTCTTAAGTTTATGTTACAATGTTATTTTAAGATGGGGGTACATAATTTTGAGCTCAGCTGGCCACATCAGCTTATCTTGCGTGATGGCGGCAGGAATAGACTCCTCTGCTCGATTTCTCCCCTGTGCTCTGGAGACACCTCACTGATAGCTAAATGGACCAAGGAGTATGCTGTCCGACTCTGGATTCAGCAAGGCTCTGACCAGGAGCTGCTCAATAACGTCAAGACCACGGTCCCTGAAAACAAGAAGGATGTACCTTCTACTTCATAACTAATTGATACTCTAGTTCTACACTGAGCACAATACACCACAAACATTGAGTTCAGAGCGTTAGGCCAACTGTCAGCTTCATCTGAAATACTTTATACCAGTATTAACCTCCTTAATGGTTACTACGCCTCTGCACTTCCAGCATTATTTCTTTCTAGTCAATCATCTAGGTGTCAGTGTACTGTTTGGCCATTCCATGCCGTTTTACTTTCCTCCGACACCTTCTGTTCAGGCTGGAGCATTATAGGCTTTACATCATGTTTGCTACTGAACTACACATATATACAGGCATAAATTAACAATCCACATTCAATTTTCATTAAAAGATACTGAATGTTTCAAGCTTACCACAATTCATAGAATAAACACAGATACGTTGACTAGCAATGAATTCTGGCACAAATTCCCATCTGCTTATGTTCCAGGCTTTTATTAGCAAAAATATGAGCTGGCTTCAACGCACTGTTGCTTTATCAAGCTTATTTGAACTAGTGGTCTCGAACTAACGCTCCTAAGTGATTATATCAGCGAGTCTGGCCAATGGAGCCACGTTTCGACAAGTGTTTGAAAAAATTTTACCTTCCTACGTCTCCCCTAACAACCAAGATAGTATTTATAGTCCGACCAATCGTGTTTAGTCTTATATTTGTTGCGCTCCAATCAATTTGGAGTTTACATGGTAGGCTATTTCCGTACGTAAGGTTTTTTCAAACACGTTATAAAAAAAAATTTTATGAGCAGAAATGATTTCATGCTGTCAGGCATCCCCACTATTTTATTTTGGTTATAATTTGGTAATTCCTAGACTATTTGCGTAACGTTTTACATATTCTTTGTCAGCAAGCCCTAAGGAACCCAAATATACAAATTTAAAAGAGCTACGTGGCTGCGTTCAAAATATGCAATTTCTTCTACCTCCTGTTTCGAAGATGTGCTGTCTGGGTACTGTAATGTTTTTAAACGTAAACCCATCTAATGTTATCTTTTCTAATAAGCGTTTTCCAGGTTTTTTAAAACCTAACTCTGGGAAGGTTAGTGTTTTTATCACTGTCCGTCTGAAAAAAGTTAGTGCATGTGGCCTTACACGCGTGATAGTAGTAATTGTGTATCGCGTTACGCTTGTTGGTGGTGGCTTTAAATAGCGAGACGGTGTCATGTTGTAATAATTGGTTTCATTTCCTACAGAAAGGCAACTCGAGCATGCGCGTTGCGCATATGAGTGAAATAAGAAATGGTGGGCTAGATCACGTGTTCTCGGTTTGCTTTTGTTCACGGCCCCCTTCTGAGCCTCATTTACCTCTGTGACCTCCCCCAAGCCGCTGTTAGTTGGGGGAAAAAATGTACTTTATCATCTGCGCTGTTTATTAATCTAAACTGAATCATATAAAGACAACGTATTTGTAGTAGCTAATAAAAACGATTAATTTCATGCAGACATAATTGTTGTAATAACAAAGTTCTTACCAGTGGTTCAAAAAGTTTGGATCATGATCACTCAAGGCAGTGGTAGTTTTAAGTTGTGCGATGACCAAGGCAAGAATGAATTTGCAAGGCCCCTTTTTAACTATATTCCTGTTATTACAAAATATTATGCATGTACATTACTGCTACATAACTAATACGTACTAAATGTTTCCAGGCAGATAATTTTCCATTAATGACAATGTATTTTATTTGCGGAACAAAACTAGTTTTAACTGTTTTACTGACAAAAACTAGGATGGAGAAAGAAACTGCAATTATTTTAACACATGGAATTATAATTACACACCACAGACAACTGACATCATGTATTTTACAACATTCAAGCTAAAGCGTGGCCAGGCTGTCCAAGATATGTTTGTAAGCAGCCAAATCTTCTTGAAATGCATTCTCCAGGTACTGAAACCTCTGTTCCCTTTTCATCATGCCCAGAGTCTGGGACAGTTCCTCTGGATTTAAACTTCTCTCCAGTTTTTTGTATGTTCTTCTATTTCTCTCTCTCCGCCAGCTTCAGGAAAAATCAAGAGAGCAGAAAAGACCATTATATATCGCCTTTATAGACCTCACAAAAGCATTCGACCTGGTTAGTAGGGATGGACTCTTTAAAATCCTCCTGAAAATAGGCTGCCCTTCTAAAATGCTGGAAATGATAAAGTCATTCCATGACGACATGAAGGGAACAGTCCAATATGCTGGAAGCACGTCACAGCCCTTTGATATACGAAATGGCGTTAAACAAGGCTGTGTTCTGGCTCCGACCCTCTTCGGAATCTTCTTTGCCTTACTCTTGAAACATGCATTCAGAGATGCAACTGAAGGAATATGCCTTCACACTAGGTCAGATGGCCGTCTGTTTAATCTTTCAAGGCTGAAGGCAAAAACAAAAATCAGAAGGGTCACTATAAGAGACTTGTTGTTCGCTGATGATGCTGCAGTCGTCACTCAAAGCCAACAGGAGCTTCAGAGCTTGATGAATCGCTTCACTAAAGCATGCAAGGACTTTGGCCTCACAATAAGTCTAAAGAAAACGAATGTGCTGAGTCAGGATGTGGGTGCTGCACCAGTTATCACTATCGATAACTATGAATTGGCAGTGGTGCACCACTTCACATACCTAGGGTCTACCATCAATGACAAACTCTCACTGGATACAGAAATCGACAGCCGCATTGGCAAAGCTGCAGCTACCTTTGCCCGCCTCACATCGCGTGTTTGGGGAAACTCTAAACTCACAATGAAGACCAAAGCTGCGGTATATAATGCCTGCGTCACCAGCACACTCCTATATGGCAGCGAGACCTGGACGACCTATGCTAAGCAAGAAAGAAGGCTCAATACCTTCCATTTGCGGTGTCTACGCCGCATCCTCGGCATCTCGTGGAAAGATAAAGTGACAAATGTCGAGGTGTTGTCACGTGCTGGCCTTCAAAGTATGTATACGCTGCTTAGACAGCGCAGACTTCGCTGGCTTGGCCATGTTCGCCGCATGGAAGATGGTCGCATCGCAAAAGATATCTTCTACGGACAATTAGCAGATGGCAAGAGAACAGTTGGGCGACCACAGCTGAGGTTCAAAGATGTGTGCAAGAGAGATATGAGGGCACTGGACATGGATCCAGCAACATGGGAGGATGAAGCTGCCGAACGCACTAAGTGGCGATGCTATTTACGGCACCACCTCAGATTGGGCGAAGAGAGGCTCACACAAGAAGCAGAGGTGAGGAGAAAACGTCGAAAGGAGCACCAGGAAAATAAGCAGCTGAGGGCTGCCACCTCAGGGGCGCATTCCCATAGTCAGTTATGACTGAAGGGGCTATTATTATTATTATTCTATTTCTCTGTAAGCGCTGTTACTTCCGTCGCTTGTAGCTACAGATATCACAGCGGAGCTGTCTTCATCATTAAACGACTGATTGACAGAAAGTTTTCTGGCGCCACATGTAAAAGGTGCTGCTGTTTGATGAATGGGGGCAGAAGGTATTTAATGAGACTGAAGAGTTTTGTGCATAGCGTAAGATCGAATTTTTAAAACGTATACCTGGCGTATGGCATAAAATAGAAACATCGTTATATCAAAAAAGAGCTAATCGAACAGTCTTAAATCAGGGGATTGCTGTTTTGTGCGCGAGGCCCTACAAGCGAAAAGCCTCAGTGTGGCGAGACCCGTGATTAGTCATGCTAAGGATGTATAGTAGTCTTTCTCAAACTTTTTATCCTGGAGGACCCCTTAAAATAATTTTCAGGTCTCAGGAAACCCTTGCATAATAATTATTACATCTACAGCTTATGGTACTTTTGTGTGCTCAGTAAGTTGAAAGTATAATTATTCAATTAAAATTGTCAGTACTCTTTTGAGTAGAGATTTTTTTTCGTGTGGATCTGTTTATTTTTGCAAATTTATTAGTCTACTCTGTGTGTGTGTGGTTTCTCCTCCCCACAAATGAAATTAACTCTAATGCAAGTCAGTAGTGTAGGCAGAATAAACGTCAACGTTTCCTTTTTTTTTAAATGTCCTACTTGTTTTTTTTAAAACCCGTATCCAAGTAGGCGTAACAGTTATATCAGGGACTGAAGTGTTAGAGACTTCACTATACTGTCCTTTAACAAATACCACTGATGACTCGTAAGTAACAACAGCACGAATCCAGAACGTAAATTAATAACAGACGCCTGCTAGACGATCCATAAGATATATATTCACGTACTTCATGGGAAACAATATGATTCAACAGCTGGCAATTGTGTTTTAATCAGCATCCCTGACCTTCCTCACAATCCACTTCATTCAGGCACTATTAAAATACAGCACATCTATTTACCATCGACGACATTTTAATAATGCTGCATTATGATCATCTGTAGACGTATGCAATATAAATTCAAAAATATTCTGACTGCAGTGCTTATCCTCACAAGTCAGAATTAGCTGTGCATCAGTATACTTCAGCATATACGGTATTATATTATTCATGTGTAGATACTGCTTTACAACGCAGACAATTAAACGCAATCCAAGACACTTGCTGACTCCCACATGAATGTCAGTATAACAAGTCAAACATCAACACCCAACAACGTGCACACCCAAAACAGCTGAGATTCACTGCGGTGTCTGAACTCTAAAGCCTGGGGCATTCCCAGTGTTTCAACCACTATGTGCAACTCTTAATACGTATGCACATTCTAGGTTGCCTAAACCGTCACTGGCTCAAGGTCTTTCAATCTTCTAAAAGTCTCCGACAAAGTTCTTAAGAACATAAATGCAAGTTAAGTTTGTGTGTCCCCCTTGTCAGACATAAAACTGATTTTGCTTGATTTTTTTTTTAAAGTATTTTGTAAGCTCTTCTTTTATAGACATCCGCCAGATGTTGTATATTTGCTCGACATCGGTCTTCTCTTCTGAAGCCTTGAATATCCCGGACTCTTCGAGCATAGCGAGACTGTCTCCTCCTAATTTTAGTTGTATACATGTCTTCCTGCTTGCTTTGAAAAAATATAGCTCGATTTCAGTAATTTTGTGGTCAGATAGTTTATGATAATTTTAAAGAAAATTTGTTTGTATTCATTCATTTGGTGGCCGGAAATGGGAGCAAAGAATAGTAACACTGTAACCTATCGTGCAAATCTTAAAAGTGACTAAGGGGCTGGGTGTGGGACCGGTTACCCCATACTGTATAAACTTTAGCACCAAAAACTTCAACACAACAAACAAATATGGACAAGTCAACTAAAGGAAATTATACCCGGCCACTCAAGACAGAAGAAGATCATATGGAAAGGAGGTATATAACGCAAACCAGAAAGAAACTAAAGGAGTCTGGATTGCTGACTCACGTTTTCTCATCTAGAGAAATCTAAAGATTTTGTACCATGAATGTTCGCACATTAAACGAACAAGGAAAATCTGCACAGGTGGCTGCAGAAATGTGAGACAACAAGATTAATATCCTGGGACTTTGGGAAATAAGGTGAAAAGGAAGAAACTGATCAAGGGAGACCTGGTGCTGTCCTCGGAACATGAACAAGAAAGCTCACACTATAGTGAGGTAGCAGCTCTAATTGTGGCCAAAAGAAACGTAGAATGCACTCGTAGAGTGGCAAACAATGGGACCCAGAATTATAACAGCAACATTCAAAACAGCAAGAGAGAAAATAAAGATAAACATCATTCAGTTTAATGCACCAAACAATAACAAAAAATTATCCTTGAAAGAAGAATTTAACACCAGACTACAAAATATCGTGCATGAAAAAATTTTGATGGGTGACCTACACGAAAAGAAGTACAGATAATGGCGGATTTTCAGAAATAATGTGAAAAAAAAAAACAGATTAGCAACAATGAACGACACTTGGAAACTTCACAAACGTCTGTAATTGAAATCAGCTGGGCATATGACAAAACGTGTTTCCACATAAAAGAATACACAAAGCAACATGGATATCACCGGATCACAGAACAGAAAATCAGACTGATCATAAATCCATAAACAGGAAATTTAGATCATCACTGCATATTGTAAAAGTATGTACAGGAGCAAATATGGCATCAGATCACCATCTTCTGTTAGCCAAAATAAAGATGACTGAAAAGATGTTTCAGCATCGCACAGTGTCGTGGTTGAGTTAGAGTGTAGAGTATTTGTCGAGTTGGACAATAGTAGTGAAACCGACAAGGGATAGTGGACTGACAGAGTTATAGATTACACACACAGAAAGGTGTAAATAGGAGATGGACTTGAGACAACCTGGAAGAAGATTTACCAAAATGATCTCTCTCTCCAAGCCTCAACTCACTTTACTGTCTAAGCATCTCCTGCTCTCTCTCTTTTCTCTTATCATACATAGAGATTATAGTAAAGAGCTAAAAATACAAATATGGATGGAAAGGTCGTGAACAGCGCATTAATAAATGTGTAAAATTTATTAAAGAAGAAAAAGCATGGAATTAATGCATATCATCACAACAACATAAAATTTCATCAATAATCAAATATTCATCAATAATCATATACACCAACAACCACACACACAGATCACCATTCATAAAACCTGTAGAACACAAAGAGAAATAAATAAACTGTCTGCCAGTCTGTCGGTTTTCGTGGGACCAAGTACAATGCTTCAGACAGTGTCTTTTTTTTACGTAAAGATATACTCCATGGGTAATGGACTTGACCTGTATAAATCCACTGTAGTCGCTATTGTTGGTGGCATCCCTGATTTCGCGATGGGAACTGGAAGACTGTCTATCTCCTGCTGACCAAATAAACAAACTGAGCGACAGCATGTCCGTCCGCTTTCGTGGGACCAAATGGGATAGCTCCAATGTCTTTACGTAAAGATATACTCCATGGGTGATGGACTTGACCTGTAAATCCAATGTAGGCGCTATCTTTGGTGACCCCTAATTGCGCGAGGGGCTGGAACTCTGTATTTACCTCTGGTTTACCAAAATGAATAAGCTGCGTGTCAGTCCGTCTGCTTACGTGGGACCAAATGTAATAGCTCCGGAAAGTGTCTTTTTACGTAAAGATATACTCCATGGGTGATGGACTTGGCCTGTAAAAAACTTTCCTTGTTGGCACTAAACATTGGTGACACTAATTTGCGTGAGGGGCTGGAAGACGCTGTATATCTTTGCTGGCCGCTCCTAAGTGCGAAGTTCTACATAGACCCAGAAATAAACCATGGGACGAAGTCACGTGAGGACAATTGGTCCCAAGGCGTGCTTATCCGGCGCTAGAATTGGCTTTAAATCCGGTTTTGGCTGGTTGACTGTGGTTTGGCTGAGTGCCCCGTTTAGGCACAAAAAAGGCGGGTGATATGGAATTCTGCTATAGGCATGCTGGGCGGTTTTGAGATTTTGGAAGCCGCAATGCCCTGACTGGTAATCCAATAGGCGAGTAGGAAACTACTACTGCCATAGACGTTTCAGATTGTTGCGTTGGCTCATTTCACAATGCGTGAGCTGAACTCCCGTGAGAGGGAAATGGCGTTGACAAAAGGTTGTTGTTCCAGGTATGGCTGTGACACTCTTGCTGCCACATATATATATATATCTCAGTCAGAATTATTCTGGAATTGTGTGATGACTACGTTGTATGTCTAGGGTATGTGTATGATGAAGTGTAAGTCATAACAACAACAGACAGATAAACAATTTAATTTATTCCACCACACTTGACAACACTGTGACACTCACATACATATAACACTCTAAAGGATATCTTAAAGGAGTCACTGATAACTTTTCAAATAACAATATGTATTCATTGCTGTTATGAATGAATATGTGTCCTGATTCAAATACAAAGGGAACCAGGAATCACAATCAATTTTACTTACAAGTTATATGTACAGAATTTATCAATATGAATATTGTAGTGACATATATTATTAAAAGTATCCTATGTGTGTCAGTTGTGTAGTAGTAATATGAGGTAATACTGGTTTTGTTTTGTTCAAGCTCTGTTGGTATTTGTCATCATGACTTCAATAGTTTGTCTTTATTGGAACTAGTATTGGAGATGTTCTCAGTTCCTGATATTAAAACAATTTACTTCCCCTCTTAAGTTTATGTTACAATGTTATTTTAAGATGGGGGTACATAATTTTGAGCTCAGCTGGCCACATCAGCTTATCTTGCGTGATGGCGGCAGGAAAAGACTCCTCTGCTCGATTTCTCCCCTGGGCTCTGGAGACACCTCACTGATAGCTAAATGGACCAAGGAGTATGCTGTCCGACTCTGGATTCAGCAAAGCTCTGACCAGGTGCTGCTCAATACCATCAAGACCACGGTCCCTGAAAACAAGAAGGATGTACCTTCTACGTCATAACTAATTTATACTCTCTTTTTACACTGAGCACAATACATCACAAACATTGAGTTCAGAGCGTTAGGCAAACTGTCAGCTTCATCTGAAATACTTTATACCAGTATTAACCTCCTTAATGGTTACTACGCCTCTGCACTTCCAGCATTATTTCTTTCTAGTCAATCATCTAGGTGTCAGTGTACTGTTTGGCCATTCCATGCCGTTTTACTTTCCTCCGACACCTTCTGTTCAGGCTGGAGCATTATAGGCTTTACATCATGTTTGCTACTGAACTACACATATATACAGGCATAAATTAACAATTCACATTCAATTTTCATTAAAAGATACTGAATGTTTCAAGCTTACCACAATTCATAGAATAAACACAGATACGTTGACTAGCAATGAATTCTGGCACAAATTCCCATCTGCTTATGTTCCAGGCTTTATTTAGCAAAAATATGAGCTGGCTTCAACGCACTGTTGCTTTATCAAGCTTATTTGAACTAGTGGTCTCGAACTAACGCTCCTAAGTGATTATATCAGCGAGTCTGGCCAATGGAGCCACGTTTCGACAAGTGTTTGAAAAAATTTTACCTTCCTACGTCTCCCCTAACAACCAAAGATAGTATTTATAGTCCGACCAATCGTGTTTAGTCTTATATTTGTTGCGCTCCAATCAATTTGGAGTTTACATGGTAGGCTATTTCCGTACGCACGGTTTTTTCAAACACGTTATAAAAAAATTTTATGAGCAGAAATGATTTCATGCTGTCAGGCATCCCCACTATTTTATTTTGGTTATAACTTGTTAATTCCTAGACTATTTGCATAACGTTTTACATATTCTTTGTCAGCAAGCCCTAAGGAACCCAAATATATATATTTAATAGAGCTAATATGCTGCGTTCAAAATATGCAATTTCTTCTACCTCCTGTTTCGAAGATGTGCTGTCTGGGTACTGTAATGTTTTCAAACGTAAACCCATCTATTGTCATCTTTTCTAATAAGAGTTTTTCAGGATTTAAAAACACTAACTCTGGGAAGGGTAGTGAATTTATCACTGTCCGTCCGAAAAAGTTAGTGCATGTGGCCTTACACGCGTGATAGTAGTAATTGTGTATCGCGCGACGCGTGTTTAGTGTTGCACGTGTTCGGCTTTATGCCTCTCCCTTCTCTCTATCCTTTAGTCCATCTGTCTTTAGTTACGCCGTGTATAAAATGGAATGAATGAAATATTAAAATTAGGTCATTGTTCAGCTTGGTATCTCAATGTTTTTTTCCAAGAAATACAGCACACGTTTCATTGAAGAAAGCGGGTAATAATATAGTAGGCTTTTACTATCAACGTGAAAGCGTTACAATTTGCAGACGAAGCATAAAACAAAGGGGATTTCGAGTACATTCCTTGTGACAGCACTGTTATTTTACCATTGCTCTTTTCTTTATTAGATTTATTTGTTAGGCTTTATATTTACCTTTTAATTTATATATGTGGATTAGAATATTTCACGACACCTCCCCTCTTAAAACAGACATCCCATGTCAGTCCTTTATTCTATATACACATAGATAAATGTAAGTCAACTTGACTTTACTCTGCTGTGGTGCTATCATGGTTTTATGTAGTTGGGTCCATTCAGAGTAGGCACTACTCATGAAATCTGCCTCAGACTTCTACAACCAATAATATATTTCGGTTATGTTACTGAACAGCCGCAAGTGTGAGTGCTTGTCTTAATGCTGCTTCGCAACCCGTATTCACCATTTCTCTTCTCTGAGTCTGCGCAATGACATGTCCAGAGAACATTATATTTCCCTCAAAATGTACGTTATGAGGAGATAACATATACCTGGTGATAGCAGAGTTTTCGTAGTGGATCCCATAATCTTCTTATTATCCTGTATGAAACATTCGGAATATCCTCAATCAAAGAGGCAACTCAGGGATTCATTACGTTCCTCCGAAATGTTTACATCCAACAATTTTCTCATCATTCTAGAGAAGACACTAGGCGCATTCTTCAATCCAAATGGCAATCTATTAAACTCATAGTGTCCTTCTGAGGTACTAAAAGCTAGGTATGGTCTAACCTCAGGCTTTACTGGAATCTGATAGTATCCTTTACTCAGATCCACTTTTGAGAAATATTTAGCTTTATTTAGTCTGGCAAACAGCTGATTTGTATCCGGCAATGGATCCACCTGTCCTTCTGTAATAGCATTCAGTCTCCTGTAATCTATACAGAGTCTATGTTCTCCAGAGGGCTTCCTTAAGAGTACAACACCGGAACTATATGAGGATTCACTGTGTGAAATAATTCCCTCCTTCAATAGATAGTCTATCTCTTCCTTCAAAGCTTTCTCCTTAGCAAACGGAATCGAATATGGTTTCATACAGACAGGTGTGGGGTCTATCAGTTTCATATCATATTCCAATAGGTTTGTATGCCCTGGTCGGTCTGTTAACACCTCTGCATGATTATTTAGAACCTGTTGCACTCTCTCTTTCTGAGTTTTCGTTAAATGTGTACTGATTTTCACCTGTGCTGCTGTCTCACAGGGGTGTAATGGATATTCAAATGATGAAAGTGGTTCCTTTTTCATCTCCATGGCGATGGACAAGGTCAACAAGTGTGTCTCCTCCTGATGTTCTCTTTCCAAATATTTCTTCAGGAGGTTCACATGATAGATTTTTTCTTTCCCCTTCTTATCTATCTTATAATTTGTTCTAGATACCTTCTCTAAAACTGTATATGGACCCTGCCATCCAATTTGTAACTTATTCTGACTCCCGGGCAAAAGAAGCAGTACCTTCTCTCCCACAGCCAAATCTCTGTCTTTCGCCTTCCTGTTATAATAGGCAGCATGTTTCTTCCTGGCTTGTTTCAAATTTTCATTGGCAAGTTTCCAGCCAGTTTTTAAACGAGTGGTCAGCTCATTCACATATTGGTATGAAGATGTAATGTTTTCCTCTGCCTTTTCATCAGTCCACGTTCTTAACAAAGCTACATATGGACCTTTAATTGTGTGGACCTATTTGTCCATGCACCGGTATGGTCTCTTCCACTCGAAGCTTTATAGTGATGATTTTTCCTCCCAGAATTATCATTCACAAAACGACCGCTACCAATTTTTTTCCTGGGGCTTTCTCCCCACTTAAAATTCTTGATGAGAGATTTCCTCTCTACATCCTCTTCCTCCAGTTTGTTTAAGTCCGATTGAGGGATTGTCGGCTTATCCTGGGGTAAGACATCTGTTTGCACTCTCCGCATAGTGGCCATTGTAAAACAGTTAAGTGAAGCTTGTCCGTGAAAAGGGGCTTCCCATTCCATTTGGTCCACTTTATCAAATCTATTTTTCTTTTTATTATCAGGCCTAATTTTGCCCCGTGGCGTGTCCAGGTCCTGATCAATGTTCCCACTTGTGGGTGTTCCCTCATGTGCTATGCTACACCTTTCTACAAAATTCTCAATGTCCCATCTTGCTTTGGGCCAATAATAATTGTGAGCCACCTTTTGAATGATGGTACCTATCTTCTCATGGTCCCCATCTGGTTTCACATGTAGGCTCCTTATTAAGTCTGCCCTATATCTTTTAGGAAGTACCAGTTGTCCCTGACCTTTGGATCTAGCTCCAGTCTTCCTATACATCAACTTGTTTTTCATGTAAAAATCTCCCTTGCCTGGAGTTGTATGACAAGTTGACAATTTTCTGAAACAAGGCTTGAGTGTTTTATCCCCAGCCTGTGCCTTCCTCATCTCTTCTGGAGTGGTATCTAACATAATATCCTCCTCCTGTCTTGAGGTCGACCTGACCTGAAGGGTTGCCATATACACAGGTTTCCTTCTGCAACGGTCAGTGTCATGATTGTCCATCTGACAATTCTTACACCACCTTTTTCCTTGGTTGAAAGATTTTCTTTCATCATATTTCCTTTCATCGAATTGTGGGAATTTATTTTTATTTTCATACCGTGGCCTATCAAATTGGTGCTTACCTTTGTTTTGATCCCTAGGATCAAATTGATTAAAGTTCTGTGGTGCCCTAAAGTTATCCACTTGTTTCTTTTTATTACCTGTTACCTCTGCTTGAGCTGCTTGATACCTTTCAGCAACATTTAGCAAATCACCCAGCCTCTCTGCACCTTGTTCCATGAGAAACTTTCTCAGGTCTGGAGCCATGGACTCTCTTAGCTGCTCTATAAGGACCATTTCCTTAAGATCTTGGGTTTTCCCCAGAGAAGTCCATTTCTCCAAGTATGTCTCTATTCGTGCAGAGAACTGGTGATAGGTTTCACCTGACAGTAGTTTAGCATTCCTAAATTTTTTCCTATAGAATTCTGCATTCTTTTCATATCTTAACAAAAGAGCCTGCTTTAGCATGTCATAATTTTCCTGATCACCTCTGCTCATTTTTGCAAAAACTTCATAAGCTGCCCCACGAAGTCCTTGAGATAACTTTAAGCTCCACCTTTCTCTCTCTAACCCATACGTGGTAGCTAATAGTTCATACCTATTTAGGTAGCTCTCTATATCATCGTCTTTCTCAACAAAATGATCTAAATGAAAATTCATAGCTGAGGTTGAGGCTCCTTGGCTAGCAGTGGCATCAGAGGCAAAGGGACTGGCACCATTTTCAGGAGCATGGCCCTGAAACTCAAACTCCCTTAGTCGTAACTCATGTTCCCTTTGTAATCTTTTATCTTCTGCTTCCCTTTCTGCAGTCAATCTTCTTTCTTCCCTTTCTGCAGCCAATCTTTTGTCTTCTGCTTCCCTTTCTGCAGCTAATTTCTTCTCTTCCCTTTCTGCAGCCAATCTTTTGTCTTCTCTTTCTGCCTCCTTTCTGCCTCCAATTTCTTAGCCTCAGCCTCAATCTGCAACCTCTTAGTCTCAGCCTCAGCCTCAAATTGTAACTTCTTAATTTCCCTTTCAGCCTCTAACTTTCTTTCGGCTTCAAATCTTCTTTCTTCGCGTTCAATAAATTTGTCACATTCCGTAGTGACATAGGCAACCATAACTTGCCCATCTAATCCTAACTCTTTTGCAGTCTGAACAGCAGCAGATCGAAACTTGGCCAGGTCCGCCATTGTCTATCAGGTAAATTTATACAATGTCTAACCAACAATTCAATCTCTAAATATATATCTAATGGACAACACAGGCACCGTGAGCTCAACCTTATTTAATTCCACCCAAGGATACCTTTTAATTCTTATATTCCCTGAAGTGAATTACCCCCAATATTTTTAATAGGTAAAGATTCAAAATCCCAAGAGCGAGACCCCAATATATGTGGTGAAGTGGGATGTTATAAATATGTATAGGGGACTTAGTGTACTGACTGAGATCAGCTGTGAAGGTATCTATATCTAATAAGAGTAGTGTATTATAGATAACCTTACTTGCTGCCACATATATATATATATCTCAGTCAGAATTATTCTGGAATAGTGTGATGACTACGTTGTATGTCTAGGGTATGTGTATGATGAAGTGTAAGTCATAACAACAACAGACAGATAAACAATTTAATTTATTCCACCACACTTGACAACACTGTGACACTCACATACATAAAACACTATACAAGGATATCTTAAAGGAGTCACTGATAACTTTTCAAATAACAATATGTATTCATTGCTGTTATGAATGAATATGTGTTCTGATTCAAATACAAAGGGAACCAGGAATCACAATCAATTTTACTTACAAGTTATATGTACAGAATTTATCAATATGAATATTGTAGTGACATATATTATTAAAAGTATCCTATGTGTGTCAGTTGTGTAGTAGTAATATGAGGTAATACTGGTTTTGTTTTGTTCAAGCTCTGTTGGTATTTGTCATCATGACTTCAATAGTTTGTCTTTATTGGAACTAGTATTGGAGATGTTCTCAGTTCCTGATATTAAAACAATTTACTTCCCCTCTTAAGTTTATGTTACAATGTTATTTTAAGATGGGGGTACATAATTTTGAGCTCAGCTGGCCACATCAGCTTATCTTGCGTGATGGCGGCAGGAAAAGACTCCTCTGCTCGATTTCTCCCCTGGGCTCTGGAGACACCTCACTGATAGCTAAATGGACCAAGGAGTATGCTGTCCGACTCTGGATTCAGCAAAGCTCTGACCAGGTGCTGCTCAATACCATCAAGACCACGGTCCCTGAAAACAAGAAGGATGTACCTTCTACGTCATAACTAATTTATACTCTCTTTTTACACTGAGCACAATACATCACAAACATTGAGTTCAGAGCGTTAGGCCAACTGTCAGCTTCATCTGAAATACTTTATACCAGTATTAACCCCTTAATGGTTACTACGCCTCTGCACTTCCAGCATTATTTCTTTCTAGTCAATCATCTAGGTGTCAGTGTACTGTTTGGCCATTCCATGCCGTTTTACTTTCCTCCGACACCTTCTGTTCAGGCTGGAGCATTATAGGCTTTACATCATGTTTGCTACTGAACTACACATATATACAGGCATAAATTAACAATTCACATTCAATTTTCATTAAAAGATACTGAATGTTTCAAGCTTACCACAATTCATAGAATAAACACAGATACGTTGACTAGCAATGAATTCTGGCACAAATTCCCATCTGCTTATGTTCCAGGCTTTATTTAGCAAAAATATGAGCTGGCTTCAACGCACTGTTGCTTTATCAAGCTTATTTGAACTAGTGGTCTCGAACTAACGCTCCTAAGTGATTATATCAGCGAGTCTGGCCAATGGAGCCACGTTTCGACAAGTGTTTGAAAAAATTTTTCCTTCCTACGTCTCCCCTAACAACCAAAGATAGTATTTATAGTCCGACCAATCGTGTTTAGTCTTATATTTGTTGCGCTCCAATCAATTTGGAGTTTACATGGTAGGCTATTTCCGTACGCACGGTTTTTTCAAACACGTTATAAAAAAATTTTATGAGCAGAAATGATTTCATGCTGTCAGGCATCCCCACTATTTTATTTTGGTTATAACTTGTTAATTCCTAGACTATTTGCATAACGTTGTACATATTCTTTGTCAGCAAACCCTAAGGAACCCAAATATATATATTTAATAGAGCTAATATGCTGCGTTCAAAATATGCAATTCCTTCTACCTCCTGTTTCGAAGATGTGCTGTCTGGGTACTGTAATGTTTTCAAACGTAAACCCGTCTATTGTCATCTTCCTAATAAGAGTTTTTCAGGATTTAAAAACCTAACTCTGGGAAGGGTAGTGAATTTATCACTGTCCGTCCGAAAAAGTTAGTGCATGTGGCCTTACACGCGTGATAGTAGTAATTGTGTATCGCGCGACGCGTGTTTAGTGTTGCACGTGTTCGGCTTTATGCCTCTCCCTTCTCTCTATCCTTTAGTCCATCTGTCTTTAGTTACGCCGTGTATAAAATGGAATGAATGAAATATTAAAATTAGGTCATTGATCAGCTTGGTATCTCAATGTTTTTCCAAGAAGTACAGCACACGTTTCATTGAAGAAAGCGGGTAATAATATAGTAGGCTTTTACTATCAACGTGAAAGCGTTACAATTTGCAGACGAAGCATAAAACAAAGGGGATTTCGAGTACATTCCTTGTGACAGCACTGTTATTTTACCATTGCTCTTTTCTTTATTAGATTTATTTGTTAGGCTTTATATTTACCTTTTAATTTATATATGTGGATTAGAATATTTCACGACACACTCGTGGGGCTAGATATCCTCAGAATCCCTCTAGATCGAAGAGACGGTGACATTCTTCGTCTGACTGGAAACTAGACTAGCAATTCGGTATCCCCCTGAAACTGAGACCGAAAAGAGACACCCTTTTACATCAAGCAAATAATAAATCACACTAACTTTATACAGAAAGTTTCGCTCCACTATGGGATTAAATTTATTGTAGTTATTGCTATGATAGTTTAGGGCTGTCGTTAACCATGTCTCCTGTTCCTTAAAAATATCAATTATCAACACGCACCCGCATAGACTTAATATCTTTTGCACACCCAGGTACCTGTCAGTAACTGTTCTGACAGCAACAATCTACTCCTCTTCTCCCAATCTCAATATACAGGAAACCTAACCAGTAGTTACAGTTAAATGGATATGCTTATTCATCTTACAACATTAAATGAATTTACATAAACAGATTACAGCATGTGACATTACAAAATAAGTAATATGTCCCTTTGGGAAAATATATTAATATTCCACACAATGAGTACAAAGAGAATGCAATGTTCTTGCTATAATAATACAATTGTGGCTGAATCATAAGATATAATTATATCTATGCCTGGTGACTGCTTTCTGTGAAAGTTATAGACTAGTGCCTAGCCACACAAGTAAGCATAAAATGATTCTCCCTTGCCACTAAAAATATCTATCAAAAAGGAATAAGTGACTATTTCCTATAATCCAGAGTTATTACCTGCATCTCACTATTCAGTTTTTAAGTGAACAATCCACACCTGACATTATCTTACAGAAATGACAGTTAATTTAGCCTATTCTTAACCCATGATAGGCATCTGTGGACTGATTCTACGCCTAATATCGGTTATTGTAAGTTTAACATTTAACCCATGATAAACCGTAACAGTTTAAGCACCACTTAATAGGCCGTAGACAGCGCTACCTTATCACTGAATAAATCACTAGGAGAAGTCCTCAGAAATGAATTCACTTCCCTAACAGATATATATAAAAGCTAACATGAATTTAATATAATAATTATAAGATATGTTTACTCACCCCGAGAAAATGCCAAGAAATAGGCCAAAAACATTTAGTTCTGTGTTAATGTTTGCCTTATTTCCATAATGGTCTATCTCGGGCCAGGAATCTTCTACGAGTGTGTTTGACGTAGTAAAATTTCAAATCTTATAGCTTACAAAGGACGCTCCCCCCAGACACCTGCCTAACCTGATTCTACAGATGTATTGGCGTAATGCGTAATACCGGGTAATACACAGGTTTTCAGAAGCAACAACTTTGCGAAAATTCCCCCAGAGAGACAATCATAATATATGTGCTCTTTGCTCATCTAAGGGCAAACAACAAAGGCTAGCAGCGGGTTTATCTCCCCCTGTTTCAAGGATGCATAATATTATGATCACTAGCAGCGTTCTGACGGCCAAACACCGGGACCCTTTCGCTCGTTCAAACACTTTACGCGTAAGAGAAATTCTTCATATCAGGCCAGCGCCAGGTGCGTTTGATGTAATATTACCGCTGCGCTGACCGTTTCTGACCAGTGGGGAATTTCCACTGAAAGCCTGAACGTAAACACCTCGGGTGGGGTTTGAGAAGGAGAAAATGAAAGAAGATGAGAATACAAATGATTAGGAAAACAAAACATTAAAATGGCAAAATAAATTTCTGTCTACGTGACACACAGCAATGAAGAAAATTTATAACACATCATTCCTATAAATAGAATGTTCAATTTGTTTTATTTGACAGCGGAAAACAAACGCACACCACCACCCCCCACCCCCATCCTTTTCTCATCCATTGGTATTGTAATTGGATTTACTTTTTTATATACATCTTGTCTGAATGAAAAAAGACCAATGACCAAATACTATACGTGTATCACATGATAATTATGTTAGGTCATCGGAACTTATGGCTTGATGGAAAAACGTGAAGATAATCGAGGGTTAGAAAGAAAGAAAGAAAGAAAGAAAGAAAGAAAGAAAGAAAGAAAGAAAGAAAGAATAACTGATGTAGTGAAACGTCAACGTATACTGCTTTTTAAGATTCGCATTAACTCTTTTCATACTGTTATAGCAGGCCGTTAATATGCTAGCTTTTTTATCATTTCTTTTTTAATATAACTATTTTCCAGTGGTGAGCCTGTGAAGGGAATTTAGTCATATGCCCTAAGGCGAAATAATAACTATAATTTAGTCCGATTATTAGAGTTCATAGCCTTTCCCACAGGGTGCGAGTCTGTTATGTGTCATTTATGTTACGGCAGTGCTCATTATGCAACAACATAAATTGTTTAGACTGTTTGTCTGAGATTTTTTGTTAGAAATTACGGCAGTAGTAACTGTGGAGGTAGTATTTGTTGTGTTAGCAACTGGAGAAGTAGTAGTAGTAGCAGTAGTATACGTAGAATGGTTGTAGTTGTAATAGTAGTAGCATCATTAGTAATAGAAAAAGTAATCATTGTTGTGGTAATAATTGTAACATTACTAGTTATAGAAGGAATGGTTGTAGTAGTAATATCAGTAGCGTTGGTGGTAGTAGTCGTAATAGTAGTAGTAGTCGTAGTACTATTAGTAGTACTAGTAGTAGTAGTAGTACTAGTAGCAGCAGCAGCAGTAGAAATAGTAGCAGATGTAGCGACAGTTGTCATCTTACAAGTGCATGTAGTAGTAGCAATTTTTAGTAGTAAATAAAGTATCCGCTGTGGTGGTAGTTGTACTAATATCAGTAGTAGTGTATTTCTACTTGATAGTTGTTTAAAAAGTAGTAGTAGTAGTAGTTGTTGTTTTTGTATCAGATGTAGTGATAGTTATCACGTTAGTGGTAGTAGTATCAATAGTAGTAATAGTATCCGGTATAGTGATAGCGGTCACCTTTGTGGTAGTATTAGTATCAGCAGTAGTTGTACAGTAGTAGACACAGTATTAGATGTAAAGATAGTTGTCAACTTTGTAGTAGTACTCAGAGGCGTCCCTAAAGTGTTTAGCACCCGGGGCGGATCCTAACTTTGGCACCCCTTCCCCTATAACAAACAACACACTTACAAGTACATTTTAAACAGTAAGTACTATCATAATAGTGTCCGGTTGCACCCCCTTCCTGGCTGTCACCCTGGGCGGACTGACCCCCTCACACCCGCTTAGTACGCCACTGGTAGTATTATTATAACTAGTAGTTGTTGCTGCTGCTACTACTACTTTTATTGCTGTTGTTGTTGCTGTTATTGTTGTTAAAGAAAATGAAGAAATAATGTTTCCCCGTGGCTCACATACAAGTTGCAGGAACGTGACAGATGTAAAATTGTATTTTCTCGTGACCTTACTGTCAGTTAAGTTATAAATTCCTAAAAATCATTGCGCCTGTTGACCAGAATGTTATTTGGGGATTTTTTTTTTTTTAAACTTGCTTAACAATGGTCTTCAATTTACTCGTCGAGAAAAGATACTTGTAATTTGTGCTCTAGTTGTTTAACTTGTAATTTTCGCTCTAGTTGTTTAACTTGTAATTTTCGCTCTAGTTGTTTAACTTGTAATTTTCGCTCTAGTTGTTTAACTTGTAATTTTCGCTCTAGTTGTTTAACTTGTAATTTTCGCTCTAGTTGTTTAACTTGTAATTTTCGCTATAGTTGTTTAACTTGTAATTTTCGCTCTAGTTGTTTAACATGTAATTTTCGCTCTACTTGTCTAACGTGTACTTTTCGCTCTAGTTGTTTAACTTGTAATTTTCGCTATAGTTGTTTAACTTGTAATTTTCGCTCTAGTTGTTTAACTTGTAATTTTCGCTCTACTTGTTTAACGTGTAATTTTCGCTCTAGTTGTTTTACTTGTAATTTTCGCTCTAGTTGTTTAACTTGTAATTTTCGCTCTAGTTGTTTAACTTGTAATTTTCGCTCTAATTGTTTAACTTGTAATTTTCGTTCTAGTTGTTTTACTTGTAATTTTCGCTCTAGTTGTTTAACTTGTAATTTTCGCTCTAGTTGTTTAACTTGTCTTCTTCTTCTTCTTGCGATCGCATCTTTGATGATTACACCGTCAGACGAGTTCTCATGATGAATTCGACTGTTGTTTGAAGTTCCTCTTTAACTCCATATAGCTTTGAGTTTAGTGTTGAGTCATTGGGCCAGTATATCTTTCTTAACTGGTCATACAGAGGACAGTCCTGTAGAACATGCTCAGCAGTTTGTTCGTTTAATCCACATGTGCACAGTGGTGAAGCAGACAATCGTAGCTTGTGCATGTGTTTATTCAGTTTGTTATGCCCTGTCCTGAGTCGAAAAATAGTTGTCTGTCCCTGCCGGTCGAGAGTGTGATAGTCGTCTTTGGGTTGGTTCTGTTCTCTTCTGATAGTCTGGATAGCTCTCTTTTTCTCAAAGTATGTGACTTCATTATCTTCTTGTTCACATTCTCCTCCCTTTTTTGCAAGTTTATCTGCCTTTTCATTTCCGGGTACACCACAATGAGATGGTACCCACTGAAGTATGGTTCTCTTTTTGGCAGCTACCTTGTTTAGTTCATTTCTCAGATGCGGGAGTTTACCACCCTTGAGAGCTTGCAGGACAGACAGTGCATCTGTGAGGATGACTACCTGGTGGCAGTCAGAGTTGGTGTTATAAATCATATTTGCAGCTTGCTCTAGAGCTTGAACCTCAGCTGTATAGTTGGAACAGAATTTACCAGTGGGAATGTGCCTAGTCTCATAGTGGTTGTCAGGATATGAGATAAAGATACCGGCACCTCCATTCCTAACAGCATTAGTTGCTGATCCATCTGTATAGGCATGTATCCATGATTGATCGGGATAGCTTTCTTGGATCATACTCAATGTAGCAGTTCGTTTTTGCAGATCATTATACTCACATCCACTTGTGAGACCACTGACTGTTGTGTTAATTTGGAGGGCACTGCTGGCCTGCTCCCATGGTACAGGGTATAGGGTGGGCTTCAGTGGTGTTGTCTTCATGGATAGGTCTTCTTGATGCTGTCTTATAAGTCTTTTCCCCCGATGCACAAAGCTGCTACGCTTTAGACGTCCCAATGCCAGATCATCTAGTCTTGCCTTCATTGGGTGCATTGGCATACTGTTGTACTTTTCCATCTGGATCATGGTTTTTGTGTCTCTTCTATGGGACAATGTCTGTAATCCAGCAACCTTCTGCATCTCTGTTATTGGTGTAGTTTTCATGGCTCCTGTAATGAGCCTGAGAGCTTGATTTTGCACCTTGTCCAAAGACTGCAGATGTGAGTTAGCAGCTGATGACCATGCTGCTGAGCTAAACTCTAAGTGTGGTCTTATTACTCCATTATAAATCTTCTTTAGATTTCGTTCATTTGCTCCCCAGTTGGTACCTGCTAATTTTCTGAGTATGCCTAGTCGTCTTCGGGCCTTTCCTTCTGCATTTTCAATATGCTTATTCCATGTAAGCCTTTGGTCAAATGTCACCCCAAGATAGGTGGGGTAGCTTTCTTCCTTGATCACGGTTGTCCCTAGGTGTATGTTAGCTGATTTGTCCTTGGGGGCGAGGGAGAACAGTGTTGTGGAGGTTTTGTCTGTGTTTATTGTGATAAGCCATTTCTCTGCCCATGACACTAGCATGTCTGCTGCCCGCTGCATTCTATAATTTGCTGTGGTGACATTTTCATCAGCGCACCAGAGTACTAGGTCATCTGCATATAAGGCAGCTTTGACTCCTGCAGGGAGATCTTTCACCAGGTCATTGATGTAAACAAGGAAGAGTGTTGGGGAAATTACTCCTCCTTGAGGTACCCCCTGATGGAGCAACACTTTTCTGCTCTGCAGACCGTCAAGAGTGACTCTAGTTCTCCTGTTATGCAAGTATGACTGGATCCATTTCATCATGTTGCCTTGGATTCCACTTCTCCTAAGTTTTGCAATGAGGCCATCTTTCCACACCTTGTCAAAGGCCTGCTTGAAGTCGACCCAGATCGTTAGGACCTTTTTCTTCTCCTGGAAGGCATCTTCTATTGCTTGAGACAAGTAAGTAACTTGGTCTTCTATACTGTAGCATTCTCTAAATCCAGCTTGTTCCGGCACCAGGATCTGCTCAGACTCTAAATACCATTTCAATCTGTGGTTGACTATTCGCTCCATAGTCTTCCCAACACAGCTTGTGAGACTGATTGGCCGGTAACTTGCAGCCTCGGTCTTACATTTCCCTTTCTTTAGTATGGGTATTGTGATGGCTTCTCTCCATACTTGGGGTACCGTTCCTTTCAACCAGCTGTGGTTGAATATCTCAAGCAGTTTTGTCTTTGCTGCTGAGCTCAGATTTACTAGCATTTCGTTGCTGATTTTGTCTGGGCCGGGTGACTTTTGAAACTTAAGCTTGGAAATAGCCTTCTGTAGTTCTCCTAGTGTGATGGGTTCCCTCATTGGGGCAGGAGTATCTGTCTGTCCCATGGTTGCCAGTATTTTTTTTCTTATCTCTCTCTGATGGTCTATGTTAATGGGTAAGTTGCTTTCTGAACTGTATCTTCTAGCAAACAAGTCTGCAGCTTGTTTTCCTCTGAAAAGTTTGCCACCTTCATCCAATGTGATAGTCTGCCTTGGTGAGGAATGCTCTTCATTTAGAGACTTGACTAATCTCCAAAGTTTCCTGCCGTCTTTCTCAAGGTTCAGCGATGCCGTTTTAGTTCTCCAGCTTTTCCGCTTTTCTTCTAGCTTTGTTCTCTGAAACTCTGCTACAGCCTTTTTCCATTTGTTGTGAGTTTCAAGTGAAGGCTGAGACTCTGCGTCCTTTCTAGCCTTGTCCATAGCTTCCTGACGTTCTTGGAGTGTGCTGGACCAGTATGGTATGTAGTTACGCCGGCATCCTTTGGGAATGGTTTCTTTTGCAGCTTGTAGTATGCATCTGTTGAAGTCTTTTACCACTTCATTAATGTCTCTGTTCTGTACCTTGAGGGTAGACAGCAGCGTGTTCACCTGATGCCTGAATAAACCCCAGTTGGCTTTTTTGTAGTTCCATCTTGTAATGGCTGGGCCTGTACTGAGAGTTGCACTCTGGACAGTAAGAAAGATTGGGCGATGGTCGCTTCCCCCTAGTTGGTCTCCTACTTCTCTACTAATAGATCCAGCTATATCTGGTGTGGAGAAGGCAAGATCTGGTGTTGAGGTTGTGTGCCATCCTCTGGAGTAGAAGGTAGGAGTATCTGTGGCATTATTGACTAGGATTAGGGAGTGATCATCTTGCCAAGTTTCAACCTCTTCACCTCTGTGATCCAGATGGTTATAGCCCCAGCTCTGGGAGTGGCTATTAAAGTCTCCAACTGCTATAAAGTTGGTGGCTGGTACCTGTATAGAGCTGAGACTCAGGGGTTTGTTGTTCGGACAGTAATAGTTCAGGAGTTCTATTTCCATCTTGTCTACCTTTATCTGCAGCAGCTGATATTCTGCTCCATCCATGAAGGTTTTCCTTTCGTGTGCAGGAATGTTATTCCTTACAAGAGTAAGTACTCCTCCTTTTCGTCTATCTTGTCTGTCGGATCTGAAGCATTGATATCGCCTTATTTTAAAGGTTTGATCTGCTTTCAAGTGAGTCTCTTGGATACAGCAAACACTGACTTGCTTCTCATACAAGATGTTTTCCAGCTCTGTCTTTTTGCTGTATCCAGCCTGCTTGCTGTTCACTCCCTCTGCATTCCAGTGCATCATGACAAGTGGCACTCTGGGTTTCTCTTTTTCTGTTTTGTTTTGGTCAGTAGTTCTCCTCCACCGTCTGTTGACTCCACAAGACGGTCTAGAGGGTCCTCCAGTAGCTGAGGGTGGGCTCTGTCGAGGCTCAGAGCCCGGCACTGCACCTGCCTGGTGGAGCTCCACAGGGCGAGCACCAGAACGAGATTTATTTGACGGTGTACTCTCCATAGAAAAAAAAAGCGAGTTGCATGATACTGTGGTTTCCGGTGCGCCTTCTGGCCCAGTATCTACGACTTTAGCACCTGTTCAACGGGAGAGTGGGCTCATCCCTAATCTGTTTATGTTCCCAGTAGTAGACTATTCGCAAGCAGCCTGGGGGTGTCACTGCTCTGCGCGGACCTTGTTTACCGAGGCGGCGTCCGAGCTCGTATGGTGAAAATATGGTTGCGTTATCTTCAAAATAACCCTGTCTTTCCCGTGGCTTTTCTGCCATCCTGCAACTTTGAGTTAGGGAGTTCTGAGCTCCAGTCTCTTTCCCAGGCATTTTATCCTGGCCTGGCACGCATACAGAGGACCCCACTTCTGGTTCTAAGTTAGCAGTTGGGGATAGGTGGGGTAGCACACTGTGCATTCCCCGTCATCCAGGGGGCTCTCCAACTATGCAGAGCTTGCACAATGCTGTGCTCTGGTTCTGGGCTCTCCCAAGGAATCCTCACGTCCTGCACAGAGCCACTTCCCGATACCCACCACCTGCCAACCCTCCATTGTAGAAATCTCCTGCATGCGGCCATCCAGTCAAGAGCCAGTATTAAGTCTGGTGCCCAAGTGATCCCCCCAAGCTCAGTGTGCAATTCTGGGTTCTCATCATGCTGCAACACAGGAGGGATTGTGATGCTCAGCCATCTCTCTCAATTCTGCACCGATAAGTGACATCGGGGACTTAACTTTGCCTCAGTACTGGGAGGCCCCGTTTCCGGGTACACCACACACAGCCAATTGAGGCAACGGTCGCCATGGGCGTGATAGACGACAAACAGTGAAGAATGAGGCAAGAAAGCATTTAACCCATGAAGTGGGGGTGGATTGGTGCAGACCAGAGCATGTACCACTCGCCGGTGGGTTCTGCATCTACACCTATAGGGTTCCACCCACTCCTCAGCCCATTTAGTCTGGCCCCTCACCCAGGACCTGTCCGGCTTGGGTGACCCTGCCAGGAGTAAAACTCCCGCCGGCATAGCTCCCGGGATCATTGAGGCGCTCAAGCTCTCCAACCACGGCAAGGTAGGCTTACATGTGGAGAGGTTTAACTTGTAATTTTTGCTCTAGTTGTTTAACTTGTAATTTTCGCTCTAGTTGTTTAACTTGTAATTTTCGCTCTAGTTGTTTAACTTGTAATTTTCGCTCTAGTTGTCTAACTTGTAATTTTCGCTCTAGTTGTCTAACTTGTAATTTTCGCTCTAGTTGTCTAACTTGTAATTTTCGCTCTAGTTGTTTAACTTGTAATTTTCGCTCTAGTTGTCTAACTTGTAATTTTCGCTCTAGTTGTTTAACTTGTAATTTTCGCTCTAGTTGTCTAACTTGTAATTTTCGCTCTAGTTGTCTAACTTGTAATTTTCGCTCTAGTTGTCTAACTTGTAATTTTCGCTCTAGTTGTCTAACTTGTAATTTTCGCTCTAGTTGTCTAACTTGTAATTTTCGCTCTAGTTGTTTAACGTGTAATTTTCGCTCTAGTTGTTTAACTTGTAATTTTCGCTCTAGTTGTTTAAAACTTTCTGAATCTTCATCATCATAATCAATTTCCTTTTCGCTGCTCATGGAGCACGGAACCACCACTGTAGTTGGTCTCCTTACAGGAAACCTGCACCAAGGATTCGTGTGCTTTTGCAGCTGTGGTTTCTGTAGCGGTATGGTTTGTTTGTAAATAGTGCACAATGATAATTATTTTACTGGAAAAAAATGTGTCTTAAATGATAAACGTTATAAATAAGAGATGATTTCCTATACTATAGTTTCAATGGTGTGCAATATATATATATATATATATATATATATATATATATATATATATATATATATATATATATATATATATATATATATATATATATATATATATATATATATATATATATATATATATATATACATATTTGGTAAGTAGCGTGACACTAGATTTCAGATAGCTCGATCTACTTCCAATCCAGAAAAACTTACATGAATGAAGTGTTCTGCAACATTTTTCACTTGGCGGCACACTAAGCTGAATTTCAAAATTTCACGGCACACTATGATATTTACATTAAATACATGGGTATGGTAAATATTTTTTAAACAAACAATCGATAGTCATAAGACAGCGCTCTTAATTTGTGGTCATGGATTGGTGTATGATGATAACTCAACTTATTATTTGTAAAATTGTACGTGTGAGATTATTTCGTAATATTTTGCCATAATATATAATTTTGTATACCGTTGTATCGTGTGTTTTGTCTGGTATCACGGCATACTAGGCAGCTCATCGGCGGCACACTATGCAGTCATCGGCGGCACACCACTGTGCCGCGGCACACCGGTTGCGGAGCACTGCATGATTAATGGAGACAAATAGCACGAAATTTGTAAATTCTTCGTACTCATCTAAATTCGCTCTTATATAACTACAACTAGTTTATCTGATGAAGTTGGCGGTTTGCCTCAGGCCTCTCTCATCCCCATGACAATTTCTCCCTTATTAGGCTTGCTTTTTTTTTAAATTAAATTTTGCCACGTATTGGCGAGGCGCGTCCCGTTCAACCTTGTCGGTTATATTAGGGCACATGTCCAAATATAAAAGACCATTAGGTCTGATGACGTTAATTATTTTTGTTTAATTAGGCTTGCTGCAGACTATGCTGTCAATCTGATCCTACCGTCAAGCCGACAATATTTGAATGTGTGAATTGAACTTGAAATACGCGTGAGCACGTTTTCTCTCATAATGCCTTCCAGAACCCTAGTACGTTGCATGGATAGCTTAAGGCGCGCCTTATAGTCCGGAAAATGCGGTACTTCATTTGATTTGGATGCACAATGTAATGCGATCGTTCATCTCTTTGTAGCCCCCACAGTTATCGACACTATACTGACATCATGAGTGACCACGCCCTCACGAAAATGGTCAGCGGGTTCTATGGCGAGCTGAACGTCAAGTGTAACTTCAAGACCAGAATTAACCACCAGGATCTTCCTGAACGCATCAACAATTTGATTCAACAGCTCAGCGAGGAAACCTTGAAACGGTAAGGCTTCGTAGATCCGGGCAATGTAATAACTGGAGCGCCCAGTTCAGGGTTGGGGAGTCGGCCAAAAAATTTGCGACTCCCGACATTTTAAAAGTCCGACTCCGACAATAGCTTTTTTTAACTAGTGATATGGCAGAAAATTGTGCACTTATATGGAGTTATATGTATAAGTATGGTATGTGTGTGAATAAATGAATACATGGCTTTCGTAGACTACATTTTTAACTATTCACTCGTTCATACAGTAATACAAAATACAAAATCATCCACACCTGCACACATATGACTGCTTTGCCAAACACCATAAGGCAAAATAGTTTCATTTTAACAATGACGGGATAATTGACAGTGTACCTTGTATATATTTTATTTTCATTTCTCGTGTGCTTTTTCTAAATCAGAATGTGCCAACAAACTTCCAGTTGTGATAAAAACTTTATTTATGATCAGAAGCAACTGAAAATTTCCTACATTATGTAAAAATGGGTGTACTTTAACAAGAAAGTGTTTTTAGGAGTTCTACTGCTTTAAAATGTTGTTATTTCAAATTTTTTAAGCGTCCCCCCCCCCCGCCCTCCCCCTTGCATGGATCAAACGTGTGCCATGTTTTACCGACTCCGACTCCACTAAAAAAATGACCGATTCCACTAAAAAATGACCGACTCCACTAAAAAATGACCGACTCCACGACTGCGACTCCACCTCGGTTCTTTAAATGCAATGTCTTTGCCGTTTGTTGTGGCGTTGCTCAATGTCTAGTATTTATAGTGTATCCTCTTCCATGTTCCTAAGTTTATCTCTTTTTATCCTGGTCTGAATTGAGGGATTTGTAGGTTTTGTTTCCGTTGTATCTCTTTCCATCTTTCTTATTGCATTTGAAATTATCTTAAATGTATTTACTGGAGGTTTCGAAGTTTTTTTGTTTTGTTTTTTTATTGGTAGAACACGTTCTACAACTGCTACAAATAGTTTATTGTATTACTTATTCTGTTACTGCTTCAAATAGTTTGTTGTGGTACCATTTTTCTTTCATTGTTACACAAAGTTTAGTACATTACGCTTTGTTTCTGCGACAAACAGTTCTTTGTAATATGCTTTCTGTTACTGTTGCAAATAACTTATGGTAATACACTTTCTGTTACTGTTACAAATAGTTTATTGTAAATTCTGCTACTGTTACAAAAAGTGTATTGTAATGCACTTTCAGTTACTGTTACAAATAGTTTATTGTAATACTTTCTGTTACTGTTACAAATAGTTTATTGTAATACACTTTTTGTTACTGTTACAAATAGTTTATTGTAATACACTTTCTGTTACTGTTACAAATAGTTTATTGTAATGCACTTCCAGTTACTGTTACAAATAGCAATGCACTTTCTGTTACTGTTACAAAAGGTTTATTGTAATGTACTTTCAGTTACTATTACAAATAGTTTATTGTAATGTACTTTCAGTTATTGTTACAAATAGTTTATTGAAATGCACTTTAATTTACTGTTACTCTCTCCATAGAAAAAAAAAAAAAAGCGAGTTGCGTGATACTGTGGTTTCCGGTGCGCCTTCTGGCCCAGTATCTATGACTTTAGCACCTGTTCAACGGGAGAGTGGGCTCATCCCTAATCTGTTTATGTTCCCAGTAGTAGACTATTCGCAAGCAGCCTGGGGGTGTCACTGCTCTGCGCGGACCTTGTTTACCGAGGCGGCGTCCGAGCTCGTATGGTGAAAATATGGTTGCATTATCTTCAAAATAGCCCTGTCTTTCCTGCCATCCTGCAACTTTGAGTAGGGAGTTCTGAGCTCCAGTCTCTTTCCCAGGCATTTTATCCTGGCCTGGCACGCATACAGAGGACCCCACTTCTGGTTCTAAGTTAGCAGTTGGGGACAGGTGGGGTAGCACACTGTGCATTCCCCGTCATCCAGGGGGCTCTCCAACTATGCAGAGCTTGCACAATGCTGTGCTCTGGTTCGGGGCTCACCCAAGGAATCCTCACGTCCTGCACAGAGCCACTTCCAGATACCCACCACCTGCCAACCCCCCATTGTAGAAATCTCCTGCATGCGGCCATCCAGTCAAGAGCCAGTATTAAGTCTGGTGCCCACGTGATTCCCCCCAAGCTCAGTGTGCAATTCTGGGTTCTCATCATGCTGCAACACAGGGGGGATTGTGATGCTCAGCCATCTCTCTCAACTCTGCACCGTAAATGACATCGGGGACTTAACTGTGTCTCAGTACTGGGAGGCCCCGTTTCCGGGTACACCACACACAGCCAGTTGAGGCAACGGTCGCCGTGGGCGTGTCTTCAGTGGGGAAGTTGTGGAGTCTTCCTGTCCATGTTCTTGCACATCCTAACACTGCCCGCAAGACATCGGAGGTTTGGAGAGTGGCCTTCTCTGCTTTTTTGAGCCGGGGTGGGCTCCCCGGGCAAGTCTCGATGGGGATCGGGACGTGTCCACGCGCCAGTGGGCCCAGCATCGGCCGCATCTGTTGGAGGACTTGCTCTGCCAGGTTTGAGTTAGTAAATTCCAACTTTGTCATCTTCTTGGCATTGTGATGCTGGGGTGCCTGTGGATTTCCTAACGCCCCGGGTAGAAGCCAGAAGTGTACTGTGCCAGCTCTGGGGGAGATAAAGGGGGTGTTTCTGCGTCTCCTTGTGATACGTAGCCAAGGTAGGGCTCACAGTGCTCTTTCCCCGCCACCAAATTGCCTGCTGGTTACGCCGAGTTCTCCGAGGCTCTCGGCATGTGACCAAGAGTTGAAGGCAATAGGATCGTTTACTGTTCCTGAGTCTCTGTGCCTGTTACGATGGGTTTATCTTCAGGGAGCAGTCCACACTCGTTCCCACTCCCAAGACTTGTTCAGTATCCATCTGGCTCCTTCCCACCCACAGAGGGCGTGTACGGTGTAGTGCACCGGTTTTATTATCGAGGTTTGCTCCTCTAGATCCGTTGTGTTTAGCCTGAGGATTCGCACCCTCAGTTACCAGGACTACCTCGAGGAGGGTGTGGCTCTTCACCACGCACAACGATCTTGGGGTATGAGAGGTTTTGCTAGGCCAAGAGACTAACACCGCAATGGTCGCTCCTTTCATGAACAGAATTCACTAGGCCTAGGGTGAAGCAAGGGGGGAAACCCACTACCCACAACACCAGCACATCATACCCCCTGTCTGTAGACTTTGCCCCAGTTACTGTTACAAATAGTTTATTGTAAATTACTTCTTGTCTCAAAGGCTAAGATTGGTGGAATTTTAGCGTCAAACCTAATAAAAACAGGGAAATACACATGAGAGGATGCATCCATCGTGTATACAATGAGCAAACTAGGAACAGTTAGCATCCGTGCCCTTCGACATTTGCTGAGGGAGACTGAGCACCTATGCGTTTGCCCGGAATGCTGTGATGTCGATTTTGATCAACAATGACTTCTTTAACTGCTATTTTAAAAAAAGACATGAGCAGTAACATCGGCCTGGTACTTTCGACAAGTGAAAACTGTCAAATAGCCAGCTTTCATCTTCATGCTTTAAAAATAAAACACTCTTTTAAACAAGTAATCTATCCGTTTCTGAATAATAACCAACACCTGTTTTAACGGAGAAATGTTTTTATATATTCGTGTATCACAGTTATGTCTCCGTTTAATTTCAAATAACACACAACAACAACAAAAAGACACTGAAATCGATTCGTCTGACTGTATTCAGATGGTACCCAAAATACTTTCTCTATCTGTTAATATGCATTCATATGATGATGATGCAGTCTAATGTTATAACTTTAAATCTGTAACAGATACTACGGTTCTGGTATCATTATACCGGAGAATGTCAAAGGGGCTCGTGTTTTGGACGTCGGCAGTGGCTCTGGCAGTCTGGTCTTCATTCTTTCGAAGCTAGTTGGCCCAACGGGATACGTAGTGGGCATTGACATCTGCCCTGGGCTGGTATGTATTTGGCATGTATTGTGTTCGCAATGGAAAATTTTAACATGCGCTACTAATTTTGCCTTATCTGTTCGTCCGTGTGTGGCAGGCAAAAACTCTGAAACTACGGGGTCGATTTTAGATAAATAAATTTCAGTATTTGGCTTGAGCAAAAATAAGTCGACCTATACTACTGGACAAAAGTTAAGGGCCACCATTCAGTTTAGACAAGGTTTATATAATTGATTGGCAAACTGTAAAGACAAGTGAAAATGTCATTAAAACTGAGCTCAGATAAATGTGTATACATTTCTGTGTGCACTAGGTTAATTTTTTTATACGTCCAAAAACTGGGTCACTTTAGCCCGCATGTGAAAATTGCCATTGTTGCTGCAAAAACGCTTGGTTTTTGCAACACGCCCCACTAGTTCAAAATGTGAAAAAGTGAGTTGAACTTGAATGCACGTGGAAAATGATCACCGCTAAAGAGTGTTCACCGTTGGTATGCAATAAATCAGTATGACAAGTGGTCGAAATAATCACTGCATTAGCCATGCCACCAAGGAGAAGTCTCAGCACTGTAGACCGTGGTCGAGCCATGGCATGGATTCAGGATGGTCAATCTGTTCGTCATGTTGCAAGACGTTTAGCAGTGTCCCACTCTACCATTAAGAGACTTCTTGAGAGATTTCAAGCTACCGGACATTTGGAAAATCGACCCTGCTCAGGAAGAATTATATAAACCTTGTCTAAACTGAATGGCGGCCCTTAACTTTTGTCCAGTAGTATATTTCAAATTTGATCTTCTTCATACACTCTCAGACGTCAACTTGAATATGTTCAAAGAAAGCAGTGGTCGGCTTGAAGCTATTTCTATCTCCATAGAGCTTTTCCAGGAATGGTACTGGTGATGGCCACGTGCTTTCTCTGTTCCTTATATGTTGGGCATCTTTGAAGCAAGTTATACTTGTATCAGGCTGAAGTAGCATTGTTACGACATTATTTATATATGTTATATGTTGGCCCCACTTAAATTTGCTACCAGCTTAAAGTTACGCGCTAGCATATTTGATTGATGCCAACATAAGGTGCTTTGCACTAAAGTATTTTTATTAATAAACGCGATTTTGTGTAGACGTCAATGGATAGTTATGACGTAGTATGGTGTTATGCTAAGGCATAACAACGGTTGTTCTTGACCCTTTTATGATTAGAATCCGTCCAAGCATGACGTGATCCATATTGCTCCCAAGATGATTATTGTGCAGATTTCTCCTCAACTATTGGCCAAGGGTCGTAATGTTTATTAACTGATGCAGTATTGAAGCATCGCAACTGATGATTAATCTTCCTTTGAAGGAGGAGCGCAGGGAGTAAATTATAAAGAATTAATATATGTCATAAGAACTCTAGTTTTCATTACCGGGTGTTCCGCCAGACGGCATCGCGTGTATATAGGCTAGACCTTTTGACGACACGTAATGTATTCTATGAGACTGCCCTGATTGATGATTTGATTGCCATGAATGTCTTTGATCGTTCTTCATTATTAAACGTGTATAATTGTGGACTTTAACTTGAACAGCGTTATTCAATCTATCGAGATGAATTCTAACATGAGATTACTCCCATTCGCAAATTACATCCATCAGCATGATTGCTCAAATCAAAAATATCTATATATATTACAAGCAAACGGTACAAAATAGAAACTACCCCTTCAACAACGTGGTGGCCTCAGTGTGGGGATCGATTTTGTTGAACAACAATACAACAAGGTTTATTCAAGACAGAATAATTTGGATCGTCAATAACGTTCTATATTGTTCCAACGTTTGGAAAATTAGCATAAAAATACGAAGCACTATGCATGCGCAGCAGAAGTCAAGACGATGCCGTGAAGTTTTCCAGCAAGAATGTCTTACCGGTCGAAACTTCAATCAAAGTCATATCGAAGGTCATTCAAGTCTTCAACGGACTCAATTCTTTCAAGGAACCTGTTATATCAAGGCCTGAGGTCGTATTCAAGCCATCAGTCTGTTCATGACGTTGCCTGCCAGCATTGTTCGGAGATTATTCGATCATGCCAGTTAAGTCCCTTTTTGGTTTAATACAATTTTAGTCCATGTTAATTTTCAGGCACGTCTATCCACATAACTATATATATGTTTTATGGTTTTAATATGAATATGTGTTGTCTATATTCATGGGTGGTAGGCGGGAATTTCGAGCTTCTGTAATGTCTCTCCGGATGACCACAGAGATTCGAAATCGTTCTGTAGGGCCCGTTTGAATATTTTCTGTTAGCAAAAGATCCACTGAGAATCTTCGTGGCATACTCTGTTTGCTCCAGAATTTATTCAACATTATCTGTCTAGTTGTAAGGTTTTGTATCTATGCATTGTATTTTCATTGTACTTGGTTTCATTTTTACTTATTTTTGTCATTTTGTTCGTGTATTTGTAAGTCTAACCTTGCTATCTTTAAGTTTTACATGTGAAATGTACTGTCAGCTGTAGAGTCCTCGTCTAGTCTATTTTTAGATCGTTGTGCTTTGACCTAGTTTCAGTTTTTGTAAACTTTGTCATTTTCGGAATTTTATTCAGTTATTACATTCATTTTGATGTTTGTAACTCGATCTGGTGATGTGATATTGTCTTTGTAATTCGTGTGTTTGCTGTTTCTGTCCTAATTCCTCATTAACTCTAATAATAATATAATACTTATAATTATTTGTGCAAAAATATCACATGACTGAAATAATTTCAGTATTTTGCACTAGTAGGTCATTAACCACTAGTTGTTTAGCTTGAGTAAGGCATGATATTATAAAATATTAGTAAATAAATTAATTTTGTGGCTTACACATAATTTGTAAAGCGTATTATAGGTATCTGATTGATTAAGTGAGTCACAGTACCATATCAGCCATTAGACTATTATATATATAGTTGACTAAGTGAGTACCTTATTTAGTTAATATGGCGATTTTAGAAACTTTCATGAGAATTGGAAAAGAATGTGCCTATAAAGGAGAGGCACTTAGAGACTTTGCTATGGCTGAACTGGCTAAAGCCAAACAAGAGGAAGCTGAAAAAAGCGAGAATTGGAAGAACAAAAAGCAATAGCAAAACAAGAGGAAGCTGATAAAAAGCGAGAATTGGAAGAACAAAAAGCAATAGCAAAACAAGAGGAAGCTGATAAAAAGCGAGAATTGGAAGAACGTGAAGCTAAGGAAGAGAAGAAGAAAGCTGAATTGAAACTTGAACTAGCTGAAGAAGAGAGCTGCACAAGAAGCTAAAGATGAAATAAAACGTATTGAAGAAGAGAACAAAATGCAACAAGAAAAAGAATTAATGCTTATGCGGTTAGAAGAATTGAGATTAAAAGCTCAACTAGCAAATAATAGCAATAATGTTGATTCACATATTGCCTCTTCATCAGGACATACTAGAGGTAATGATAAATTCAAATTACCGGTATTTAATAAAAATGTAGATGACATAACATGTTACCTTTCTAGATTCAAAGATGTATGTGAAGCAAATAAACTTGATAAATCATTGTGGGTTATTAAACTGCTGCCATCAATGGTACCTATACCTTGTAGCGGTATGGCAGCTTGCGTACCCTGACAATCCCCAGAGCTATGCCAGTGGGAGTTTTACTCCTGGTAGGTTCAACCAAGCTGAACTGGTCTGTGTGGGTAGGGTCAGACAAAAGCTGGTACCCTGGTCCTCCAGGTTGGGGGTTTTAGCATAGGGCTGACACCCCTGTCTGTGTAAAAAAAAAATGAAGTTACAGAAACAACAATAAATGAACAAACTTTGCTGCGGGATGGACATTCGGAGTCTGTGGCTCGTATGACTGTCAGTGGTGAAAGCCGAAAGGAAGCCACTGACATGGAACCAGAGTTGGGGCACTGTACGAAGGATGGCCACCGACCGAGCAAAGTGGAATCAATTTGTTGTTGCCCTACAAGACGCCACTAGGCGTGATGGCCACTGACTGCTTTGACGGTCGGCGGCTAAGGATCAAAGAAGAAGAAGAAACTGAGGGAATTTTTAGTTGGTGAGCCAATGGCTGCCGTAGATACAATGGGTGAGGCAGATAGAAAAAAATATGATGCTGTTAGAGTATTACTGTTGAAACGTTTTCAACTTAATGAACAAGGTTATAGAGACAAATTTAGAACAATGGTACCAGATTTAAGCAAGGATTTCTCGGAGTTCATTGCTGCAATAAGGATTACGTTTGATAGGTGGATTGAACTTTCTGGTATTGAGAAAACCTATGATAAGCTTGTAGATTTAATGCTGAGGGACAAAGTTTTATCCTCTATCAGCAAACCTTTTTGGTCGTTCTTTCAGGAACGTAAACCACCTACTTTGTCTGCTATGGAGGAATTTTCAGTTCAGTTTTGCACTGCACATCCTGGTTCTTGTATTGCAAACTCCAAATTAAAAGAAGCTTTACCTGTTGCTTCAGCTGCAACATGGAATGGTAATCATAGAGCACGAGCTCAAAGTCTAGACAGAAATTTTATCCATAAGAGAAATAATGACAACAATTATTATAAAAATAATACCTTCAATCAGAATGATCATTTCAGCTGAGGTAGACAACATTTCAGAAATCAGTCACTTCAATACAGGAATAATAACAATTTTCAACAGGGTTCTAACTGGAAGAAACCAAATAACTTCACTCCTCATAACAATAATAACAATATTTGGAGTAATAACAATCAATATTTTAGATCAAGAAATAATAGTCAAAATGGTAGACATCAAAATAATTCTGGTGATCGCCAAAGACAGCGATCTCATTCACGTGGACCACAGAGGTTCAAACATAATGCGGGGGCGGCACTGACTAGCAGTGTACCCTTGGGTAATCAAGATTCTAATAATCAGGTATATTCTTCTGCATGTTGTTCTTTTGATTTAGACGTTGCAAATAGTTGCCCAGAATGTCTAACTATTTTTCAGAAGGACAGCACTACCGTGTTGAAGTGCGGACATCCTCTTCCAGCAGTTAGTCTCTCCGCGACCGACGGTACAGGGACTTTGATCTTCAACAGAGGATTGGTCAATGGTACTTTAGTATCAGTGTTAAGAGATTCTGGGTCTACAACTATTGGCATTAGACAATCTCTAATACATCCCAGTTGTGCAACTAATAAAAGTGTTAAGTGTATAACTTTTGGAGGTACTATTGATTACTATCCAGCCGCCATTGTCGATGTACATACACCTTTCTTTTCAGGTAAAGTTAATGTATGTCTGTTGAATAATCCAGTTGCTGACCTTACAGTTGGTCGAATCCATGGGAGTAAGGACTGCACACCAGAGGAAATTATTGATTGGGAAAGAAAACATTTGTTCATAGCCAATGCTGTAACAACACGAGCTCAGGCTCAAACCTTGGAAAATGATAATAATCCAGAACCTAATACAGTTCTTCAGAATGATACTGAGGTTCAATCAATAATAGATAGAGTGTCATTCGCAACAAAGCAAAGAGAAGACAATTCATTAAAAAAAATTTTGCTTTGGTGAATAATTATGATGATATTGCTTTCAATACCAAAGGTAAACATTGGTTTACAATAAAAAACGACATTTTACTTAGGAATTATATGGACCACTCTAAGGTAAAACAACAGGTCATGGTACCTCTTCCATTAAGGCCATATATCTTACGATATGCACATGACTCCCAATGCGCGGGTCATGTGGGATACACTCGTACACGTTCTCGAGTGTTATCTTCATTTTTTGGCATGGTATTTCCCGTGACGTATCATTGTATGTACGTCCATGCGTCACCTGCCAAGAAGTCTAGTCTAGAGGAGCGTTTCATGCTGCTCCTATCCAGGCATGTGACATATCAGTACGTCCCTTTGATAAGATGGCCATAGACATTATTGGTCCTCTTTTACCTTCTGCCAGAGGTCACAGATTTGTCATCACATGCATTGATCTGTGCACACGATGGCCAGAAGCCATCACTCTTAAGCATACCTCTACATCAGACGTAGCGGATGCACTTTTTCTCATATTTTCTAGAATAGGTTTTCCTCGGAAAATACTATCTGATCATGGGTCTCAATTTGTCACTGATACAATGACTGAAGTAATGAAGACTCTTAATATCGGTAGAAATCTAAGTAGCATATATCACCCTATGAGCAATGGTTCGGTGGAACGGCTCAACCGCACCATTAAACAACTACTGCACAAGGTTACTGTTAAGTATCCTCAAGACTGGGACCGAGTTTTACCAGCTGTGCTGTTCGCCTATCGAGAAGTACTGCATGAACAAACCGGCTTCTCTCCTTTTGAACTAGTGTTTGGTGCTCCACCAAGGGGTCCTATGGGTTTAATAAAGGATCTCATTCTTGACTCTGAGACGACTCAGGATACCCAGTCATCTTATGAGTATGTCATCAACCTACGGAAAAAAATTGTCGATGCTTGTCAGTTGGCGACAGCTTCTTCAGAGGCTGCTAAATGGAAATCACGTTTATTTCATAATAAAAATAGACATCTGCGTCAATTGTTTCCAGGAGATGAAGCTTTCGTGTTACTTCCACGTAAAGATAATAAGTTACTAATTGCTTGGAATGGTCCATTTAAGGTTTTGGACAGAATTTCTGACGTTGACTATATTTTGGATATTAAAGGACAGAAGAAAATATTTCATATTAATATGCTTAAGGAGTTTCATACTCGTCCTGAACATTTACAAGCTCTTTTTCATGATCTTGATGACAAATCAGTTGGTTCTTGTCATTATTCCAGTCTATCCGTAATTCAGGAAGAAGAATCTTCTTTTCCTGAAATACATATGTCTTTACCTGTCCCTACTTTGAAGGTTACAGAATCTTGGCGAGATGTTACTATTTCTACTTCTGTTACCTCACAACAACACAGACAGATTTCTAATCTTTTAGAATCTTTTTCTGATGTTTTGACTGATTTGCCTGGTCGAACATCGGTTATCTGTCATGACATCATTCTCAAAGATAATACACCTATTCGTCTACGTCCTTATTCAGTTCCAGTTCATTACCAGAGCAAAACAGCTCAAGAACTTGAACAAATGTTGAGTTTAGGGATCATCGAGAACAGTAATTCTCCATATTCCTCACCACTAGTTATTGTCCGAAAGAAGGATAACAACATTCGTTTATGTGTAGATTATAGAAAATTAAATGCTAAGACAGTTCCTGACATTGAACCACATCCACTTCTTGACGATTTACTTACTCGTCTATCTACAGCTATATTTTTCACCAAAATAGATCTAACTAAGGGATATTGGCATATTCCCCTAACGGATCAAGCCAAATATCTCATTGCGTTTTCGACTCCACGTGGGTTATACCAGTGGAACGTCATGCCTTTTGGGCTTATGAACGCACCGGCAACATTTATTCGCATGATGCAAAAAATATTGTCACATAGATCAGATATCATCACGTAAATTGACGATATCTGTTTATTCAGTTCATCGTTTGAAGAACACTTTTTAGGACTTAGCTCTTTGTTAGATATTTTAAGATTACGTAATTTGACTGCAAGGCCGACTAAGGTCCAAATTGCATTTCAGGAAATTACTTTCCTGGGTCATATCATTGGGGCTGGTCGTATTCAGACTATTTCTCAGAACGTTTCTAAAATTCTTAACTTGTCTATTCCTACTACGAAAAAGCAAGTTAGAAGTTTGCTAGGGTTGGTTCAATACTACAGTAGGTTTATCCCTCACTTGTCGTCTATCACAGCAGTCTTGTCTTCCCTCCTACGGAAAGGCATGCCTGCAAAAATAAAATGGACTGAAGACTGTGACGCGACTTTTAATAAAATCATTGCCATTTTTTCCAGGCCACCGATATTACGATTGCCAGATATTAAAAAATGTATATCCTCCGTACAGATGCGAGCAACTTCGGGTTGGGGGCTAGTCTCCTCCAGGATCATGATGGCGTGCTCCACCCTACTTTATTTATTTCAAGAAAGCTTACTGACACAGAAAAGAAGTATTCGGTGATAGATAAAGAGCTCCTTGCGGTCGTCTGGGCGATCCGAAAACTGGAAAAATTTCTATTAGGAGCTCCCTTTATCGTGCAAACTGATCAGAAATCAGTGGCAGCTCTCAGATGAGCTAACCATAAGAGTCCAAAGCTGGCTAGATTCTCCATAATACTTCAGCCATTTCAATTTACGATAGAATCCATCCCAGGATCTGAGAATGTAGTGGCCGACTCTTTGTCTCGTCACCCGTCATACACATCAGATGTAAAATGATGATGCGATTCACATCAACTACGAATAATTTTGTACTTCTTCTTCATTAGTAAACTTGATGGATTACTCCGACGTTATCAACTTTCCAGTGGGTTTCTGATTTATATGACATCGATATTACATGGCTCTACGAACAGTAATGACATTTTACTCATATTTGATAATATAATAATTCATCAGAATTTCCAAGTCAGATCTTCCACTTTTCGTTGATGAACCTACACTGATAATGACGGATTGAGGTCAGTCTTTTGTCTGTTGACATGTGGACAATTCTTAATAGCAAGCGATATTTGAACTCAAAACTGTACTTCGCCCAATGACATTATCGAATATCACATCGTACTTCATCAATCATCTGCTCCTTGCCGATGTACGATTCCTTAATTATTCAATGCAATTAAAGTCATTCGTTATGCAATGCTTCAACTAGTATGACAAGACGGCTAATGGTAATGATCACGAATCAGTTTCATATCCAGAAACTGTCATTATATCCCTACTGGATATTTCACGATGATGAATAAAACTCTTCAATTCGACAAGTTACAACATGCAATATTCATACTTTAAGGGTACTAGTTACCGCGACTAATATTCAACGTCCCAAAGGTACAGGATACCTTCTTCATTAGTGGTATTCCATACTCCAAGTATTGTCCGATAATACACTTCGTTATATTACATTTATCAGTTCCACTTGCGTACCTCATTGCTATTGGTACGGATCTGACTTTCGGCTCAATACTTTTTTAATAATTCGTACGGAGCTGCCGAGGATTACGTCAACTTCATACGATACCCATTGTTGGTTCTTCATTTGTATGGACTTTGGTTGGTGTCCATAGCGATCTACCACTCTTTCCAGTGCGATCTGTCCGCACTATCTGCTCGAACTTTTTAATGAATTGGTTTATACATGCAACTTCCATGGTGTCTGTTGAACACTTATGATCTACTTCATCGGAATAAACATTATAATGTACACTTCAAATCTTCACGGAATGAACAATGTATCAATCATGAACAGAACTTTGTATTCTCAAGATTGTTCTACGATGGATTTCTTTGAGCTTCTTTGGATTGAACATTTCTAATCTAGTTCCGATATTGTGACTTTGAGTAATAATATAATAATTTAATACTTTTAGTCATTCTAATTAATCCCATTAACTTAATATTTATATGTCATATATTAGATGTTAGATATTAATATTTTTATTATTATAGGAATTCTTTAGGTTAAGTTCCTAGTTAGATATATGTTATAGTTTATGTTCTTAATACATGCTATTCACCATTACATTTTTATCTGGTTTACTCTAGTTACCTTATCTACGTCCTACTTCTTTACTATTTCTTTACTTTTGCGTTTGTCTTTTCTTATTTTCCTTAATCATTCCTTACCTTCGTTAAACTCTACTATAACATTTAACTAGCGTTATTTAGTTTACATTACCCACAATTATTTGCATTACTTATATACTTTATTACTTAATTAGTTAATTACATATTACTTGGTAATATTTTTCTTCACACATTTCTACTTACTTAGCTTACCTTAGACTATGCGTTCTCGACTGTTAACGATCCTTTTTGTTAGTTAGGTTAGTCTTAATTACTTATATTTTATTGTGTGACATTTTATGATAGTGACATCGACCTTAGACACTGTTTAGACTCTAAACATCTCTGGCCGTATGTCGTAAATTTTTCGCAGGTATTCCGAATTTTAATTAGATTAATTACGTTGATATATTCAACGAACATTATGTTAAAAATTTAATATAATTAATTTTTTAAACCCGGTCGGTCGGGGGAATTGTTACGACTTTATATATATATATATATATATATATATATATATATATATATATATATATATATATATATATATATATATATATATATATATATATATATATATATATATATATATATATATATATATATATATATATATATATATATATATATATATATATATATGTTATATGTTGGCCCCACTTAAATTTGCTACCAGTCTAAAGTTACGCGCTAGCATATGTGATTGATGCCAACATAAGATGCTTTGCACTAAAGTATTTTTATTAATAAACGCGATTTTGTGTAGACGTCAATGAATAGTTATGACGTAGTATGGTGTTATGCCTTAGCATAACAACAGTTGTTCTTGACCCTTTTATGATTAGAATCCGTCCAAGCATGACGTGATCAACATTGCTCCCAAGATGATTATTGTGCAGATTTCTCCTCAACTATTGGTCAAGGGTCGTAATGTTTATTAACTGATGCAGTATTGAAGCATCGCAACTGATGATTAATCTTCCTTTGAAGGAGGAGCGCAGGGAGTAAATTATAAAGAATTAATATATGTAATAAGAACTCTAGTTTTCATTACCGGGTGTTCCGCCAGACGGCATCGCGTGTATATAGGCTAGACCTTTTGACGACACGTAATGTATTCTAGGAGACTGCCCTGATTGATGATTTGATTGCCATGAATGTCTTTGATCGTTCTTCATAATTAAACGTGTATAATTGTGGACTCTAACTTGAACAGCGTTATTCAATCTATCGAGATGAATTCTAACATGAGATGACTCCCATTCGCAAATTACATCCATCAGCATGATTGCTCAAATCAAAAATATTTATATATTACAAGCAAACGGTACAAAATAGAAACTACCCCTTCAACAAGCATTCCACGTTCCTTTGCCAGTCTGTCAGCTTCTTTATTGCCGGAGATTTGATCCACTGAAATTTGATCCGAATCGGATGCGATTTAAGGGCGCTTTATGACGGCTTTAATTTCGAGCCTATACTATTTCAAAGTTTTCGATTTGTTTATTTTTATTAATTACTTTTCTTTAAGGTCATCTGAGCTTTGTATATTTGTTGCATTTCAAATTGCTGACGCCCAGAAGCTGTATGCTTCACTGATCATATAGAGCTGAAACTTTGCATCCAGCAACCTTTCTTAGTACATTTCAATCTGTCAAGTTTTGACCGGTATTGACCAAGCTGGTTTTATATAATAAGCATTATAAAAAAAATAAAGTGGAAATAACTCCATTAACGTAAGAGTTTTAAAGTGATGGAAATAATGAACTGCGAAAATAGACTTTTTGTATTTGAAAGGCGGGCGTCGGATAATGACTTGTGATGTGCCAGTTAAACTAATGCGTGTGTTTGTTTTTTACATTAATATGTTAGCTACTTTTCTTCGTAGCACGCCACTTTCAACCATTTACCATATACATGGAACTGTTTGTAATATCAGGACGCGTTTAATTTAGAGTGGTACTTTTTTATTATGTATATTCTATGCTCTGTATTATACTATTCTTCTCGATGGTGTTTTACATTTTAGTTATAGTTCAGACTGTTGTGTTGTTCAGAGGCTTGGCGGTGTCTATTCTGGCATGCATTTGATATTGGTTGGAGGTTCCTTTATGCTAATTTATAACTTTCTGGGAATGCCCACCACAGTACAGCTACTAGCTAGGCGACAGGGCAGGTATAACGTGTTTCTTCGAACAACTAGGTTGGTGAGTCGTTGTTTTAAACACAGCTGTAATAATTTCCTACTTTCTTCTGAATTTAACAATAGGAAAGAATAGGATAAATACTAATGGGGCACGATATGAGGAGAAGACGCTGCCGTTGGATAAGATGCACTGAAATAACCTGGCAATAGCATGACAAGTCAGTTCAATTTCTAGAACCCCCAGTGTAAGAGAAATAGAGATAGATCACAAAACACATGGAGATGAGAACTGGAGGCGGACATGAAAGACATAAAGAAGACATAGGACCTATATGGATGGTACAGGACAGGAAGGCTTGGAAAGAGTTCGTTAAGTGCTCCAGGTGGGAGCTAAAGGCAATGATGGTGACTTTTTAATTGAGCCGGTGCATGTATCTCGGCTAAAACCACAGCTAATTTAATTAACTCCGCCCAGCCAGCGTTGCCACTCATAGCTGAAGTCACCTAGATTTTTTTTTTTTTTTTTTTTGTCCCGTCTATGTGTCATTTTCCTTCATTAGTTGAAGAACGTCACCTAAATCAGCTACCAGTTTTCGCCAAAAGTAGCCTCAAAATAGCCCACAGAATCCTCAAAAAACTGCCTAAAGTAGCCCAAAAATCAAAATGTAGGTGCTTTTTAAGGTACAATCTAGGTGGGTTTTTTTTTCAAAATTCAGGGTGGCAACACTGCACCCAGCCAATCACGATAGAAGAATGTCTTCTGATACGGATGTTCATAGCACAGACCAGAAAAGTTAAAAGGAGTCTGGGTGGCTGATTGGCCTTTTTTTTTTTTTTTTATTGTAGAAGAATCTCCATATTGGGCAACTGAAATATTCGAACAGGAAACAAACACGGGGAAATAGTATTACAAGGTAGTCTTTGTTCTGAAATCGCTAGTGTAACAGGTAGAGTGAGATGGAAAAACACGTGTAGAAGGGAACTACATGACACACACGAAAGGGATAAATGAGGCAAGGAAAGATCTTCAATGAATGACACAAGACAAGAAGGGGCTGTGTTGAAGGTCTCTACTTGTCGGGAAACTCAAGGGTATTCAATGAATGACACAAGACAAGAAGGGGCTGTGTTGAAGGTCTCTACTCGTCGGGAAACTCAAGGGTATTCAATGAATGACACAAGACAAGAAGGGGCTGTGTTGAAGGTCTCTGCTCGTCGAGAAACTCAAGGGTATTCAACGAATGACACAAGACAAGAAGGGGTTGTGCTGAAGGTCTCTGCTCGTCGAGAAACTCAAGGGTATTCAACGAATTACACAAGACAGACAAGAAGGGGCTGTGCTGAAGGTCTCTACTCGTCGAGAAACTCAAGGGTATTCAATAAATGACACAAGACAGACAAGAAGGGGCTGTGCTGAAGGTCTCTACTTGTCGAGAAACTGAAGGGTATTCAATGAATGCATCTCAGGCGCCTAAGCTGTGCACATTTTCTACTGCTGCTGAAGACATTTGCCCAGAACAGTTCTGAAGAGACAAAGAAAGAGTAGGCCATCTGGCACCCTCAGGCATGTCGTACGTGGCAACTAATATGAGTTGTCCATGGACCTGGCAAATGCATAATGTAAAACAAATCACCACAGATACCACCGCTACAGCAGCATATGTACACTTGGTGCTGTATGTATATAAGCTTGGCTACGTCTTCTTCACACGCACACATAAGGTTCACGATACACACAATAACACTTGATAAGCTTGCCGCCATCAAACTTTATTTCCTAATGATCGTACACGAGTAGTTTCGTATTTTAATGTTTATATTACACGTTAAGACTTCCTGAAAGCGGGACCAGCGGCAGGGTGGCTTCATGCTTTGTAAGGGGTGCAAAGGAAAATTGTAATAATGATGTACACATTCAATGCTAACAGCAAAACTATACGCAATTGTAAAAATTAATGCTAACAGCAAAACTATACGCAAATGTAGAATTTAATGCGAACAGCAAAACTATACGCAATTGTAAAAATTAAAATATTTTCGGATTTGCTGTCAAGCTCAATAAAATGTTTAAATTAAAACTTTAATACACTGACTCATATGCCTACTTAATTCATTTTGAGAAATTAAAGTTTTCAAAAGCAAATATGCCCAGCAAGTATAATATTTTAAAATACTACAATAATCATTTTCTGCAACAAAAAGAATGTAGCCATGTCATATTAGATCTGTAAATATAGAAGAGGTTTTAAGAATAGATATAGGGAACTGCATAATATAGTCAAACAATATTTAACACGAACAAAATGTTAATATATAGTGGCTGGGAATGTGAAGGTCTGATGCTGTTCTTACAATGCATTTGACTTTTAACAGATGAAAGTCAATTAAATATCTGTTAAAGTCAGTTATATAACTGGTCAGTTATAAAACAGAACAGCTAGAGTGCAGGTGCACGGGCAGTTAAGCAAAAAGACTACAATGGAACATGGAGTTCCACAGGGTGGGGTCATTTCCCCAACACTCTTCCTCATATATATAAATGATATAACAGAAAACATCCACAAGAATGTCCACAACTCCCTCTACGCTGATGACCTGGCCATGTGGACTTCAGAACAATACATCTCCACAGCAAGAGTGCGCATGCAGGATTCACTGCTAGCCCTTGAAAGTTGGTCCAAAAAGTGGTTGCTCAAAATAAATGAACAAAAAACTACACACACTATTTTTACCTTGTCAAATAAACCACAGCAAGCAAAGCTGCAATTAAATGGACAGGCAGTACGAGGAGATGAAACACCAACATACTTAGGAATCACACTAGACCGCCGAATGACATGGAAATCACAGATTAACAAAATACAGCTAAGGGCAAAACTTCGCATGGCCATCATGAAAAAGTTAGCAGGTACCACATGGGGTGCTGATGAGAATATCCTCAAAAAGCTGTACACAGGCAGAGTCAGACCTGCTATGGAATATGGCATCACAGCTTGGTCGACGGCAGCAAAGTCAAATTTTGACAGAGTAAACAGACTCCAAAACCAAGCAGCACGTATTATAACAGGGGCCCTAAAGTCTACACAAATCCACCATATGGAAAACATCACAGGGCTACAGTCAATGGAGGATAGACGTGACAGCAGAGTCTTAAAACAAGCTGAAAAATTTAAGAGGCTCGAAGGACACCCCATGTACCAAAGAATGAATAGGCTAGGAAGAGGCAGGCTCAAGCGAACTAACTTTGTCGCCCAAGCAAAAGAAAAAATTAACAATAATACCATACTAGCTAGCTCAGTTGCAAAGAAAATCCCAACAAACTCAACTATCCCACTGTGGAAAATAAGATGCTTTCCTGAGTTAAAATCTGATATTCCAGGCATTGAAGGTAAGGGAACACAGACAGAAACACAAAGAAAGTGTATAGCAACCAAGTATATTGACCAAAGATTTCCAGCGAAGCTTTGGACACATGCATATACTGATGGTTCGGCAACAAATGCAGTTGAAAATGGGGGTGCCGGCATCCTCATAAAATTAAAGAATAGAATTCACTCTATGGCAATTGCCACTGGAAAATACTGCAACAACTTCTGTGCTGAAGCAGAAGCCCTGAAACAGGCAGCTGAAACTCTTATTGAATGCAAAGCACAGGCAGAAAAACAGATAGTAATCTTTTCAGATGCCCTCTCAATAATATCAGCGCTGAAGAGCCACCAAACTAAAGGATTGAAAGATCTGATAATCTCCCTTGAAAGACTGGCCGAATGCTTCAAGAAGTGCATTATCCAGTGGATACCAGCCCATTGCAACATACCAGGAAATGAAGAGGCAGATAGACTTGCTAAGGAAGGAGGTGCCTTACAGCAAAATGATATAGAGACAGCTTACGCAACGGCAAAGACCACTATAAAGGCTACATTCAAGTCCAAATGGGAAAGAGAGCACCCAGGACATTTGAAAAATGACGCATATCATCAACTATCCAGAAAAGAACAGGTCATCATTTTTCGACTGCGCACTGGGCACAACAGACTGAGATACCATCTGTACCACAAATACAAAATTGGTGCAACAGATCTCTGCACCTGCGGTACCAGCCCGATGACAGTCGAACACCTGCTGCAGTACTGCCCAACCTACAGTAATGAACGGGGTAGCATATGGCAACAACCCACTTCTGTCAACGAAAAACTGTTTGGAGATGTCGGGAACCTTGAGTTGACTGCTGCCTTTATTAGAGTCATAAATGTGGAAGTCTGAAGGTGAACGAGGAAGAAGAAGAAGAAGAATATAACTGGAACCACCAGACCTTTACACCCCTCCACTTTATTATTCTTGTTCAGAGTTTCTTCTTGATTTTGTATGTTTGTTTGTTTGTTTATTTTTTTGTTTTTTGTATGCATAATTATGATTGTCCCTATTTACAATGATTTGACAAATGTGATGCCACTTTCTCATATTATTTGGAATTGAAAACAATATATATCCTAATTATAACCAATTAGAGGTTGAACGGGATATATTTTTCTTCATTAATTTAAAAAAAAAAATCTTAAGAACGGTAGAGGGATGAAGAAGACTTGTAAAGACATTGAACTGATAGCACGGGACACAAAGACTAGGCATACGTTTGTTGAAGCCCTATGCTCCTTCGGGAGCTAAAGGGTGATGATGATGGTATTAGATCTATTAAATGTGAACGAAAAGTTTATTTATAGACATAATATATTTGTTTATTAAGGTCTGCAGTAAATAAACTCAAACTCTGCACAACAGAAATTGTTACATTTGCTGGAAATACAACTGCGGCATCATCATTACTTTTACAGCAGCTACCACTGCATTTGCCACTTGTTTTACTATTGCTATTACAAATTTCTTAATTATTACTGCTTTAACTACCACTGCTGCTACTTCTGTTGCTACTACTACCACTGCTACGACTATTGCTACTACTGCTGCTGCTACTTTTACTGCTGCCAGTACTACTACTGCTGCTAATACTCCTGCAACTGCTACTGTTGCTAACACTGCTACTGATGCTGCAACGCTACTACTACTATTGATACTACTACTACAACTACTACTACTCCTGCCACTACAATTTCTACTACTACTGCCAATACAGCAAAATCAGCTTTTCTTATTAAAATTTTCTTTAATACATTGCAGATTGAAACAGCAAAACAAGAAAGTGCCAATCAAGTCGCAAAGTGGGGTTATGACAAACCAAATTTTGAGTTCCATCTTGCCAATGCCGAGAGACTTCTGGATCTGGGACTTGAACCCTTTGATCTTGTCGTGTAATTGTTCGGCCATAGCTATGTCTCTATATTCATATGTTTGTCTGCGTTTTCATGCATGTTATGTATATGCATGTGTGTGTGTATGTTCGTGTGTTTGGGCTTGTCTCCTGTTTGCGATAACTCATTGTTGAATTTAGAAAAACGAGCATGAGTGAGAGATGGGAAGTGAGGGATAGAACTAATCATGAGACTCATCTACACCGTGAGGCTAAGAAACCCATGACCTTTAAATATTTTTAAAACTCGGCCGAAAATGACCCGATTGTTATGAAATTTGGAGAAAATGTTTACCTACATTTTGCCTATTTCAGTTGGTGCTCAAAATGTCCGCCGCCAGCTGCAACACATGCTCGAAGTCGGGTGCACCACTTTCTCACTGGCGCGTCAATTGTGCGCTGTTCTAGCTCATCCCATGCCTGCTTTATCCGCTCAATTAATATGAAACAAACATAAAGGTATGTTCTCAGGCACTCGTAAGAAATAAAGAAGTAGAACACTAGACAACAGAAAAACAACAGACATGAGTGGCCCACCCAGGATTTGAACACCGGACCTTCCGTGCGACAACCCCGCCCAGCCATGCAAGCGAATCACACTATCCTCCTCTCTTAGCTCATCCACGTTGCCAATTTTCTTTCGGTAGACATTCTCTTGCAAAACGCCCCAAATCCCATAGTCCACGGGGTTAAGATCTGGACTATTTGGTGGCCCAAAATTCGGTTCGATGAATTCAGGTGACTCCTGAGTGAACAGTGCAACTGTATCCCTAGCACGATGAGCAGGCACGCCGTCTTGCTGGAAGATGAGAAATTCTGACATTTTCCTCATGTCAGGAAGAAGGCACTTCATCAACAGTTCGTTGCGGTAGTAATCGCCATCAATCTTGATACCAGGTTGAATAAAATGAATTCCAGTGATGAGTCACCAACAGAAACCATTACTGATTTGCTGAACGTTGGTTTTGCTCGCAGCAACCGATTAGCAGATATGTTTCTTTTTCTAGTGACAACCGGTGCATACACCCGATCGTTCTGACAACAGCAAAATGTTTTTCATCCGTGAAAAAAATGAAACTCACTTTATGCTCTGGGAAGCGACGCAAAAGATGTTGGTACCAGGAAAGCCGTGACTCTTTGTTGCGTTCAGTCAACTCTGTCGCCCGATGTTTCTTCAATCGTTTTAAGTTCCTTTTTGATGATTCTGCCCACGGATCTTCGAGAAGCGCTTATCTGACGAGCAATTTGACGTTGGGAAAGATGTGTTTGCGGACGTCCTTCTTGACTTTGCACAAGCTCGTTAACAGCATTGATGTTGTCATCGGTGAGCGCAATGCCTGTTCGGCCAGTGACTTTACGACGTTCATCAGTGCCGGTTTGGTCTATCTTTTGCAAAAGATATGTCAGTCCACCTAAAGTCCATTCTTTGTTTGGAAACTCCTTAAGAAGTCGTTTCGCGCCATAATTATTTTTTTTTTGTCGAAGAAATTTGATTGCCGTTTTTTTTTTCTTCAGAGAACGCCATTTTGCAGCAGACGAATTACAACTGTATGCAGCGCCACATGGAAGGCGCAAAATTCGTTGCGCAAAATTTGAAATTCGAAATTTGAGACTCGAAATTCGAAAAGGGATATTGTTATGATTGTCACCAAATTTCATAATAATGGGGTCGCTTTCGGCCGAGTTTTTTAAAGTATTTAAAGGTCATGGATTTCTTTGCCTCACGGTGTATATGTATATATCAAATAAAGTTATCATGATAAGAGACCACAGTTCATTGTAGATTTATCATGGATACAGACAAAAGTCAACTGTAGATTTATCGTGGATAAGAGACAAAGGTCAACTGTGGATTTATCATGCATATGAGACAAAGGTCAACAGCCTATTCACAGTGTGACAGAAACTGATCAAAAGCTAATTAGTAACAGATGACAAAGTCAAAAGCAGCTTATAATAGCTTATAGAGAAAGATCAACAGCAAAGGCAGTGGGCAAGAGACAAAACTCAATAGAAGATCCACAATGAGTATGAGATAAAGATCAAAAGCTGATTTATAGTTGCAGACAGACAAGGTTCAAAAGCAGGTTTTTAGTTGGTAGACAAGGTTCAAAAGTAGGTTTATAGTTGATGGCAGACAAGGTTCAAAAGTAGATTTATAGTTGATGGCAGACAAGGTTCAAAAGTAGGTTTATGGTTGCAGAGAGACAAGGTTCAAAAGTAAGTTTATAGTTGACGGCAGACAAGGTTCAAAAGTAGGTTTATAGTTGACGGTAAACAAGGTTCAAAAGTAGATTTATATAGTTGATGGCAGACAAGGTTCAAAAGTAGGTTTATGGTTGCAGAGAGACAAGGTTCAAAAGTAGGTTTATAGTTGATGGCAGATAAGGTTCAAAAGTAGATTTATAGTTGATGGCAGACAAGGTTCAAAAGTAGGTTTATGGTTGCAGAGAGACAAGGTTCAAAAGCAGGTTCATAGTTGATGGCAGACAAGGTACAAAAGCAGGTTTATAGTTGCAGAGAGACAAGGTTCAAAAGTAGGTTTATAGTTGATGGCAGAAAAGGTTCAAAAGTAGGTTTATAGTTAATGAGATACAAAGATCGAAAGCTTACCTTTACGAGTTAAGAGAGACAAAGATCAGAAGCACGTTTATAATTGGTGTGAAAAAAACTATTTAAAGCAGGTTTATAGCTGGTGAGTGACAAAGATCATAAGCAGACTTATAGTTGATGAGAGACAAAGATTGAAAGCCCACCTATTGGGGGGGGGGGGGGGGGGAGAGTAATGCCAGACAACGGTCAGGAGAAAGCTTATAATTGGGGAGAATGAAAGATCTAAAACAGGTTTATAGTTGGTGAGAGAAAAAGATCAAAAACCAACTTATAAGGGGTGAGAGACCAGATCAAAAGCCAGTTTATAATGGGTTAAAGACAAACGTAAAATGCAGTTTTATAATGCATAACAGATAAAGATCACAGGTAGCGTCACAAGGGGATAAGAGATAAAGATTAATATCAGATTTATAGTATATATGAACAAAGCCTGACGAAAATCAGATTTAAATCAATACCACACACAAAAATAAACAAAATCAAAAATAGAAGTTACATATACATAAATATGCATTGTTGAGTATACATTTTGGTTCTCTCTACAGTTTTGTGACATGGTCAACCAAACGCATTTTCAGATTAATTAACTCTTTAAGCCCCAGAGCCACTATAGTGGCTCAGGGTTTAGACCTATTTGGCCCAGGAGCCATTTAAGTGGCTTCGGATTTTTTGCTCCTGTCTAGAGCTCTGTTCCAATGTTAACAACCCAAAACGTCATTTCCAACAGGAAGTACTTTCATTTTTCATTTTAAATAACTCGTATTTATGCATATGAACATTAAAAAATATTTTTTTTCCAAACAACAACAACAATAAAAAAGCACTGTTGTGGCCGTTTTTGTTTGGGCCAAACCCTGCTTTTTGCTTGGGACTTAAAGAGTTAATATCATACCTTTCATTTCCTATAATAAATTATATGTGCGATATGTAACAAACTGCATCCAAAGGAAGACATAATGGTGCATTCATCGCATCAACGAAAAAAACAAAAACACTGTGAGATTGAAATATTTTTGTCTTCAGATCCAACGGTGTATTTTGTCTCATCCCTGATAAAGAGAAAGCTTTCAGAGCCGTGGCTGGTTTACTCAAGGTGGGTGTGGTACTCACATGATATTATTGCTGACAGAGCACAAGACAGTGTTTATATTGATAAAGCTAGAAAACTATCAGTACAATATTAAACACAGACAAGTTTCTGCATGTTCGTTGATATAGCTCTTTTGTCCACTCAGCTTGGTGTTTATCATGCCACAACATCAAGCTGTTTTCATATATGACGGAACCTGTTGATAGCATTACCAGTCAGTTCTTGAATCTCTAGAATGGTATTATTGTTAATTTTTTCTTTTGCTTGGGCGACAAAGTTAGTTCGCTTGAGCCTGCCTCTTCCTAGCCTATTCATTCTTTGGTACATGGGGTGTCCTTCGAGCCTCTTAAATTTTTCAGCTTGTTTTAAGACTCTGCTGTCACGTCTATCCTCCATTGACTGTAGCCCTGTGATGTTTTCCATATGGTTGATTTGTGTAGACTTTAGGGCCCCTGTTATAATACGTGCTGCTTGGTTTTGGAGTCTGTTTACTCTGTCAAAATTTGACTTTGCTGCCGTTGACCAAGCTGTGATGCCATATTCCATAGCAGGTCTGACTCTGCCTGTGTACAGCTTTTTGAGGATATTCTCATCAGCACCCCATGTGGTACCTGCTAGCTTTTTCATGATGGCCATGCGAAGTTTTGCCCTTAGCTGTATTTTGTTAATCTGTGATTTCCATGTCATTCGGCGGTCTAGTGTTATTCCTAAGTATGTTGGTGTTTCATCTTCTCTTACTGCCTGCCCATTTAGTTGCAGCTTTGCTTGCTGTGGTTTATTTGACAAGGTAAAAATAGTGTGTGTAGTTTTTTGTTCATTTATTTTGAGCAACCACTTTTTGGACCAACTTTCAAGGGCTAGCAGTGAATCCTGCATGCGCACTCTTGCTGTGGTGATGTATTGTTCTGAAGTCCACATGGCCAGGTCATCAGCGTAGAGGGAGTTGTGGACATTCTTGTGGATGTTTTCTGTTATATCATTTATATATATGAGGAAGAGTGTTGGGGAAAGGACCCCACCCTGTGGAACTCCATGTTCCATTGTAGTCTTTTTGCTTAACTGTCCGTGCACCTGCACTAGCTCAGTTGCAAAGAAAATCCCAACAAGCTCAACTATCCCACTGTGGAAAATAAGATGCTTTCCTAAGTTAAAATCTGATATTCCAGGCATTGAAGGTAAGGGAACACAGACAGAAACACAAAGAAAGTGTATAGCAACCAAGTATATTGACCAAACATTTCCAGCAAAGCTTTGGACACATGCATATACTGATGGTCCTCATAAAATTAAAGAATAGAATTCACTCTATGGCAATTGCCACTGGAAAATACTGCAATAACTTCTGTGCTGAAGCAGAAGCCCTGAAACAGGCAGCTGAAACTCTTATTGAATGCAAAGCACAGGCAGAAAAACAGATAGTAATCTTTTCAGATGCCCTCTCAATAATATCAGCGCTGAAGAGCCACCAGACTAAAGGATTGAAAGATCTGATAATCTCCCTTGAAAGACTAGCCGAATGCTTCAAGAAGTGCACTATCCAGTGGATACCAGCCCATTGCAACATACCAGGAAATGAGGAGGCAGATAGACTTGCTAAGGAAGGAGGTGCCTTACAACAAAATAATATAGAGACAACTTACGCAACGGCAAAGACTACTATAAAGGCTACATTCAAGTCCAAATGGGAAAGAGAGCACCCGGGACATTTGAAAAATGATGCATATCATCAACTATCCAGAAAAGAACAGGTCATCATTTTTCGGCTACGCACTGGTCACAACAGATTGAGATACCATCTGTACCACAAATACAAAATTGGTGCAACAGATCTCTGCACCTGCGGTACCAGCCCAATGACAGTCGAACACCTGCTGCAATACTGCCCAACCTACAGTAATGAACGGAGTAGCATATGGCAACAACCCACTTCTGTCAACGAAAAACTGTTTGGAGATGTTGGGAGCCTTGAGTTGACTACTGCCTTTATTAGAGTCATAAATGTGGAAGTCTGAAGGCGAACGAGGAAGAAGAAGAAGAAGAATCTCTAGAATAAGAAAGGTAGAGGAAAACCAAAGAACATGTGGAAAAGCGAACTGAAGACAGACATAAAGGGGATGAAGAAGGCATGTAGGAACCTTGAACTGATGGCATGAGACAGGAAGACGTGGCATAAGTTTGTTGCCTATGCTCCTTGGGGAGTTAAAGGGAGATGAATGAATGAATCATATAATTGTATGTTTATGTTTAATATTGCACTGTGCAGAGGAAAACAGTCAGCTCCGAGGCTATGCCTCTGTTCTATGTAGTTTCAAGGGGTCTCTTGGAAGACCAATAAAAAAAAAAACTCTCTCAGGCAATCATAAGAGGTTGTATATTAAGCTGGCAACCTCATAATGTAAAATAGGTTGCTTCAGAAACCTTATAAACAAGATCACTGTGCCTGTGATACAAATTTCCTACAAGAGGGCCAGATACAGTGGTGGCTCCAAGCTCTGTAAAGAATGAAATATAAACGGGACACAATGGTTCGGTCATTTCATTGGAATACACCTATTTCAGCTGATATCTAGGGTCAGAGTGGCTAAGAGGTATGGGGTCTGCCTCGAATTCTAAAGGTACCAGGCTCAATTCCCAGTAGAAGGAATATAATTTATGGAAATTTTTTTTTTCTGAACCAGTGGTCCTAATGATGTCATACTCCCCCCTGGTCTTCTGGGTAGTGAGATTAGATGCCTAGCCTTCTCGGATAAGAGCGAAAAAATCCCACGGCACTTGGAAATCATTAATTGTAGGCCATAAGGCCGCTGCCCTGGCAAAAGTAAGAAATGAGAAACCTACCCACCACAAAAATATTTATAGAATGTGTGATTCCTATATACACACATTATGATTCTTGGCAAGTGCTACGGAGTTCGTGCACTGTACTAAGATCATCTTTGTGTGATCTAAGGGAGGAGATCGGAGCAATGATGGAGGTGTCCATGTGCAATGAAGATAGTCCTTAAAACCAATACAGCTGATGTCTATAATGACCCCTCACCAGCAAAGCCAGCGTCAAGGTAACAGAACTCTTGAGAAGATCACCAGATTATATTAAGGAAATCGTTTTAAAAAGTGGTATGGTGCAAGCCTGTCACGGATTGCCTCCTCTCCTTTGCAGTAGTGGTCCAACAGTGGCCAAAACACAAGAGTATCTAAACTGGGTCAACAAAGTTGGTTACCTTCGCACAAGATTACTCTTGGCAGAGATCTAGATAGAAGTGCAATGACGCTTCTATCCGAAGGGAGCGTTCACAAAATTCAGAAGTCAAGAACCATGCGGCATTGCGCTGAGCAATGGTTAACTTACATCTGTCCGTCGCCTTTTGTGAAGGATTTAAGCAATGGTTTTTAGCCCGTTCAAGCCCCCAGCTGAGTTAATTCAGGGCACTCCTCTTATAATTGTATAGCTCTGTTTAGAGGTAAATATATGTCTCTCTCTCTCTCTCTCTCTCTCTCTCTCTATCTCTCTCTCTCTCTCTCTCTCTATATATATATATATATATATATATATATATATATATATATATATATATATATATATATATATATATATAGTTGGAAAGGCAAGTACAAAGTTGGAAAGGCAAGACTTGCAATGATGCTACGCGAGTCAGCTGATGACGTGGTTAAGTCCATTCAGCCCACACTGAAAACGGGAAGGAAGTGTAGAGTGGAAGAAGCTGTTGATGCTGCCCAAGAGTCACTCAAACTGAGGGAGGTAATCGGATACACACAAACGAATAGACGGGGATTTGGTCATGGAGACATCCGCTGGTGGTCCAAGGCATCAAGCAGGGAGCGCAGAGACATGGTAGTTCAAGAGATACGAGGAGCGGAGAATGAAAAGAGGTTGCAAAAAGCAGTGCAGCAGGTCCAACAAGGCCAATGGACTACATGGGAAGGAGCCCTGCAGAGGTCCCTGACATGGAATGATTCATATGGCACCTCTTAGGCTCAGCTTCGTTGTCAGATCACTGTATGGCCTGCTGCCGTCGGCCACCAACCTTGTGAAATGGGGAAAGTCGGATGATGAGCAGTGCCCTCTGTGCCAGGGGAGGCAGACACCTGAACACGTGCTCTCATCGTGTAAAGTGTCATTAGGGCAAGGGCGATACACTTGGCGCCATAATAAAGTGCTAAATGAGCTTGCTGCAACAATAGATCTGGCAAGGATGAAGGCGAATAGCAAACCCAGGCCGAGCACCGCAAATACATACTTTCTGAGGGCAGGAAAATCAGCACACCCCAAACCGAGTAAACCTGGTAGCAGTTTACCATCTCTTCTTGACTGTGCCAACGACTGGGAGATGGCGGTAGACCTACCTGGACGAGGGGCATATCCAGAGAGTATCAGGAAATCGCGGAGATGGCCGGATATAGTGCTTCATTCTTCAGCAACGCTTCAGGTCATACTGATTGAACTGACCGTGCCATTTGAATCCAGATTAGACGAACAACATTCGTTCAAAGCGGCCAACAAGACACGATTCAAGGGTCATGGCTGTTGAAAGCACATATAAAAAAAAACTGAATCGACTATGATTGTTTAGTTTTAAAACAACAGGTAACAAATTTAATAATCAATTAGGATTAACAGTTTAAAATAAATAATCTGCTGGTTCTTTTTATATTGGAATCAAATTTTCTCTTTACAGAGATTTAGGGTGAGGATTTAGTTCAGAAAAATTATGTCCTTTTTGCTGGTGCACTTAACTTTTAGGTGAGTCCTGCAGCTGTGATTTTCGTCACTGCTTGGTGATGAGGGCACTTCTTCGCACAAATTGTCCGATTTAGGCGGCTGGTGTTGATTCCCTGCGTTTTACTCACAACTAGCTTCGTTCCACAAACTTTTGGACAAAATAGAAAGAACAAAATGCCTCTGCTAAGTACACTGAGTTGGAAGCTTAACAGGCTCATCTTTTCGTTGTCCACCCACCAATGTTAATCTCTCAGAAAAATTAAATTCTTGAGTATACACAGTGTAACTCAGGAAAGATGAATAGAAATCACCACTATTCCTCTGTGTATTAACTGGGAAATGTGTCTGGACAGCACGAATAATGATTTGTGCCTGAACTAACATTAACAAGTTACATATATCTCACACAATGATATGCTACACTTGTGGCACATGTGATGTAATCATCACTCATCACTGCTCCAGTCGGAGTCTGAGGTCACCTCTGCTGTCGGGTTTTCCTGCACGACTAGCAAGAAACAATCACCAGCACTTGCTGTAGTGGTTCATGAATATACTCTTTTCATATGTTGAGATTGCCAGCCTCATTTATAACCACTAAACAAGAAACATGTCAAATTTCACATTCGTAAATAAATTGTTTACTCTTACCCCAAAAATTTTGGGAATACATCATCTCCTTGCACAGATTTAGACTGGACACAGCTCTGTATTAGATGCTTCGAATCACTTAGGTCTGGAAATTAGAGTTAATTCCTCTGACGGCGGGTGTTCTGCGAAATCATTGGCCTGGGAAAACTTTTGTTTAATTCATCTATGACTGGGTCTGGGAAATTAGAGTTAATTCCTCTGATGGCGGGTGTTCTGCGAAATCACTGGGCCTGGGAAAACTTATGTTTAATTCCTCTATGACTTGTGATCAAATTCCTGTGTTCCAATCTTGGTATTTGAAGTCCTGGTCCTTTTAAGTTTCCAGTCTTGTATTAAAATGCGGGTTTACTTGTAAAAACCAAAGTTGCCCAATACTCGATCTGTCACTGTTAATAATGGAATTCTAGGTCCAATCCTTATCTTTCTGGCTTTTTTGGAGTTGCTCGTATGAAGTTGCGAAGCTGTCTGTTCTCTGAGTTTGCTAGATTATATCTCTCATTCTCAGTTCAAATCACAGAATGTTTTTTCCGCCGAATGTTCCAATAGAATTCATCGTATACTCTGGCTCTCAAATCAAACCCATCAAATCTCTCTAGCACTGGGTTGGGTTGTTTCATTTAAAATATTTCCTCGCGTGTTTTAAAATATTAATTTTAATATTCCACGCGTGACCTCTTCATATCGTTGCGCCAGACTTCCGCCGGCATCTTGTGCACAACTCATAAACACCATATGTGAACTCATTTGATGTCCAGATGCTACCTATCGCCAATATTGTCTCTCCAGGCGGATTATCGTGATAATCGCACACAGGGATGGTCCCGTGAAACGATAAACGCATCTACCACATGTGTAATCTGCCAGACAAACTAGCACGGTCGTCGGCAATCCAGACAGGCAATATTGGCTACCTATTCATCCTCGTATGAGACCATATTGTGTTAAACGAGGATCGTCTCCTATCAAAGGTGGTCGGCTACTGAGTCGATTGATAAGCGTATTATCGCTGACCGGTGATAATGACTGGGTATTGTTACAATACCACCGTTCACCTGGCGGAACGGAAATACGTCTGAGGAGTGGTAAACAAGATAAAGACAGTCCCATAGCAGATAGTTTCGTAGAGAAGTGGAGTGTTGTTTCCCCATACTAGATTCAGCAAAGAGAGTAAAATAATGAATGAAAGGGCATTGTTGAAAAGAAGGATAAACATCAAATTTGCATGATGATGCAAACTGTTAACCGTAAGATATGTAGGATGATAGATTCAACATATGATGTCGATTTATGGCCTCAGGTCAATTTTGGCCAAAAGTGGAGATGCAATAAATTAGTACTAAGGCAGCGGAATGTACAGTCTGTACGAAGTTCTATTTTTGCTCAGAGAGGTCGTCATTTGATCATCATCATTAACTCTTTGCTTCCTGTGCAGCACAGGCATTGAAAGAATATATTTCACAAATCTTCCTGTCCTCTCTCATTCGTTCAAGGTTTTTCTAAGTTGTCTTTATCCCTTTTATGTCTGTCTCAGGTGCTCTTTCCCATGTGTGTTTTGTGTTTCCCTCTATTCCCTTACTTTGGGGCTTCCAGAACATGGTTGCCTTGTAATGCAATCAACTGGTTTTCTCCAAGTATGTCATATCTTCATTTGTTTGGATACTAGAAAGTCGAAGACTATGTTCAAATTCATAGAACTGTAACCTTTCAGATGAAATGCATGCCTGAAAACTTTCAGATGAAATGCACGAAGTAAATTGATCAAGCTGACGTATAGGACTAAACTAAACAACACAATGATAAGGGGAACTGCTGAAACACAATCATGCACAGAATACTAGATAAACACTACGGAAATTGTTCGACCTCCCTGCCAGAATGCAATTAATCAAAACAGTAGCATGGTCCTTTTAAACTAGAATATAGGAACTTTAAAAAATTAGAATGACCATAGAATGATGGCTAGAAGTACTAGCTGCTGATGCATGTAAGAAAAATGGCGTTGTGGCTACCATCAGGACAACACAACTTGCCCAAAAAATATACTGAATTCCTATGCTACCCTAACTACAGCGTGCTGAGGGAAAGAAAGAAGGCTGTCAGAAAGAAAGAAAGATGATCAAATGTATAAACTATGACTACATATAGAAAATCTTTGCCAACATCATCAATGCCAATTTCACAATTACCTTTTATTTGTTCCAGCCTGGAGGCCAGTTCTACATCAATGACGTTTACACTCAAACGAAACTGCCAGAAGAACTGAAGAATGATGAAAAGCTCTGGTGTAAGTGCCAAAACCTTGTACTTTCCGTTCTTTGAGTACACACAGTTATTCAACGATTTTCTATCTGGTGTGGTTTGGTTACTTTCTTTTTTTAACTCATCACAGCGTAATGTTTCTTTCAGTAAGTAATAAACTTAAATGAGTATGTTGCAGACACTTGTAAAAAATATAAAGCAATGGAAAACTTGACAAATTTTTTTTTAAAAACAAAGTATTTAGTTCAACCCTTGATGGATTATAATTACGATATATAGTGTAATAAATTCAAGACAATAAAATCTGATATCTAAATATACCGGTAGTATCTTCTAACCCCCCCCCCCCCCTCTCAGTCCAAAAAGAATAAATCAAAACCAAAATTGTGTGAATGTATCTGTATGTGACCTCCCCTTTCCAAAGGGGAACGATCATTGATCTAAGTAAGTTGTATACTGTTTTACTATATTGTGCAATTCTCCAGGTCTCTCTATTCTCAACACTTGACAACAGAAAAGTGATAGGCTTAACAGGGAATCAAACCCAGAACCATCTGAATGGTACTATTGCCTTGTTATGGGAGTGAATCATGACTAAACACAGTGCCAACTCATCACCAAAACAAGTGCTTCATGTGCAGGGGTCATTGTCACAATCACTAGTGAATAGAGGAGTGAAAAATGACCCAGATTAATCATAGATGGAGTCACTTCTAAAACTTTCCTATTCATCAGTGTACGCCAGATAACACAAGGCAACAACCATAATACTGACTAGTAAATTGTAAACATTTAAACAAATAAAGAGAGGAAACCCGAGGCCTGTAAACAGTAAATAAATAAATATTACACACATAAAGGTATGTTTCAGGCTCTTGTGAGAAATAAAGAAGTAGAAAACTAGATAACAGAAAAACAACATAAGTGAGTGGCTTACTGGAGAATCGAACCCAGGACCTTCTTAAAACATACCTTTATGTGTGTAATTTCTATTTATTTACTAGTAAATTATAGTAGAATAAGAACCGTACAGAAAAGTTGATAAATTTGTATGGTAATACATTGTAAAGGGCAATTTTTACTATCTTGCAATATAATACATTTATATTCTTATGTTCGCAAATATTTTGTAAGCAAAGTATTTCCTTTTTAAGTGCTTAAGGAGAAGTCATTTTTGGGTTGCTTCCCTTGAAAATAGTTCTGTCATCTTCGATCGGACTCCGCAGACGACTCTAGGCCTACTGCGATTTATTCTGTGGCTGGGTAGGAATAGATTGTTCTTGCTTCAGTATATCTATGGCCTGAATTTATACGTAGTGTTTGTATGAGTAGGACGAGTCTGTCTTATATATGGATATCTTTGCATTTCTAAGTCGAACTAATTTGGTTGTCGCTAGAAAAGGTCAAAGGCTATGCAGCGGAAGTATCGCTAGCAAGGGGTGTGATCCATGGCTGTCATCCTGTGAGGATGCCGAGTTTTGTTGTAGCAGGCTTTTTGCCGAAATAGTGATCTATATATGGATGGGGAAAAGTGATAATCATTTAGACATGTTGTATGTACTTTACCCCAGTGTTTATTCTCTTTTGCCAAGGAATGGCAAAGTTATATTTCGCATAAAAAGGTAAAACCACAATTTATTATTGGTTATGGTCTGACGTGCCCAGTAAGTAAAGCCAGATGATTGACATGATGGAACGCTGAATGCTTATTTACGAATGCTCCATTATGATATTTGCCAAGCATGAATGCTAACTTAAGATGATATTCCTGTGATCAACATTATGCTGTCTATGTCGACATTTGTTCCTGTAACCATACACGTACTGTCCAAGTGTGCGTCCCATTAAATGTTATAAAAAGACCACCGTAGTTCCAGTACTTCTTGAATTCGAACAGTGTGAGTATGAGTGATGTACTACCAACCTGTCAACTCTATCGAATCATTCTACCATTCGCGTACTGACATTCAGATACACACTCATTGTTTACACTCACATTCTTGTCGGAGCCTCATCACGTTCCAGGACAAGATGACCTGTATGACCAAAACTGTGCTGGGTTTGATGAGTTGACAATCGTTACACTTTACTACACCAGTCCCAACATCTACATTTATCCACTGGTGGACATTCACATCATTTAACAAATAAAGCATGATTCAACAACTAGTAGCCAGTATGAGTTAACAACTACAAAGAAAGAGTTTAACAACTGGTGGCCAGCTTCCTGGGTCAACCTGCACAGTGACCATATTGAGAAGTAAACTACTGAGACCAGACGTTCCTTGGGGTCTGTTACGACACACAAATACATCAACAGTACAACTCTACAGTGATGTCAGCGTGACCTGTCCTGTCGAGAGTATGCAGTAACTAGGTCAGGGTTTGTTGACATTTGGTTCATTGGACATTTGCCATACAACTGACAGTGTTACACAGCAAGCTTGGTTGAAACATAGAACATTACACATCAGGACTGGAGAATATTTGACAGTGTTTGCGAAAGAAAATGTTATTGAACTGAGAAGTCCTACATTGATTGTTATCATTCAAATCAACGATGGAGCTTCTATTTCTGTGTTGAATTTAAAATAATTAGACCAGAAGTATTTGTTTAATAAAGTACCACAGTACTGTACTATTAGGCAGTGTAACTGAGCCTTCATTCCAACACATTCTTTCTGCAACACTCTATTTACATCATATTGCCATACTATTTATGCATTTATGTATTTATGTTTAACTATTTATATGTGATATTTTGTTTGTATCCAGCGGGTTGTTGTTTCGGTTGGGCGGTGTCACACAGCAGAGTATCCCACGTAATAGAGGGTCTGATGTGTGCGTTTCTATAGGTGCAATTTTCTTCATTGAAAATTTGCTGCGACAGCTGTTGCTATTAGTGTTAGCTGTGAAGTCTGTACTCATTGTTGTTTTTGTAATATTCCTCTGTTCTTTAGTTTGTTTTGATTTGTTTGTAATTTGTTGGTCTACCCTATTCTATCTTTCAGTTCTATTCTCAATTTATATTTATATACTGTGGCGTTATTTGTATTTGTTATCCTCTTGCGGTTTATCTTTTATTGTTTTTCCAATTTTATTTATTTCATTTCCGCAAATGTTTTCATGTTTTTCTGTATAACTGTTTTGTTTTGTGCCTGATCGACATACACTATTTAAAATATAGTTGATCATATAAATTGATGTACAAGAATCAACTGATAGTTAATTACTATTACTAAAGGTACACAGTTGATGATATAAAACACTATTTCTGGTGCACTGCACTTATATTATAGAGTGAACCAGCAACTTATAGCTGTTATTATATAAGGATTTATACAAGACCTTTGTAAGGCTTGTTTCCCACAGTGATTGGGATAGTTAAGTACTATTTTTCACAGGTTACAAAGTTATCATACAAAGTCTTTGATTAAGACTAAGAAAGTAAATTTATTTACTTTTGCAAATTACTGATCTTATTAGACAAGATGTCTACCTTGGATTATTTTATCACACAAGGCAGGGCTCTTGATAAGACTGGTCAGCAGTTAGAAGAATGGGCAGTTGCTCAATATGACAAAGCATTGGCTGCTGAAGAAAGAAAAGCATTGATTGAAGAAAAGAAATTAGAAGCTGAGGAAAGAAAATTACAAAGAGAGGATGAACAAAAGAAATTGCAGATACAGACTGATGAAAAAAGATTCCAGATGGAAATGGAAAAAGAGAAAAGAAAAGATGAAGCTGCTGCTGAAGAGAAAAAATTACAGGCTGCTGCAGAAGAGAGAAAATTACAAGCTGAAGCTCAAGAAAAAAAAGCAATAAGAGAACATGAACACCAAAAAGAACTTTTAGCATTTGAGTTAGAAAAGTTAAAGTTAACAAACATAAGTAATGTTAATCAAGCATCTAGTGGTAATGGTAAACCCTTTACTTACAAGGTCAAGGTACCAGCGTTCAACCCTTCCAGTGATGACATAACATTCTGGCTAAACAGATTTGAACGCTCGTGTCGAGCACATAATGTGGACAAATCACAATATGCTAACCAGTTATCAGAAAATCTGAAAGGTGATTCTCTGACTAGTTTAAGTTTGGTTGAAGAGGCTGACAAAGATAACTATGATGTTATTAGGGCAGCCTTATTAAAGAAGTATCAGTTGTCTGAAGAGGGTTATCGGAAGTTGTTTAAGACAATGGTGCCTGAGGCAGGTGTAGAATTCTCAGAATTCATTGCAAGGACACGACTTACATTTGATCGTTGGATTGAGCTATCCAAAACAGAAAAGACTTATGAAGCCCTTATGGACTTGATACTCAGAGACAAGATTATGTCAAGTATAAATAAACCTTTCCTCGAATTCTTACATGAGCGTAAACCTAAGTCTCTAAAAGAAATGGAACAGTATTGTACCCAATACGTCACTGCACATCCGGACGTAGCCATTAGCTACAGTAAGGTTAAAGAAGGTATGCCAGTTGCTTCTGCAACACCATACAACCCTAATCACTCTCACAAATTCCAAGGACCTCAAAATAGGTTTAATAAAAAAGGTAACTATTACAGTTATCAGAACCAAGGTAACCAATCATTTCAGGGTTCTTCTTCGAATACCTGGAGAAGAGCTGACAGCCCTCGATTCAGGGGTGGTCATAATTACAGGAACTTTCGCAAAGGAAGTCATTCTAGAAACTATCCAAGTTTTCCTTCATGGAGACAACAGGATCATAATTACCGAGATACTCATTATAATGAATATGATGATAGTAACCAAAGGAGCTATGATTCAAACCCGAGTAGAGGTTATAATAGTGGAAACAATGATAAGTACAGAGGCAATAATAACAGAGGTAGAGCACAATTCAAAAAACATAAAGCTCATTACCAGGCGAACTCTGCACAGCAAGAGTCCCACGAAGCCTATAAACAAAATAAAGATAATGATGACTCTAATAATATGGCATGTGCCGCTTTTGATTTTGGGAGAGCATCTCAGTGCCCCCAATGCAAAACATTATTTGAGCCAACCACAGTGTCTACTTTAAGCTGTGGCCATCCTCTTCCCGCTCTTCCTGCGTCAATCGCGCATGATGGGAGAGGTTCTCTTGTCTTACACAAAGGTTTAGTAAATGACAATCCAGTCTCAGTACTTTTTGATTCTGGATGCACAACTATTGGGGTTAGGCAGTCACTCATAGATCCTTCTCATTCTACAGGCAAAGTAGTCAAATGCGTAACATTTGGCGGCACCATAGAGAAATACTCTACCGCTATCATTAGGATTGCTACTCCTTTCTTCACAGGAGATGTACACGCATGTCTTTTGCCGGATCCGATCGCTGATCTTATCATCGGTCGCATTCACGGAGTCAAAGAATGTACTCCGGAGCAAATTTCCGTTTGGGAAAATCAAAATATGCAATCTGCTAATGCAGTAGTCACTAGAGCTCAAGCTCTCAATATGCCTGAAACTTCATCTGTTGAAGATAATGAAGTGCATAACCAAGATGATCCCTTGGTAATTTCTCGTGACTCGTTTATAAAACAACAAGAAGAAGATCCGACTCTTAAGAAATTCTTCACTCTTGTAACAAAAGGTGATCCGAATAAAGATTCAAATTGTAAATCTTGGATTACAATGAAGAATGGCGTACTTGTACGTATGGTGCAAGACTCCACTAAGTCAAGTCATTCTCAGATTCTTGTACCCAAGAATTTGAGAGTTAAGATCTTACAACATGCACACGACTCTCAGTGTGCTGGTCACATGGGTTTTTCCCGTACTAAGTCAAGAGTTCTTGCGGCTTTCTTTTGGCCTTTTGTGAACAAGGACATACGGATCTATTGTCGATCCTGTAAAGTATGTCAAGAAGTCAAATCCAAAGGTCCTCGTCATGCTGCGCCTATTCAGGCTGCAGATATTCCTATTCGTCCATTCCAGAAAATGGCGATAGACATCATTGGTCCATTCAAGATCAAATCTGCTAGAGGACATCAGTTTATCTTAACGTGTGTAGACATGTGCACACGTTGGCCAGAGGCTATCCCTCTAAAGAGCATTACTACCACTGACATTGCAGATGCTCTTTGGCTTATATTTTCTCGGCTGGGATTCCCCGGAGAAATATTATCAGATCATGGCACCCAACTGATATCGGATACCATGTCTCAAGTAATGTCTACTCTACAGATAGAGAGATCTTTGAGTAGCATCTATCATCCTATGTCCAATGGGATGGTCGAGCGACTAAATAGAACACTTAAGAACTTATTAGGGAAGATAACTGAGGATCATCCTCAGGATTGGGATAGGGTTTTACCCGCGGCCCTCTTCGCGTACAGAGAGGTCCCCAATGAACATACAGGGTTTTCGCCCTTTGAACTTGTCTTTGGCGCGCGACCGCGCGGCCCAATGTCTTTGCTGCATGATCTTATAACAGCTGACAATATTGACGATGACACAAAATCTTCTTACGAGTATGTCATCGCGCTGAGGCAAAAGATTATCGAAGCATGCAAATTGGCAACGTCCTCTTCTGAGTTTGCTAAGCAGAAGGCAAGACAATTTGCTAATAAGAAGAGAACTTTACGACAACTTTGTCCTGGTGACAAAGCATTTGTTTTGCTACCTTGTCGTGAAAATAGACTCCTTATTAGTTGGAAAGGTCCGTACGATATAATATCGAAAATTTCAGATGTTGACTACATCGTCGATATTAACGGGAAGCATAAAACCTTCCACATCAATATGCTTACGGAGTTCCATGAACGTCCTGACTATCTACAGCCTATTTTCCAGGCAACGGACGATTCTCATGTCAAACATGGTCATTACTCATCACTGTCTGTAATACAGGATGAGGAAACAAGTTTTTCGGATGTTAATCTCCCGCTTCCAATGATCCCACTTCATTCTAGTGAATCATGGAAAGACGTTACTGTTTCTCCTGATTTGTCTCTAGGAGAACGGCGACAAGTTTCGTCTATGTTACAAACATTTCAGGATGTCCTCACTGACATCCCTGGACAAACTCATGTCATTGAGCATGACATTGTTCTAACTGAACATACTCCAATTAGGGTTAGGCCTTATCCTATCCCTATACATTTCCAAACACAGGTTGAAAAGGAGTTGGATGAAATGATAGATTTACAAATAATCGAACCATCCACTTCTGCATATTCTTCGCCGATGGTTATTGTTCGAAAAAAAGACAATAACATACGTCTTTGCGTTGACTATCGCAAATTGAATCAAGTTACGAAGTTCGATGCTGAACCTATGCCTTTACTAGAAGAGTTACTTACTCGTCTTTCTAAATCGCATTTTTTCACTAAACTTGATTTGTCTAAAGGATATTGGCAAGTTCCATTATCCGAACGCGCCAAACCTCTTACCGCTTTCTCTACTCCCAGAGGCCTTTTCCAATGGAATTTTATGCCTTTCGGCCTTATGAACGCACCAGCTACATTTGTACGCATGATGCGTCGAATCCTATCGTATCGGTCAGATGTCATTGCTTATCTAGACGACATCTGTCTTTTCAGCGATACTTGGGAAGATCACTATTCAGGATTAGTTGAATTATTATCAACTCTGCGTGAGTATAACCTGACAGCAAAACCATCTAAAGCTTGTATTGGCTTTAGCGAAATTGCTTTCTTAGGCCATCGAGTAGGTCACGGTTTCTTGAAGACAGAAGACCATAATATCACTAAGATACTTAACATCTCTATCCCTAGGACTAAAAAGCAAGTGCGAAGTCTTTTAGGTCTCATACAATTTTATGGACGTTTCATTCCGAATCTGTCCTCTATCATGGCACCTCTCTCTACACTATTAAAGAAAGGGTCGCCTAACATGGTTCACTGGTCTCATGAATGCCAATCTTCACTAGAGAAGATCAAAACTATGTTTTCATCACCACCTATTTTAGTGTTACCTACAACAGATAAGACATTTGTTCTTCGTAGTGACGCTTCATCCACTGGGATTGGAGCGGCACTAATGCAAGAGTACTCTGGAACTCTGCATCCTGTAATGTACATATCCAGAAAACTTAATGCTGCAGAAAGGAATTACTCGGTTTTAGACCGTGAATTATTGGCAATGGTTTGGTCAATTCTCAAACTCCAAAGATTCCTTCTGGGCGCGCATTTCGTAGTGGAAACTGACCAAAAAGCTCTTACGGCTATCCAAAGTAAGAACTTGAAGAGCTCGAGATCAACTCGATACGCAATCGCTCTTCAACCTTTTCATTTTTCGGTACGAGCTATCCGTGGTTCAGAAAATGTGATGGCGGACATTCTGTCCAGATGCCCACATGATGCCACTTAACTGTTAAATATTGGATCTTTTTAATATGTATAACTTTACAACAGTTATTTTTTTTTGTTTCTTTACTAAGATACACATTTGTAATTTAATAATAGAATGATGGTATCGCTACTTAGCGGTTTATTGATGTTAATTCACCGCTGTTCTTTGATGATTGTTTCTTCATAAATCATAAATTTAAGATTGTAGTGTGAATTTTTTGGTATGCATTGTATAATTACCAGAATTGTATTATACGTACATCACACCTTCCTGGAAACATTTATTCGTAGGGAAACAATTTCTCTCAGATTTTGAGATATATATTCTCACCAGTCATATTAGGAATTATAGTTATTCCTGATATTTTCATCTGCGCAGTATTCTTGCGTTGTGAGCCTATTCTACGGTGCTCCTAGATGTATTTAAAAAAAAAAAAATTTTTTTTTTTTTTTTTTCCCGGGAGGTGTGGTAAGACTGTAAAGGGCAATTTTTACTATCTTGCAATATAATACATTTATATTCTTATTATGTTTGCAAATATTTTGTAAGCAAAGTATTTCCTTTTTAAGTGCTTAAGGAGAAGTCATTTTTGGGTTGCTTCCCTTGAAAATAGTTCTGTCATCTTCGATCGGACTCCGCAGACGACTCTAGGCCTACTGCGATTTATTCTGTGGCTGGGTAGGAATAGATTGTTCTTGCTTCAGTATATCTATGGCCTGAATTTATACGTAGTGTTTGTATGAGTAGGACGAGTCTGTCTTATATATGGATATCTTTGCATTTCTAAGTCGAACTAATTTGGTTGTCGCTAGAAAAGGTCAAAGGCTATGCAGCGGAAGTATCGCTAGCAAGGGGTGTGATCCATGGCTGTCATCCTGTGAGGATGCCGAGTTTTGTTGTAGCAGGCTTTTTGCCGAAATAGTGATCTATATATGGATGGGGAAAAGTGATAATCATTTAGACATGTTGTATGTACTTTACCCCAGTGTTTATTCTCTTTTGCCAAGGAATGGCAAAGTTATATTTCGCATAAAAAGGTAAAACCACAATTTATTATGAACTTGGGCTTCGCCATCGTTGTTGATAAGCAGATGCACAGTGGTACTTTTAAAAAGAATATCCATTCAAAGGAAGAAGACATTCCTATGTATCAGCACTGGATTGTATGATATTATTCAATTACCTCTATGAGAGAACCTATGAAGAAATGAGGACATTTAATGAATGACTAATTTTGGTCTATATTCTTTAGTGAGTGAAGCTCACGAGAGAGAGAACAGCCATGTTGAAATTCATATACTTTGTATTTATCGAGTGAGAAAAAGGGATGCCTGTACTATCGCTCGATGAACCAAGAGATCACTGCTACATGTGAGAACCCATGTCTGGGATTCCTATATTATGAAATATATATATATTGAACTTTACGTGAAGGAATATTCGCTAGACGAGGTTAGGTCTAGGAGCCTTCCTATGTATTGGTTATGGTCTGACGTGCCCAGTCAGTAAAGCCAGATGATTTACATGATGGAACGCTGAATGCTTATTTACGAATGCTCCATTATGATATTTGCCAAGCATGAATGCTAACTTAAGATGATATTCCTGTGATCAACATTATGCTGTCTATGTCGACATTTGTTCCTGTAACCATACACGTACTGTCCAAGTGTGCGTCCCATTAAATGTTATAAAAAGACCACCGTAGTTCCAGTACTTCTTGAATTCGAACAGTGTGAGTATGAGTGATGTACTACCAACCTGTCAACTCTATCGAATCATTCTACCATTCGCGTACTGACATTCAGATACACACTCATTGTTTACACTCACATTCTTGTCGGAGCCTCATCACGTTCCAGGACAAGATGACCTGTATGACCAAAACTGTGCTGGGTTTGATGAGTTGACAATCGTTACACTTTACTACACCAGTCCCAACATCTACATTTATCCACTGGTGGACATTCACATCATTTAACAAATAAAGCACGATTCAACAACTAGTAGCCAGTATGAGTTAACAACTACAAAGAAAGAGTTTAACATACATATAGCGTTTTTTTTTTTTAAACAGCTTTGGGAACAACAGGGGCTATGATCTGGAGTGATCTCAAAGACACAGTAGCTAAAGAAGGTTTTACCACACCGTATCTTACTCAAGTTGCTAGTGTGGATATCAAGAACGAAGAGTACAAGAAACTGTTGAGTGAGTTGTTAATGGAAAGCAGGTCATCATCACTATTAACAGTAGCTGTCTTTCCTTAGCCATCATCAACTTTATATTTGACTGTCCATCATCAACTTTATATTTGACTGTCCATCATCATCAACTTTATATTTGACTGTCCATCATCATCAACTTTATAATTGAATGTCCATCATCATCAACCAAACAAATAACTAAAAATGACAGACATCAAATGTTACATATACTTTTTATTAAGGTATGGTGTAGAAACATGGAATGAACAAGCAGTTTGAAGAAAGAATTGAGGCACTTGAGATATAGATATATAGAAAAATGAGATGCATCTCATGGAAAGAGAAGAAACAAATAAAGAGGTCCTAGAAAAGCTAGAAATGAAAAGAGAAATAATGAATTAAATCAAAATAAAGCAGATAAAATATTATGGTCATATAAAAAGACGTAACATATTGATGAAAACCATAATGGAACGAAGAGTTGAATGTTAATGTGCAAAAGGATGACAGTGCTATTAATGTGAAGATAACACCAAGAAATGGCCAAGTGTCACATATGGAAATAGTTGCAGCAGTGATCGTCCACTTTCTCCCCCCTCATCTGAGTTTATATTTATTTGCTACACGAACGCCTGACTCACTATAGCAATTAACACGTCAGCCGTTTGGCAATTAAAACACGGTGGAACAGAGCATAGGGCACAGCATGGCGTAATCGTCCTTTGATCAGGGAAACACGAGGGCTAGACCAGACGTTAACAAGAGGCTAGGCGCTAACAGTTTCTTTGAAGAATCAAGGGGCGATCAGTCTGAGACGTACCTGGAATTGTTACACTTTCAGGGGAATTAACTTACGTAGCTGATAAGCGGCAGGCGAGGAGAATCAAAGACAAGATAGAGGTGTTCAGGTCGGCAGAGGCGAAGAAATATCCTTTCATTCAGGAATTGACCAGCAAATTTGCCCGGCCCTGGTTGTAGGTGTGACTTTCAATTTAAGGAACGAAAGAACGGCAGTTTTAGTATATATGCCCGTCTCTCCCTAAGTCATTATCAGTTGCTCAGAGATTTTGCTGAATTCACTAGCTCGTTATCCTAAGATTTCTCATACAGAGCGAATTATTAGATTTTGTGGAGTGTTTCATATTTCTCTGTTTTGCGGTAATTTATATACTAGCCTTTAAGTGATTTGGTGTGTTTAAAGTTTTCATTTATATTTCACTGGAATTTTCTGTGTTAAATGAATAGCATAATTAAATAACTTATAGCTATTTTTTTTTTCCAGCTGTAAAGTAAATTTTATTACTCGCTATTTCCCAGTAAGAGATATTTTAAATTGACTAGTAAATACATTAAATAACTATCTGCTGGTGGTATATATTATTTACTTCTATCCAATTTTATGTAACGTTATAAATGACTAGTGTTCATATCACGTGTTAAAAGCGATAGGATAAGATAGTCACTTATGTTTTAAATCTAATTTATAACGGAATGGTGAAGAGGTCTTACCTTAACGCATGTTATATATAATATTGATTATGGTTAAATGTTTATATTTTTCCTAAAATCTAGGCTGATCAAAACCTGAGTACTAGCGGGTTTATGGTCTAACGGTCTTAAGGCCATATGAACTTATGTTCTAGTCTTATAATCTTATAAGCATCCAGAAACTTTATAATATTGATGAGCTTCTTGCTGTGACCTGTGCGGTCCATTTTCCTCATTTCATGAGAGAAACCAGAATAGAACCATTAATTATAATTTTAACTGGACCAGAACTATTACCAGATTTCATTACATCAATCTCATCAGCCAGCTGTGGCAAAATATATTGTCAGCAACCTTTGTGTAATTTAACATAGTGTCTCAGCAACCAGAGGCTAGACAACACAGAATATATATCTGTATTATTCCTCCTACGTCGGCGATCACCACGAATGAACCTTACTCCAACCAACTGAAGGCAAAGATACCGTTTTTTTTATCCAGGAAAAAATTAAATCACCAACTCCAGCGACTCCCGTGAAATTTGCAGTCCGCAACTACGGCAAGTCTGGGGCTGGATTTGGCAAAACTTAATATGACACTAAATAGTATTATTACTTACTAGTGTTTAATTCCATAGAATGCCTGCGACAACTATTGGGTAAGCATATGAGAGTGGCCACTGTATGAGTGAGTTGAATGAACTGTAAGAGAGTAACGTAACATAATTTTCTGTTGTTACCACTATCATACAAATCTTATCTTTTGTTCTCACTAACCTGAATATTTACGGGATAGATTAATTAGGAACTTGTTCTTTGTTTATTTACTGACTATTCCATACAATTATTGTTAACTTTTGATCTTTTGGGTCAATTAACCTCTGTTGGGATCTTCTTTTCTTTTCCTTTACCAGAAGGGGAAACCTATTTGATTAATTTGCATTTTGTCTGTAAACCATGATCTATTGATGTATACGATTTATATTGTAAAGTTTTAGTGATAATAAACTTAATAAACCTTTAATTATTGCGTTGGTCAACCCCTACCCTATCTGTTATCCATAGTTTGTTTTCACGTTTGTGCGTATTTGTCACAGAATTGTGTGCACGTGTATTTTGTACAAGGAGAGAAAGTGCGTCTGATTTAAACATAGTCGTACTGATAGGCTGGATTAGAGAAATTACTCAACCCAGAGACTGTCCTTTCTCTTACATTATCACCTCGTGAGAAAAACTATTTCTTACCCCTTACTTTCACATAATTATCAATATCACCTCTGCTCAGACAGGACTATAAACATCTATTACCTATCAGTTAAAAATCTACGACACCAAGAAAGAGTCTATCACAGAGGGTACCACCAAGACAAGGGACAAGAAATGATCTATCTATCTATCTACCCACCCACCCATCTATCTATCCATCTAATCCAAGGTTTCTTAACCTTTTTTTTTGAGCCATGATTGTCTGACTTAGATTGTCCGATGATGGAAAGGGACTCCTTTGATTGTCAAATGGAGTCTATGGTCACCTTGGAAGAAATGTACACAAAAGCATAATAAAAAACTTCACATTTTAAATTTTAGGTTATGATGTAGACCCCCCCCATAGAATTCATTCTCTGACTTCCAAGGGGTCTGTGGACCACATGTTAAAAAACCCAGATCTAATCTGTCTGTCTGCCTGTCTATCTATCTATATAAACATCATAAACATTAATCTGCTGTTTTATTTTCAAGCAGCAATAATCTTTCATTCTGTTCAAGATTATTGTTATTATTACATATCTTTCTAGTCCCGCAAGCCCAGGCTCCCTACATATCACCCGCTCATATATAATCATTACCCAGCTCACCAAGTTAGCATAGGCCTTCAACAAATGTATTCAATCATAATTAGGTTATTTTAGCGTTATGTAGACTCATAGTTCATTCTGTGACTTCCAAGGGTCTCTGTGGACCACATTTTAAAAAACCCAGATCTATCTGTCTGTCTGCTTCTATCAATATAAAACCATCATAAACATTAATCTGCTGTTTTATTTTCAAGCAGCAATAATCTTTCATATTCTTTCAAGATTAATTGTTATCTTCCTTTCTATGTGATACATATCTCTTACCCAGCCTCACTTAGGCCTTCAACAAATGGGGATCTTCCATCAATCAGCTCAAAGTTTTCCCATGCCTTCTTCATCCCATTCATGTCTGCCTCCAGTTCTCTTCTCCATGCGTTCCTTTGTCTCTCCTCTACCTCTCTTACCCTGGGGATTCCAGAACAAGGACTGCCTTGTAATGCTATCAACAGGTTTCTTCAATGTGTGTTCTATCCATCTCCAGCATCTTCTTCTCATCTCTTGTTCCAGTGGCGCGTCTGGTTCATGTCATTAGCTCCACATGAATGATCTTATCATTTCACTTCAATCCTTCCATTCAAATCAACATCCATTTATCCCTCATATATATTTATAATAAACATGTACTAATGCCAATTATTTTACCATATTTTTTATTTTATTTCGTACGCATGCTATTACTCGAGGCGAAAAAAATCTCCGGTTAATATGTCTAACCTGAGACTGTTTTACATGAGTATATCCCTTTTCCCTGTACAATGACAGGTGTCCTCTTGCCATTCAGGCAGATACTCGCTGATTTCAGAGGTACCCATTAGAGCTAGGTCGGCTCGGGAGCCGTTCAGGTTATTCCAGTCCCTGGTCGACGACACTCCCTCAAAATGTTCTCGCCAGGGCTCGAATTATTCCAGTCCCAAGTCCCGGTCACCGACACTACTTCAAATGTCCTTGCCAGGGCTCGAACCTGGATCACCCGATCGCCAGCGCAGTGTTTATACACCAACGCGGCAGTAAGATGTACACGGTATTATTCTGCAGGTGCAGGCGCAGCAGGCGGTGGTGCAAAAAATTCTGCAGGCGCGTTTTTATATAAGAAATCTGCAGGCGCGCGGCGCAAGATGGCGGATTTGAGCTAACAGGTGGGTCGCAGCAGGGGAGGTTATTTTGGGTCAAGGGCGGATTGACTTTTTTGGGTCAAGATATAGCTAGGGGAAATACTCAAGATGTGCAGGTGGAGATAACATCAGAGGGCGGGATGACTTTTTATATAAGGAAATACTCATTGCGCAGGTGGAGCAGCAGGCGGGATGACTTTTTATATAAGGAAATACTCATTACGCAGGTGGAGCATCAGGCGGGGTGACTTTTTATATAAGGAAATACTCATTGCGCAGGTGGAGCATCAGGCGGGGTGACTTTTTATATAGGCGCAGGTGGAGCAGCAGGCGGGATGACTTTTTATATAAGGAAATACTCATTGTGCAGGTGGAGCATCAGCGGAGGGTGATGACTTTTTTATATAAGGAAATACTCAGGTGGTGGAGCATCAGGCGGAGGGTGGGGGAATTGCATGACTTTTATATAAGGAAATTGAGGAGGGAGCATCAGGTGGGATGACTTTTTATATAAGAAAATACTCATTGAGCAGGTGGAGCAGCAGGAAAAGTGGATGACTTTTTTTATATAGGAAAAATGTGCAGGGCAAGATGGCGGGGTGACTTTTGATTTTTATAACAAGAAGAAATAGATACTCAGTGTGCAGGAGTGAGCATCAGGCGTAAGAGGCGGGATGACTTTTTATATAAGAAAATACTCAGTGTGCAGGTGGAGCATCAGGAGGTGGATGACTTTTTTTATATAGTAAAATGTGCAGGGGCAAGATGGCGGGATGACTTTTTATATAAGAAAATACTCATTGCGTAGATGGAGCATCAGGCGGGATGACTTTTTATATAAGAAAATACTCAGTGTGCAGGTAGCACCAGGCGGGATGACTTTTTATATAAGGAAATACGCAGTGTGGAGGTGGAGCAGCAGGAGAAGTGGATAACTTTTTAATATAGTAATATGTGTTTATTGAGATAACAAGAAGACGATAATAGGAAGAGGATAATAGTTAGACTTTGAGATTTTTAGATAACAAGAAGACGTTATTTATAGACATATATTAATTCTGCAGGCGTGATACAGGGGTAAGATGGCGGGGTGACTTTTTATATAAGGAGAAAAATGGCGGCGCGCTGCAGGCGCAAGATGGCGGGATGACTTTTTATATAGGGAAAATGTACAAGGGCAAGAGGGCGGACTTGAGATAACAAGAAGGTGGTATATGGCGCAAGATGGCGGGGGTGCTTTTTTTATATAAGGAATTGAGGAGGAGGCGAGGAGGAGACCCATGAATTTTTTATATAGAGATATGTTTAGATAACGAGAAGACGTTATTTATAGACATATATTAATTCTGCAGGAGTGATGCAGGGGCAGGGATGATATTTTTGTGTGATGTGGTATGGTTTTGGGGGTGGAAGAGAGATATTTTAGATGTTGAGGGGAGATGTGGTGACGTTGTCAGGATGCATCTGTGTACATTTTTGGGGGTGTAGCAGGCGAGTGGCCCAGCATTGAGAGGTGGGAGTGAAGAGACATTGGTGACGAGGTACGGGTGTAATGTAGCAGGTGGGGTTAGGTTAGGGGGGATATTTTTGTGTGATGTGGTATGGTTTTGGAGGTGGAAGAGAGATATTTTAGATGTTGAGGGGAGATGTGGTGACGTTGTCAGGATGCAGCTGTGTACATTTTTGGGGGTGTAGCAGGCGAGTGGACCAGCATTGAGAGGTGGGAGTGAAGAGGCGTCGGTGACGAGGTACGGGTGTAATGTAGCAGGTGGGGTTAGGTTAGGGGGGGGGATATTTTTGTGTGATGTGGTATAGTTTTGGAGGTGGAAGAGAGATATTTTAATCTGTAATGTAGCAGGTGGGGTTAGGTTAGGGCGGAGTAGTAGGTTGTGTGTTGTGGAATTGTTTTGTTATGTGTGTTGGTGTGTGTGTGTTTATATGTCTACATCCGCGTGACTTTTATATAACGAAAATGTGTTGGAGGAACGTGGAGGAGGAGAGGTCTTGGAATATAGTAATATATAAGTTCATTAATGGCGGGCGTTTTGTGTGATGATTATTTTACAAACAGTTATACGTACATATTACAGATAGGTAGCCGATATTACAACAGTTAGATGCTATTTAGTTATACATATATAGAAATATAAAAGAGAAAACACTAGATACATTTTATATATTTATTGACAAAGTTAGTTGATCTATGGGTGACATATAACCGCACTTCTTTTCGTATACCCCTTGGAGCTCTCAGAACACAGGTGGTTCGGTTTACTTGGCGAGTCTGTCAATGCACGTTTTGTCTTGTTCGTTCAACGAGGGGGTCAAATGGGAAGATTTCCCTTTTAGTCTTCTAAGTTTGTCACTGCTGGGTTGACTTTTGTCAAACTTTTTTTGGCGCAACGTATGGTGCAAATCTGCCTCCCGCTCGCAGCATAACGAAAAAGAGACGTTGGATGGGCGGGTTTTTTGCAGAGGTGTTTTAACGTGACACCAGGTACGGAAATCACATCTTTGAACATATCTACCCCTAGGTCCGCGTAAAAAACTAACGTGTTGTTCTAACGCTGTGTGTGGCTAGTGATGAGAATATAAGACGCTGAGAGGTGAAGTTTGGTCGTAGACAACTACTCACTAGGAAATGCCCGTGAGGGGGGTAGAAATACCCCCTCGACACGATAGAAATATGCCCTCGAGATGATATAAATATACCCTCGACACGACAGAAATATACCCTCGACACGACAGAAATATGTATGTGTAATGATAGAAAATATGACCTCGACACGACAGAAATATGCCCTCGACACGACAGAAATATGTATGTGTAATGATAGAAAATATGCCCTCGACACGACAGAAATATGCCCTCGACACGACAGAAATATGTATGTGTAATGATAGAAAATATGTCCTCGGTACGACAGAAATATGCCCTCGACACGACAGAAATATGTATGTGTAATGATAGAAAATATGACCTCGAGACGACAGAAATATACCCCCGAGATGATAGAAATGTGACCACTGGTTTTGGGGAGAAAACTTTAGATATCACCCACCAAAGGATTTTCGCACGTGTAATAAAGGGGGGTCTCGATAAAATTTACTCTCTCGACCTTCACTCAGCTCTCCAAAGGTTTAAGTATTGCATCACTTCTTGGCATGTTCACCTAGTTAGTGGGAGCCGTCACCTACAAAGAGGTATGACCCCACCTGCAAGGGGTGGTCCTGGAAACAGTCTGTAGCAGTGCAGTCTGGCTGATCGAGTGCGGCTCGCAATGGGAAGGCAAAAGCGGTCCCTAAACAATGTCGGGTTGTAGTCGGTTGTGTCGATCGAGAGGTGGAGATATCACAGCTTAGAAGGGAGTTTTGAAGCGAGTTGAGGTTTTGTGTTTTCTTTTGTAGTGGTGTGGGTGAGGTCGGGAGGTTTTTTTGTGTGATGTATTGTACCGGTAGTGTGTTTGGTTGTAGGTATCTTAATTGTGTGGTGTAGTTTGTGGGGCTGTCGAATCGTGGGGTGTGCTGGGGTATGGGTTTTTTTGTGTGTCGGTATTTTAATTGTTGTATCTACAATATGTATAGATCAGAGTGAAGTTTTAGAAACCAGTACTAGTTCTACCATCGAACTTGCGTCCTGGTAGTGTGTGTGTTGTTTATTTTACATATAGACAGGTATACATATACAAGATGTTACAGCAGTTATACGCTAAATAGTCAAGCTAAAACACTAGTCTCAAACGCATTGTAGGTCGCTTGACACCTGCCCAGCCTTATTTGCTCACTAACAGCAACTTGCTTAATGAAAAGCTAATCGATTGTGTTATAGCGGCTTTAAGCTAGGTTGTGAAACGGTTTGAGACACGATTCGTGGTGACAGATGGTTACATACTCAGAAACCTAAGCGATACTCAACGTGCTGTTGAACAAATATTCAGTGTTAGCTTTCTTGGTTTGATAGAGGCTTTAACTATAAATTATCTGTAATGTTTTAAATAGTCTTGTTAAGGTATTATCTCTATAATATTGCGTATGCGTAAGCAATAACAGGAGATTTTGTGTGTGTTTTATTAGGTATAGATACACTACGCAAAAGTGATCTCACCAGAACTTTGTTATCTATGTAGATGTGTCGTAGTCTAGTTACAAACAGCAAGGTGGTTTAGAAGTAACTTTATCATTTTTATTGGAAGAAAATTGTGTTTTTTATCGTTTACATGTTTTGTAACAAATTTGATTGCTCCAAAACTTTCACACAATTAGGTTACTACTTGACTTGAGAAGAAGGTCTTTTTATAAACACTCTTGAGTGAATTCCCATTTTTTTCCTATCCGCTATAGAATAAAGAGGAAAATATATTTTTAAAAGTATTACCTGTTATAGAGGCAGATGAGTAAGGTTCGGTATGATGGAGGCGGTTTTGGTTTTGTGTTGTGTTGTGTGTGTAGTGGGTCACGGGGTAGTTTTCTTTATTATTTATATTATAGCATGAGTAATAAAATCTACTTACCCCAATGTTCAGTTAATGTTATGTAAATGAACCGTAAACACTCGCAGTCTCCAACATAAAAAATATTGGGAAAGACCACACTGAACAAAAACAAATAGACAATTTATTGAACACACCCGTAGAGATATATCTTGCAGGTAGACTAAAGTATGGCGGCAACTAAACACGTACTTAGCGTTACAATCTGTAACTGATTCATGGTCGAGACCAGTTTCATACATTTTAAGAAAAACCCAACAACCACGTGTTTGTACCCTCACTAGAAAGAAAGAAATCGGATCGATGACCCGTGCAAATCAGCGATCGTGAATTTCTGTTCACGTCACTACGGTAAAATACAAACCATCAATAGTAGAAAACTTATAAAAGAAATATTCCTACGTTCGTGTGTTCGAATCACCGCCAGCTTGCATCAATTTTTTTATTCAACCTATAGATAAATAGATCAACCGTCAAATACTTCTTTAAAAAACACTTTCCCTTGGTAAAAAATAATACCCCTTCTCATAAAAATACTGCCCCTTGTCAAAAAAAATGTCGCCCTCTTCGTAATCAAAGTTCTTCCTATTGTCAAAAAAAATGTCACCCCGTGACAATTAAATTTCTCCCCTTTACTTCCCCTTGGTAAATACTTACAGTTGCGGTCTTCAACACGCGCCCCAACGGTTTAAGCACTTCATCACTTCTTATCATGTTATAAATTATTCTATCCAGACACTTTCCTTTCTCTCACACGATCACCTTGATAAAAATATTTCTTACCCCTTACTTTCACATTGTCATCACTATCATCTCGGCTCAGACAGGACTATAAACATCTATTACCTACCCGATAAAAGCTACGACAAACGTTATCTACCAGTTGTAATAGCATATATAGTCTGTTGTAACGGAACATCGGATAATTTCTTGTTGCCCTAAGACGCCGCAAGGCGTAATGGCCACAGACTGCTTGGTCGGTCGACGGGTAAGGATGGAAGAAGAAGAAGAATAATAGTATGATGTAGAAAAATACCTACCACGGTCTTACATACTCTCTGTATGGATGTGTATGACATGAAAATCTATTTCTTTTATAAAAAATTTTAGTACAAATGTGTTTCTGCGAAAAACCGAAAGCTAACGGTTCGACGGTGAAACCGACTATCCGTGTTACGCCAATGTTTAATTACACTACAGGTGTGTTTGGAAAAAACAATTAAACAAAGCCGACTGCATTCAGAAAGATCGAGTGAGAGACGCACGCGTGTGTGTTTCAGAGATCTGCGCGTACGAGGTCGATAGACAATTTCATTACGGAGGATGTTTCAAACAGCTATGTTTGCTAAATCGAGCCCTTGTCGAAAATATGAGTTATTTTACATTAGATCTGTTTCTCATTCGTATCCAAATATTCAGTGTTAAGTCATTATTTCTATAATAGTGTGTGTATTCGTAAGCAATAACAGGAGGTTTTTGTGTATCTCAAAGTTTAGATACACTACCCAAAAGTGATTTCACCTGTGAGACGAGAGTATGACACCATCTAGATACGGCTTTAGTGTTACACTCTATAACTGATTCATTTTCGAGACCATTTTCAAACATTTTAAGAAAACGCAACAACCACATGTTTGTAACCTCACTAGAAAGAAACAGGCGTGATGGCCAGTGTGAAACAGCGCGCGTAAAACTTGACTCGTTTTAAAATCCTCGTAACATAGAGGGTGCCGTTAGGACTAAATATAGCTAGCTAGAAAAACGTAATAAAATAGCTAACAGGCAGAGTTTTCTTTAGTATTGGTAGACGAAAAAACTTATCTACAACGAGATTTATATGTGTAAGACTAACACTGTTACTTATTTCTGTTCACGTCATTGCAGACAACCTCAAAACACAAGAGCTCAATAGTAGAAATTTATTTAAAAAAAAACGTTCCCTCGCTCGTGTACGCGAACCCCCTCCCCGATTTTTTTTTTTAAGGTTTCACTTTTTTATTTTTTTATTTTACAAGTGCGACATCTGGGGATAGGGTTTATATAGTCTCACAATCACCAAAGTTTTTTTTTCGCACGTGTAACAAAGGCTGATCTCGTCGAGAAGTGGGAGTGCAATGTTTGATAGAAGTATATAGTTAATGGTCTCTTTTAAAAGAATACTTGTGTTAAAGAGGAAAATATAAAAATCGGATATATGTCATAACCAGACTAAAATATGACGCCAACTACATATTCATTAGTGTTACAGGTTACAATCGAGACAATGCCGAGGTTAGTTTCAATCATTTTAAGAAAAACCAACACGCACGTGTTTTTTTTTTACCACGCGTTGTTAAACTCGATCGATGGTCGGCGCTCGCGATTTTAGTTAACAAGAAGACGATATATTCATATAATAGGAAGATATATTTAGACAATAAGAAGACTTTGAGACAATAGGAAGATGAGAATAGGAAGAGGTTAATAGGAAGACGATATATTTATAGATAACAAGAAGACGATATATTTATAGATAACAAGAAGACGATATATTTAGACAAACAATTAGACGATATAGGTAACAAAAGAAGTATACACAAGGTATGTGTGATGCACCGCACACAACCCGGCCCGATGCTGAGGGCAGACCCAGTTTTAAACTGGGCACCAGAGGAACTCTGGAACGTTTTAAGGAGGCCAACCCGATGCTGATTACAGCATCGGGCCGGCTGACTTAACAACACGTGCATCACACATACCTTGTGTATACTTCTTTTGTTACCTATATCGTCTAATTGTTTGTCTAAATATATCGTCTTCTTGTTATCTATAAATATATCGTCTTCTTGTTATCTATAAATATATCGTCTTCCTATTAACCTCTTCCTATTCTCATCTTCCTATTGTCTCAAAGTCTTCTTATTGTCTAAATATATCTTCCTATTATATGAATATATCGTCTTCTTGTTAACTAAAATCGCGAGCGCCGACCATCGATCGAGTTTAACAACGCGTGGTAAAAAAAAACACGTGCGTGTTGGTTTTTCTTAAAATGATTGAAACTAACCTCGGCATTGTCTCGATTGTAACCTGTAACACTAATGAATATGTAGTTGGCGTCATATTTTAGTCTGGTTATGACATATATCCGATTTTTATATTTTCCTCTTTAACACAAGTATTCTTTTAAAAGAGACCATTAACTATATACTTCTATCAAACATTGCACTCCCACTTCTCGACGAGATCAGCCTTTGTTACACGTGCGAAAAAAAAACTTTGGTGATTGTGAGACTATATAAAACCTATCACCAGATGTCGCACTTGTAAAATAAAAAAATAAAAAAGTGAAACCTTAAAAAAAAAAATCGGGGAGGGGGGTTCGCGTACACGAGCGAGGGAACGTTTTTTTTTAAATAAATTTCTACTATTGAGCTCTTGTGTTTTGAGGTTGTCTGCAATGACGTGAACAGAAATAAGTAACAGTGTTAGTCTTACACATATAAATCTCGTTGTAGATAAGTTTTTTCGTCTACCAATACTAAAGAAAACTCTGCCTGTTAGCTATTTTATTACGTTTTTCTAGCTAGCTATATTTAGTCCTAACGGCACCCTCTATGTTACGAGGATTTTAAAACGAGTCAAGTTTTACGCGCGCTGTTTCACACTGGCCATCACGCCTGTTTCTTTCTAGTGAGGTTACAAACATGTGGTTGTTGCGTTTTCTTAAAATGTTTGAAAATGGTCTCGAAAATGAATCAGTTATAGAGTGTAACACTAAAGCCGTATCTAGATGGTGTCATACTCTCGTCTACCCGGTGAAATCCCTTTTGGGTAGTGTATCTAAACTTTGAGATACACAAAAACCTCCTGTTATTGCTTACGAATACACACACTATTATAGAAATAATGACTTAACACTGAATATTTGGATACGAATGAGAAACAGATCTAATGTAAAATAACTCATATTTTCGACAAGGGCTCGATTTAGCAAACATAGCTGTTTGAAACATCCTCCGTAATGAAATTGTCTATCGACCTCGTACGCGCAGATCTCTGAAACACACACGCGTGCGTCTCTCACTCGATCTTTCTGAATGCAGTCGGCTTTGTTTAATTGTTTTTTCCAAACACACCTGTAGTGTAATTAAACATTGGCGTAACACGGATAGTCGGTTTCACCGTCGAACCGTTAGCTTTCGGTTTTTCGCAGAAACACATTTGTACTAAAATTTTTTATAAAAGAAATAGATTTTCATGTCATACACATCCATACAGAGAGTATGTAAGACCGTGGTAGGTATTTTTCTACATCATACTATTATTCTTCTTCTTCTTCCATCCTTACCCGTCGACCGACCAAGCAGTCTGTGGCCATTACGCCTTGCGGCGTCTTAGGGCAACAAGAAATTATCCGATGTTCCGTTACAACAGACTATATATGCTATTACAACTGGTAGATAACGTTTGTCGTAGCTTTTATCGGGTAGGTAAATAGATGTTTATAGTCCTGTCTGAGCCGAGATGATAGTGATGACAATGTGAAAGTAAGGGGTAAGAAATATTTTTTATCACAAGGTGATCGTGTGAGAGAAAGGAAAGTGTCTGGATAGAATAATTTATAACATGATAAGAAGTGATGAAGTGCTTAAACCGTTGGGGCGCGTGTTGAAGACCGCAACTGTAAGTATTTACCAAGGGGAAGTAAAGGGGAGAAATTTAATTGTCACGGGGTGACATTTTTTTGACAATAGGAAGAACTTTGATTACGAAGAGGGCGACATTTTTTTTTTGACAAGGGGCAGTATTTTTATGAGAAGGGGTATTATTTTTTACCAAGGGAAAGTGTTTTTTAAAGAAGTATTTGACGGTTGATCTATTTATCTATAGGTTGAATAAAAAAATTGATGCAAGCTGGCGGTGATTCGAACACACGAACGTAGGAATATTTCTTTTATAAGTTTTCTACTATTGATGGTTTGTATTTTACCGTAGTGACGTGAACAGAAATTCACGATCGCTGATTTGCACGGGTCATCGATCCGATTTCTTTCTTTCTAGTGAGGGTACAAACACGTGGTTGTTGGGTTTTTCTTAAAATGTATGAAACTGGTCTCGACCATGAATCAGTTACAGATTGTAACGCTAAGTACGTGTTTAGTTGCCGCCATACTTTAGTCTACCTGCAAGATATATCTCTACGGGTGTGTTCAATAAATTGTCTATTTGTTTTTGTTCAGTGTGGTCTTTCCCAATATTTTTTTATGTTGGAGACTGCGAGTGTTTACGGTTCATTTACATAACATTAACTGAACATTGGGGTAAGTAGATTTTATTACTCATGCTATAATATAAAATAATAAAGAAAACTACCCCGTGACCCACTACACACACAACACAACACAAAACCAAAACCGCCTCCATCATACCGAACCTTACTCATCTGCCTCTATAACAGGTAATACTTTTAAAAATATATTTTCCTCTTTATTCTATAGCGGATAGGAAAAAATGGGAATTCACTCAAGAGTGTTTATAAAAAGACCTTCTTCTCAAGTCAAGTAGTAACCTAATTGTGTGAAAGTTTTGGAGCAATCAAATTTGTTACAAAACATGTAAACGATAAAAAACACAATTTTCTTCCAATAAAAATGATAAAGTTACTTCTAAACCACCTTGCTGTTTGTAACTAGACTACGACACATCTACATAGATAACAAAGTTCTGGTGAGATCACTTTTGCGTAGTGTATCTATACCTAATAAAACACACACAAAATCTCCTGTTATTGCTTACGCATACGCAATATTATAGAGATAATACCTTAACAAGACTATTTAAAACATTACAGATAATTTATAGTTAAAGCCTCTATCAAACCAAGAAAGCTAACACTGAATATTTGTTCAACAGCACGTTGAGTATCGCTTAGGTTTCTGAGTATGTAACCATCTGTCACCACGAATCGTGTCTCAAACCGTTTCACAACCTAGCTTAAAGCCGCTATAACACAATCGATTAGCTTTTCATTAAGCAAGTTGCTGTTAGTGAGCAAATAAGGCTGGGCAGGTGTCAAGCGACCTACAATGCGTTTGAGACTAGTGTTTTTAGCTTGACTATTTAGCGTATAACTGCTGTAACATCTTGTATATGTATACCTGTCTATATGTAAAATAAACAACACACACACTACCAGGACGCAAGTTCGATGGTAGAACTAGTACTGGTTTCTAAAACTTCACTCTGATCTATACATATTGTAGATACAACAATTAAAATACCGACACACAAAAAACCCATACCCCAGCACACCCCACGATTCGACAGCCCCACAAACTACACCACACAATTAAGATACCTACAACCAAACACACTACCGGTACAATACATCACACAAAAAAACCTCCCGACCTCACCCACACCACTACAAAAGAAAACACAAAACCTCAACTCGCTTCAAAACTCCCTTCTAAGCTGTGATATCTCCACCTCTCGATCGACACAACCGACTACAACCCGACATTGTTTAGGGACCGCTTTTGCCTTCCCATTGCGAGCCGCACTCGATCAGCCAGACTGCACTGCTACAGACTGTTTCCAGGACCACCCCTTGCAGGTGGGGTCATACCTCTTTGTAGGTGACGGCTCCCACTAACTAGGTGAACATGCCAAGAAGTGATGCAATACTTAAACCTTTGGAGAGCTGAGTGAAGGTCGAGAGAGTAAATTTTATCGAGACCCCCCTTTATTACACGTGCGAAAATCCTTTGTTGGGTGATATCTAAAGTTTTCTCCCAAAACCAGTGGTCACATTTCTATCATCTCGGGGGTATATTTCTGTCGTCTCGAGGTCATATTTTCTATCATTACACATACATATTTCTGTCGTGTCGAGGGCATATTTCTGTCGTACCGAGGACATATTTTCTATCATTACACATACATATTTCTGTCGTGTCGAGGGCATATTTCTGTCGTGTCGAGGGCATATTTTCTATCATTACACATACATATTTCTGTCGTGTCGAGGGCATATTTCTGTCGTGTCGAGGTCATATTTTCTATCATTACACATACATATTTCTGTCGTGTCGAGGGTATATTTCTGTCGTGTCGAGGGTATATTTTCTATCATCTCGAGGGCATATTTTCTATCGTGTCGAGGGGGTATTTCTACCCCCTCACGGGCATTTCCTAGTGAGTAGTTGTCTACGACCAAACTTCACCTCTCAGCGTCTTATATTCTCATCACTAGCCACACACAGCGTTAGAACAACACGTTAGTTTTTACGCGGACCTAGGGGTAGATATGTTCAAAGATGTGATTTCCGTACCTGGTGTCACGTTAAAACACCTCTGCAAAAAACCCGCCCATCCAACGTCTCTTTTTCGTTATGCTGCGAGCGGGAGGCAGATTTGCACCATACGTTGCGCCAAAAAAAGTTTGACAAAAGTCAACCCAGCAGTGACAAACTTAGAAGACTAAAAGGGAAATCTTCCCATTTGACCCCCTCGTTGAACGAACAAGACAAAACGTGCATTGACAGACTCGCCAAGTAAACCGAACCACCTGTGTTCTGAGAGCTCCAAGGGGTATACGAAAAGAAGTGCGGTTATATGTCACCCATAGATCAACTAACTTTGTCAATAAATATATAAAATGTATCTAGTGTTTTCTCTTTTATATTTCTATATATGTATAACTAAATAGCATCTAACTGTTGTAATATCGGCTACCTATCTGTAATATGTACGTTATAACTGTTTGTAAAATAATCATCACACAAAACGCCCGCCATTAATGAACTTATATATTACTATATTCCAAGACCTCTCCTCCTCCACGTTCCTCCAACACATTTTCGTTATATAAAAGTCACGCGGATGTAGACATATATAAACACACACACACCAACACACATAACAAAACAATTCCACAACACACACCCTACTACTACTCCGCCCTAACCTAACCCCACCTGCTACATTACAGATTAAAATATCTCTCTTCCACCTCCAAAACTATACCACATCACACAAAAATATCCCCCCCTAACCTAACCCCACCTGCTACATTACACCCGTACCTCGTCACCGACGCCTCTTCACTCCCACCTCTCAATGCTGGTCCACTCGCCTGCTACACCCCAAAAATGTACACAGCTGCATCCTGACAACGTCACCACATCTCCCCTCAACATCTAAAATATCTCTCTTCCACCTCCAAAACCATACCACATCACACAAAAATATCCCCCCTAACCTAACCCCACCTGCTACATTACACCCGTACCTCGTCACCAATGTCTCTTCACTCCCACCTCTCAATGCTGGTCCACTCGCCTGCTACACCCCCAAAAATGTACACAGATGCATCCTGACAACGTCACCACATCTCCCCTCAATACCGATCTTATCTCTCTTCCACCCCCAAAACCATACCACATCACACAAAAATATCATCCCTGCCCCTGCATCACTCCTGCAGAATTAATATATGTCTATAAATAACGTCTTCTCGTTATCTAAACATATCTCTATATAACAAATTCATGGGTCTCCTCCTCGCCTCCTCCTCAATTCCTTATATAAAAAAACCACCCCGCCATCTTGCGCCATATACCACCTTCTTGTTATCTCAAGTCCGCCCTCTTGCCCTTGTACATTTTCCCTATATAAAAAGTCATCCCGCCATCTTGCGCCTGCAGCGCGCCGCCATTTTTTCTCCTTATATAAAAAAGTCACCCCGCCATCTTACCCCTGTATCACGCCTGCAGAATTAATATATGTCTATAAATAACGTCTTCTTGTTATCTAAAAATCTCAAAGTCTAACTATTATCCTCTTCCTATTATCGTCTTCTTGTTATCTCAATAAACACATATTACTATATTAAAAAGTTATCCACTTCTCCTGCTGCTCCACCTCCACACTGCGTATTTCCTTATATAAAAAGTCATCCCGCCTGGTGCTACCTGCACACTGAGTATTTTCTTATATAAAAAGTCATCCCGCCTGATGCTCCATCTACGCAATGAGTATTTTCTTATATAAAAAGTCATCCCGCCCCTGCACATTTTCCTTATATAAAAAGTCACCCCACCTGATGCTCCACCTGCACACTGAGTATTTTCTTATATAAAAAGTCATCACCCTCCGCCTGATGCTCCACCTGCACACTGAGTATTTCCTTATATAAAAAGTCACCCCGCCATCTTGCCCCTGCACATTTTTCCTATATAAAAAGTCATCCCGCCTGCTGCTCCACCTGCTCAATGAGTATTTTCTTATATAAAAAGTCATCCCACCTGCTGCTCCTCCTCAATTCCTTATATAAAAGTCATGTACCAACCCGTGCTGCTCCTCCTCAATTCCTTATATAAAAGTCATCACCCTCCGCCTGATGCTCCACCTGCACAATGAGTATTTCCTTATATAAAAAGTCATCACCCTCCGCCTGATGCTCCACCTGCACAATGAGTATTTCCTTATATAAAAAGTCATCCCGCCTGCTGCTCCACCTGCGTAATGAGTATTTCCTTATATAAAAAAGTCACCCCGCCTGATGCTCCACCTGCGCAATGAGTATTTCCTTATATAAAAAGTCACCCCGCCTGATGCTCCACCTGCGTAATGAGTATTTCCTTATATAAAAAGTCATCCCGCCTGCTGCTCCACCTGCGTAATGAGTATTTCCTTATATAAAAAGTCATCCCGCCCTCTTGTTATCTCCCCCTTGTTATCTCAAATCCGCACTACTACAAATGTATTTTGTCTTCAAAGCACAAACTGCACTAGCATGATTATAGTTTTACATACCATCATTATTCTCTGTGTTTATCCAGCCGCAGACACCATCACTGCACTCATCTTGTTGACCCCTATAATAACAACTGTACTTATTTTGCCTTCTTGGTCGCAATCTTCATTATTACTTCTTTTCTGTTCTTGGTCATTATTATTATAACAGCTTTGTTTTCCCAGCTACATGCATCGTAGTTATTTGTATCCTAGCCATAATCATCTAGGTTAAATGTTATTTCAAACAAATTATAATTATTAATACCTTGATAATAAAATTTTCGTAAATTATTCAGTTTTTCTTATGTCTTTTATCTCTATTTGTCCATTTCTCTAAAAATATTGATGGATGTTCACTTCCGAGTTTCCTTCATACAACCTCCTTCAGATAACGCCGAGTTCGCGTGTGCGGCATGGCGATTATTTAAACTTGGACCTGAAGCCAAGAGAGGTCCGGCTACAGTGACCTACAAGGGAAACATTGAGGACTATGAAGAAGCATTCCCGTGGGATGTAGATCTTACTTTTAAGGTAGGTAACTAAAATATAGAACACTATGATTTATGTTGTTGACCACTGCTGTAATCATTTTAAGACGCTATCTATCGTAATAAATAAATAAATTAATGGTTTCATTTTACTTTCTAACATATCTGTGGTCTTCTGCCAGTCTTGTTGTATTAACAGCTTTAAGTGAAAACAAACAGTTGATCAAACTACCCAAACAGAAAAGTACATGCAAAGCAGACCAGTCCATTTTATAAAAAATGTAAATGCATGTCCACTTTACCATTAAGATCATGGAAGGTACCTATGTCTATGTTAAATATTGATGGTAATAGGATAAGAGAGAAATACTGAGGGCCAGTCATGATCGCCTATTAGAGAATGACACTGCAAATGATGAATCATCAAGGCTAAGACTGCTGGAATTTGGCATCAAACATAAGACCAGCAGAGATGGACATATGAGAGGATGCATCCGGCATGTATACAACCAGTGCGCAACAGAAACAATTAGCATTCATACCTTTCAACATTTGCTGAGGGAGATTGAGTACCTATGGGTTTGCCCAGAGTGCAGTAACGTTGATTCTGATCAACAGCAACAATAACTGTACAGGACCTGTGTCGAATATTGATGGTAATATAGCTTTTAGGGACCCGTGTCTGTGTTGAATGTTGATAGTAATATAGCTTTATGGGATTTGTATCTATGTTAAATGTAGATGGTAATAACTTTGAGACCTGTGCCTGTGTTGAATGTTAACTACATGGGCCTTGTGTCTGTGTTGAATGTTGACAACTTTGAGACCTGTGCCTATGTTGAATGTAGATGGTAATAACTTTGTGGAACCAGTGTCTATGTTGAATGTTAAATACTTGGGACTTGTGTCTGTGATGAATGTTGATAGTAATAATTGTCCATCCTAAGCCTGTGTTCAATGTAGGTGGTAATAATTTGACAGTACCATCGTCTATGTTAAATGCTAATGTTAATTTTGAAGGCTTTGATGTGGTAGCGATAATATTATTAAATTAATGTGAAAAACATGTGATATTGCAGATGAGCTCACGCAGAACTAGAATTTGCTAGCTCTGTACACATTTCTTTTTCACAGAAAGGTCAGCCTGTCAATGTAGATTCAGAACTTGCTTCCATTCTTGCATTCACAAGTTTCAAGAACAATTTCGACATTCAAGATTTCAGTGGTACTGTTAAAACCAAGAGAGTAAGTAGATGAGTGTATGTGCTTGTGAAATGAGCTGCAGATACATCTGCTGACTGTGATGGTGAACTCAGTGCATTTGTGAAAAATGTGACAGTCCTGACACTATATACCCAAATTATAACCCACATGGGCAAGAAATACCTCAGAGTTCTTGTGCACTGTCAAAAGAAACAAATATTTATGTTAAGGCCAATGTGCAAATTGTAGCTGTTTGTGTAGTGTTTTTTGTGACTGAAATTTTGGTTGACTTTTAAATGGCATTGTTTGCAGACGTCATGTACGTGAATGAATTTATTTATAACCTTACTTTGTTCTTTAACGAGCATAAGTCTACCACTGCAACTGACCTGACGCAGAAATCCTATGCCACAGCATCTCATGTGCTCTTGTAGTGATGACATTTCTGTAACATTTTGTTTCACATAAACAAGTTGCTGGACCAATCTACCTCACCTCACATGTCTACTGGGAACTGTGATTCTAATCTTTGTCCCAGAGACACATGGATCCAAACTGGGCTGTTGTCATAGTAATGGACTGAAATAGGTAACTTTATCTAGGTCTCTCCAGATTGCTCCCCCCTCCCCCAACATTGCAGTCTAGCTTTTCTCACCTCTAACTCTATCTGCCCCTCCATGTCATTACAGCTTCTCCCAGCTCTATCTAGGTCTCTGCAGGCTGCCCCTCCATGTCATTACAGCTTCTCCCAGCTCTATCTAGGTCTCTGCAGGCTGCCCCTCCATGTCATTACAGCTTCTCCCAGCTCTATCTAGGTCTCTGCAGGCTGCCCCTCCATGTCATTACAGCTTCTCCCAGCTCTATCTAGGTCTCTGCAGGCTGCCCCTCCATGTCATTACAGCTTCTCCCAGCTCTATCTAGGTCTCTGCAGGCTGCCCCTCCATGTCATTACAGCTTCTCCCAGCTCTATCTAGGTCTCTGCAGGCTGCCCCTCCATGACATTACAGCTTCTCCCAGCTCTATCTAGGTCTCTGCAGGTTGCCACTCCATGCCATTACAGCTTCTCCCAGCTCTATCTAGGTCTCTGCAGGCTGCCCCTCCATGTCATTACAGCTTCTCCCAGCTCTATCTAGGTCTCTGCAGGCTGCCCCTCCATGTCATTACAGCTTCTCTCAGCTCTATCTAGGTCTCTGCAGGCTGCCCCTCCATGTCAATACAGCTTCTCCCAGCTCTATCTAGGTCTCTGCAGGCTGCCCATCCATGTCATTACAGCTTCTCCCAGCTCTATCTAGGTCTCTGCAGGCTGCCCCTCCATGCCATTACAGCTTCTCCCAGATCTATCTAGGCTAGGTCTCTACATGCCAGTCTAACTTTTTTTTTAAAATTGTAGCAGAACTGCTTTGGCAGCCCAAGTCTTCATTTCTTCCAGTTTTAATTTTACCAATTAATATATGTGCCCCCTTTCCACTTTTTCTTATCCAGAACTAAAAAATTACTTAACATATATTCTTATAACAGAACCAGGATCCGTTCAAGCGTTTGGCCGACCTGGCAGCTGAAGGAAAAGCTCCTGAACCTATATACAGTGTTGAGTAACTGGACAAGTCTCCACATACTATCTACACATCAACTGAATTTCATGACTACATCAAGTTACCCACCACTCTCCCATCTCTGTACAGTTAGAAGTTAATGTGCAATTAAACCAAGAATGAAGCTAGCTTTGTAGATGCATCCGCTCAAAAAAATTTTCATGCTATCAGAAACTACAATTAAATATGGAACCAGTCTTTTCTTCTTCTGTATCTGCAGTTTACATGACATCTTTTTTCTCCTAACTCTTTGAGGAACAGAAAATATAACCTAATATAAGACGTATTTTCTTCAGCTAGGCCTGACTTTTCTCAACTCCTGTCCCAGGCAGTTTTTAGGTTCTACATAGGCACCAAAACTCTGATGATCAGACTGCCTCCTGTTGTAACACTCTATATTGACTTTCCTATCATCAATGTTGCACTGCAATGCCAAACAGTAAAATGCAGATACAACACAGATATCTTCTTCTTTGTTCACTTTCAGACGTCAACTTGAATATGTTCAAAAGAAAGCAGTGGTTAGCTTGAGATTGTTGGTATCTCCGTAGAGTTGTTCCAGGAATGGTACTGGTGATGGCCATTACTTTTTCTGTTCTTCGCACGTTGGGTACCTTTGAAATAGATGTTCAGCAGTCATTCTATTGGTGTCATAGTAACACTCATCAGTAGTTCCTATCTACAGATATGATAGCTATCAAGACTGCTGCTTAAAGAACATGATAAATATGAAAATAAAAGTCTAAATTAGAAATACTTAAGAGAAAAATATGAATACCGTACATTAACCAGACCACAAGGTCTTTTATATTTGGACGTGTGCCAAAATATAACCGACGGGCCCTGTTGTCTAGGTTGAATGATAGTGCCTTACTAAAATAATGCAATATTATATTTTTAAAATGTTACATGTGGAAATACTGGAAACTGGACATCTGGTTTCAATGCAATCAATGTTAAATGGCAGACGGCAACAAGAACAAATGGACTCATTGAGCAGATAAAGAATAAGTGATGTGAAATAACAATCACATACGCTTCCAGAATACAGTGCTTGTTTCTTTCATTTGTTTTATGGCAACATTGGAAAGAAAAGCAACAGTTAAATTTCCAATTAATTCCTTAACCATTTCTTACATATCTCTCCATTTTGATGTTCTCAAGATACTTAAAAGGACTCCATCTTGTTTACTTGTGCTCCAAATTTCTCACAACAAACACAATTGTAAGCATAACTGTCCTGAGTACTACTTTGATCCCGAACCTAATAATCTTAGATACAATTGATAGGGTTAAGTATTTACTATCATTTTATTGCCACAAAGTAACAAAGAAAGGAAATATAACAATAATCAGTGGTTGTTTTTCTGTTACTTGTCATGTGACCAAAGTATCCCGGACAGTCCTGCCCAAGACCTGGATATGAGATTCTGGTGCTATTATCTTAGTGATGTTGACTGACAATCACATGATTCTGTTACAGCTTTATTACACTCTATGAAATGTTATCACGTGTATGTATGTATGTATGAATGTATATATATATATATATATATATATATATATATATATATATATATATATATATATATATATATATATATATATATATATAATACCGGATGTTTCAAAATTATGTATACATACTTTAAAAATTTATATTTCATGAACAGTATACACAATTTTCATTTTCTTTCTCACATTTTAAAGCTTAGAAATAGAAAGTTTTTCATAACATAAATTTTGTTTAAAGTTCAAAATGCCCACCATCAGTATGAATACATGAGCAACATCCCTCACCAACTGAGCTACAATTCTTTTAGAATATGGGGATAACCCATAGAATGCTGGACAGATTAAAGAAGTCTTTGTCAAGAAAGAGTATGTTCCTTTATGTTACTCAGATTTGCCTTCTCCATTTGCAGCCAATTTTTCTTAATAACCCCATGTATGCCCTGAATAGTGTCATTTAGTTTTCTCATCATTTTGCTTCAAATCCAATAAAACGAAACAATAAATTGTATACTTGTTTGTTTCTGTGTTTAAACTCTCCTGTTTTTTTTATCTCAACATCATCACATGCCATGCCTGGTGGCATAGGTGATCATGTCTCTCCACAACTTCCTGTCTACAGTACTATAGATAAATTCTGTTGACTTCTTTCCATACCTTATCAAACCATCCAGAATCTTGTCTCTTTGTCGTCCTCTATCTCTTTTTCATTCTATCTTTCCTGTTGTCACTATGTACTCCAGCTTCCTTCTTATGCCCAAGTAAAGTGGATTGTTTCCTTCTAACCTGAGGAATAAGCTTCCTTTGCGCAGTGGCCTCTTTCAAGACATCATTATTCATTTTAGCTGTCCATTGTATTTTTTAACATTTTTAAAACCACATCTCTGTGGCTTCTAGTGCTTTTTCTACTTGTTTAGTAAATATCTATGACTCACAGGATTGGTTCTATTTAACACTGAGAACTCTCTTAGCTCCACTGATAAAGAGTTGTTGCACAAAATACTTGTCATCTTACAGAATCTCACCACAACAAAAAATGTGTTTCTCTGGTCACTTTCTCTGAGCATGTTATGGGATAAGAAAAGCTGGAATATACTGTGACAACAATAAAGACTGAAGAACAAACAGATACAGGATACCAGACAGTTTAATATAGTGGCATGAAAAGATGACAAGAACTGAATCGATAAACATCACTGTGGACAGGAAGTTGTGGGAGAGACGTATCACCTATGCAAGCAGGTCAAGTCTATAACCCTTTTATCCAAACACTCGAATTCTGAAATATTCTGAAAATCAAACTTTTATTTGGCTACTTTTCTGTCACAATTTGGGTGACTTTGGGGCTATTTTTGAGCAGTTTGGGTGAATTTGGGCTGCTTTTCGAATGTGATTTAGGCAGGCTACATCTAAATAATCCACATCTGAAACAAAGCTGTCTCACAGGATTTCGGATAAAATAATACAGACATGTACTTGAAGTTTTTTCCAGTCAGCCTATTCAATTACACAACTGGTATCGGTAATATTTTGTACAGTTGCTTCTGTGAACAAATACAAAAACCTTTGATTTTGAAAGAAATGGGTGAAAATTCCAAAAACCTGGAAAAATACAGTCCATATCTTTGGGACAATAAAAAACAAGAAAACCTGATGGAAAGGAAGGTTTAATGTGGTAGAAAATATGTCTGCCTGCAAAAAAATTTAAATAAAAGAAATGAAGTGTGACAACCTAATCAAAGGTGGCAACATCTGAGATAAACAAAAGATGATTGCCTATAAACAGTTTGCATAGTGCATAATCGCTGCTGCCACATTTGTAATGCAACATAAATCCCAACAATCTATGGAGGGGGTAATTTATATAAGAGAGAGCAACACTTGCTACGGCTAAAGAATTGGTGACAATTTTTTTTTCTCAAATTCATTTGATTACTTTCAAAATGATTCCATGCTCAGTAGGAAGCAAAATTTGAAATGATGTAATAAAACTTAATTTGTTCTCCCTGAGGTAACAATAATAGGATCATCATCTTTAATAATGTATAAATACTAAGCATACCATGAGAGGGTAGCAGAACTCAGCAGAGAGTCTACATGAGAAGTTCATAAGGGTAGACTGAGTCTATATTTTTTGGAACTACATGAGATAGGTGAGAAAACTACTTAGCATGCTATGAGACTGAGAAAGATACAACAGTGTATCATGTCACAGAGTGCACTAAGATGATATACGGGAACAACAAAAACGTGTACTACTATTAGATTAAGTTAACAACTTACGAAACATACAAATAAATTACACAGAAAAAATAAAAACAGCAAAGTAATCATAAAACAGCAATTAGGTTTATTTCTGTGCTTGACATAAGCTTTTTTTTCTCTTTTAGGCAACATTTGTGGATATAATCAACACGCTCAAAATGGCATTATGTACAGTTATCAGTATAACAGCATTTTAGTAGTTTTTTTTTTATTGCAAGTAAATTTAATACTGCCTCACCCAATATACAGCAAAACAAACGAAGGACTGCAGAAAGTTGTCCTACAGCACCATACATAATTTAGTTTCTTACTTACAACATGCAGACATACTAAATTGAAATGGCACAAATAGAAACTTTTCATGTGTGACGTGCATTTAATTATTTTTCTTCTATTAATATTGGCGCCAAGAAAAATACTGAGTTTAGAAACATTATGTTTATTCAAATTCACATAAACTTGACAATATTCTGTTCAAAGCTGTATTTAAAACTGCCTCATTTAAAACTAGTTATTTACTAATACAACACAGCCAAAAATTCCACAAGGTGTGCAGTATAAAAGAAAACTAAACAACACTATGGAATTCTTTTTAAAAAAAAATTTCAAGCTTGAGTAAATCATGACTACATTTCCTAAGCAATAACCATCAATGTGTAACCAAGGAAAGACAAAACCGGGGAGACTGTCCCACCTGGCATCTAACGCAGCACAATTCTGTTATATAACACTGAACAGCCTGAAATCACTGGCATACACTGAAAAAATATTCAGCATGTGCAAGTGAGCTGCTGTTAGTCTTGACTGCATGTAATGAGTCATACCCTCCATCACTGGTTGATCTGCTTTAGCTGTATACCATTCTTACATCAAACCTGCTATGACGTCACTCCCAACTAAAAAGGCATCAAAACGCTGAACTCTCTGCCAGTTTTTCTTCACACCTACAATAATTCTTCTGCTCCCATATCCAACCAGTCTCAAGGCAGAGGAGCAACCACATTACAGTAGCGCAAACAGCTCATGATTATCACACTGCTATAAGCTAAATCTCAAACAGGAGGCTCTAATAATATTAAGATTAAAAGGTTGGAAAATCTAACAACTGCAAAGTTGAAGCACAAGGGATGACAAGTCTCTCATCTTTGCTCTGCCTAAACTACATATGATACAGCTTGACCTGGGTAACATGCTTTCTTAAAAATATGTCACATATCACAGCACTTGAGGTCCTTTACTTCTTGCCTGTAAATGAAGACAGCATCTTTACAGAGTCGCTACCTGACATTAACTGGTGAGTGGAGAATGTTGAGAATCCTAGTCCTACAAGTACTAGTGCTGCTGGTATAGCCCAACCACTAGATTTTCTTTGTGTCTCTGCTACTCCCTGCTGAACAAAAACAAATAAAAGTGTAGTCTTCCTTCCACACCTAATTGAATACTCAGTCAAGTAAACAACCTATGAATTAAAGAAAAAATTTTAAAATGGCAAATGTAAGAAGACTAAAAGAAAACCTACAGAAATCAACGCAGAACAGATGAAAGGCACAAAACAATAAGAAAATCCAAGGAAAAATATGGATTTTTTTTTTTTAAAACCCATCTTAGTTACAAAGCTCTTTCCTACAAAGTCTTATATTACACAGCCATTACTTTTACTCTTGATTGTCGAGGCCTTCCCCAAATTCACGTGAGGTCTGTAGAGGTTTTTGAGATACAGACAGTAGCAGGGTGACCAGACCATTTTATCAGCTGTCCCGTTCATCCTGGCACCCTGGTTCCACTTCTAGAGAATGGCATCATCTTCGAAGAGCATATTTTCTTCAAAGATTTTGTTATATGTGTGTCACTTTCAAAGAAGAACATAGGAAGCTATTACTGGGTGAAAAAGGCGTAATTTGCCTTTAAAGAGGTCCAGGATCAAGTCTTGGCTCCTTATGTTTCCCAAACATGTGTTGTCGTGGTAAAAGCCGTTTAAAATTTAGAATTCTGGTTTGGAGAGAGCTCCCATTCTGCAGACAATATAAGGCCATTAATGGAAAAAAATCCAAAAAGTGGAAATATCTTAGATTGGGACTGTTCTATTTGGGTCCCTGCTAGAAGATGGATGGTGGCATTTTAGGCGACAAGTGACAGTGATCGTTTCGAAGATGATTTTTCAGATTGCGACCAGCTTGACCATGATCTCTTCTTGATCTACTTCAACCACTTTCCTCAAGATTGAAAGAAAAAAATTTCTGAGGTTTTTATCGGAGAGAGCAAGGTCTGGCAACCTTTTGTGGGTTTGTAACAAAATGTCATTGCCCACGACTCACATCCATATGTCAAGACTGGGACATTGAATAACAAAAAGAGTGGTAAGTTAAACTTATTGGCGACTAGGTGGAGCGGTATACAGCCATCTTCGTTTTGTAGATCTTACCAACCTCTTGCTTGCCAGCAAATGGAATTCACACGATTTATGGCCTGCAAAAAGTCTGCCCAGCCGTTGCTTTTCGAGTGGCCAAAAAAATCTTCTTTGATGCCTCCCTTTCAGTCTTGATAATAGTTTGTTAAGGCACTCAAAGAGGTATTTTTAAAGTTATGGTTTCGACATAGACAAACTGCTGGAATTTTTGATGGACCAGAAAGTTAATAAACGATCCAAATTTTATCGTTCTCAAAACAGAGTCAGCTTAATCTTTGATGTTGTTCTTTCTTAACTCAGACAATTATTCTGAATTATCAAACATGCTGTCGATTTTGTGTTAGAGCTGCAACATGAGCATGACCCTCCCCATTTACATTTATTTTTGGAGAATCTTGGCGACTACAAAAAGTCACCAAGATATAAAAAACAATGGAAGAGAGATACCAGTTTGGCAGATTATGTTGGACTTAAGCGTACTGCAGGCAATCAGTTGTCCTCAGAAAAGATACCTTTGCTTTGAAACAATTACATTTTTTTTTTTTTTTGGTAATGTCAGTAATTATTAATCAATGCAGTAAAGTAGCAGGCAAACTCAGGATTGTTGCAGGCATACCTGCTTTGAAACAATTACATTTTTTTTTAATGTCTAATATTATCAATGGCTTTGCTCTCTACAACGCCACCTCAGACTAGGTGAAAAGCAGCTCTCACAGCAAGCAGAAGAGAGGAGAAAACGTCAAAATGAACACCAGGAAAACAAGCAGCTGAAGGGCTGTCACCTTAGGGGTGCATTCCCATCATCAGTTATGACAAAGGGGCTATTACATCATTGTCAAAATTTTATTTTCCTTCAAAGAAAGCATCATGTTATAAAAAAGACTTTTAAAAAAACGTTTAATCTCCCCCCTCCTTTTTGCATTATTCTTTGCTGTACACTTTGCTCTATTATTAGCAATTATCTTAAAAAATGGTATCTCTGCTGCCTCTAATATTTTAACGGACACAGAATTGAAATGACACATGAATATGAAAACATTTATTTGACAATCTTCTACTCCAGTGTTATATCATCATGTTCCTCTTCGCTCCCTATAGAGCCAACACTCCAACTGGTTCCCCTTTGCAGGAAGCCTCCATCCAGCATTCACATAACTCTTGCAGCAGTGGTTTCTGTTGTGAGTTGTTTTACATAATGATGCTGTCAGCAGCTGTCCTATTCTGTCTGTGTTCCTCTCAGACTCCTGGGAACTGCTGCGAAGATAAAAACATTTTACCATCTTCTTCTTCAGTTTCACATAATAATTATCTTAATCAATATGGCCACACAATTATTGAAAAACAAAACAAAAAGCCTGATAGACAATAAAGCACTAAATAAAACAAACCACCAAGCACTGGTATGAGTAAAGCAAATCAGAACCTACAGTGACAAGACTACCTGCTTGTGTATCTTCAAAACTAGATAATAAGCCATTACTTTCAACCTCATGTCTGTACAGCGTTATAATGAGCTCTTAACTGCATATCACTGACCTGTTCCGCTTTGTACACTGGCTGAGACACATGGGTGTAACTTCGCCTCCCTTGCTTGTTTCTACATGACAGCCTACATATAGCATGTGTGCTCATGCGGATAATACTCATTTTCTGATCAGGAGACACTGCAACTAAAAATTTAGAATTTTTATATTTTATCTTAAAATTATAACTGCCAAGTGGAGCAGATAAACAGAATTATTATTATTAATTATCATACTGAAAAATAATTACCTTTTATACAATAGCATAAATTTGAAATACACTTTACAATAATTATTTTAATGGCTAATTTTGGAATGAAACGTCCTTTCTGTTGTGCGCTTCATCTACAAAGTTTGTTGTCGACAGTGACCATGTCAAATCCTACATAACTTTTTTTTTAAACCAACAGCCACTATATAATACTACTGTTGTGGAACAGTAGTAAATGAGAATAGTGTGGGTAAGGAATAGGAAGGTGGATGGGTTATTTATGGTAGTGAGCTTGTGTGCACTGGTGTCAATGCGTATGCATGATGTTTGGGAGAGAGAGAGGTATGGTCACTGTTGGCGTGTTTTAGGTGGCAGTGGGCGAGCTACCGTTGGTTGGCTGGGATAGCGAGTTTGGGGAGTGGGCTGTGAGATTCGGATGTGTAAAGTTGTGTTTGAAAGTATAGTTGTGAATATTGTAGAAAGAAGCTGTTTCTGTGTGATTCGGACATGTTGTGATTTAGTGCTCTAGTGATATATGAGAGCCGAGAGAAGTGTTTGAGTATGGGCGTGGGTGTAGCGGCATAGATACACCACCCATGAGTTTCTGACTGATGTATGACCGACCAGAAGAGATTATTGTTGCTGGATATGTACTGTGAATTTCATCAATTGTTTCGTCAAATTTCTTCTTCTTCTTCTTGCGATCGCATCTTTGATGATTACACCGTCAGACGAGTTCTCATGATGAATTCGACTGTTGTTTGAAGTTCCTCTTTAACTCCATATAGCTTTGAATTTAGTGTTGAGTCATTGGGCCAGTATATCTTTCTTAACTGGTCATACAGAGGACAGTCCTGTAGAACATGCTCAGCAGTTTGTTCGTTTAATCCACATGTGCACAGTGGTGAAGCAGACAATCGTAACTTGTGCATGTGTTTATTCAGTTTGTTATGCCCTGTCCTGAGTCGAAAAATAGTTATCTGTCCCTGCCGGTCGAGAGTGTGATAGTCGTCTTTGGGTTGGTTCTGTTCTCTTCTTATAGTCTGGATAGCTCTCTTTTTCTCAAAGTATGTGACTTCATTATCTTCTTGTTCACATTCTCCTCCCTTTTTTGCAAGTTTATCTGCCTTTTCATTTCCGGGTACACCACAATGAGATGGTACCCACTGAAGTATGGTTCTCTTTTTGGCAGCTACCTTGTTTAGTTCATTTCTCAGATGCGGGAGTTTACCACCCTTGAGAGCTTGCAGGACAGACAGTGCATCTGTGAGGATGACTACCTGGTGGCAGTCAGAGTTGGTGTTATAAATCATATTTGCAGCTTGCTCTAGAGCTTGAACCTCAGCTGTATAGTTGGAACAGAATTTACCAGTGGGAATGTGCCTAGTCTCATAGTGGTTGTCAGGATATGAGATAAAGATACCGGCACCTCCATTCCTAACAGCATTAGTTGCTGATCCATCTGTATAGGCATGTATCCATGATTGATCGGGATAGCTTTCTTGGATCATACTCAATGTAGCAGTTCGTTTTTGCAGATCATTATACTCACATCCACTTGTGAGACCACTGACCGACGTATTAATTTGGAGGGCACTGCTGGCCTGCTCCCATGGTACAGGGTATAGGGTGGGCTTCAGTGGTGTTGTCTTCATAGATAGGTCTTCTTGATGCTGTCTTATAAGTCTTTTTCCCCGATGCACAAAGCTGCTACGCTTTAGACGTCCCAATGCCAGATCATCTAGTCTTGCCTTCATTGGGTGCGTTGGCATACTGTTGTACTTTTCCATCTGGATCATGGTCTTTGTGTCTCTTCTATGGGACAATGTCTGTAATCCAGCAACCTTCTGCATCTCTGTTATTGGTGTAGTTTTCATGGCTCCTGTAATGAGCCTGAGAGCTTGATTTTGCACCTTGTCCAAGGACTGCAGATGTGAGTTAGCAGCTGATGACCATGCTGCTGAGCTAAACTCTAAGTGTGGTCTTATTACTCCACTATAAATCTTCTTTAGATTTCGTTCATTTGCTCCCCAGTTGGTACCTGCCAATTTTCTGAGTATGCCTAGTCGTCTTCGGGCCTTTCCTTCTGCATTTTCAATATGCTTATTCCATGTAAGCCTTTGGTCAAATGTCACCCCAAGATAGGTGGGGTAGCTTTCTTCCTTGATAACGGTTGTCCCTAGGTGTATGTTAGCTGATTTGTCCTTGGGGGCGAGGGAGAACAGTGTTGTGGAGGTTTTGTCTGTGTTTATTGTGATAAGCCATTTCTCTGCCCATGACACTAGCATGTCTGCTGCCCGCTGCATTCTATAATTTGCTGTGGTGACATTTTCATCAGCGCACCAGAGTACTAGGTCATCTGCATATAAGGCAGCTTTCACTCCTGCAGGGAGATCTTTCACCAGGTCATTGATGTAAACAAGGAAGAGTGTAGGGGAAATTACTCCTCCTTGAGGTACCCCCTGATGGAGCAACACTTTTCTGCTCTGCAGACCGTCAAGAGTGACTCTAGTTCTCCTGTTATGCAAGTATGACTGGATCCATTTCATCATGTTGCCTTGGATTCCACCTCTCCCAAGTTTTGCAATGAGGCCATCTTTCCACACCCTGTCAAAGGCCTGCTTGAAGTCGACCCAGATCGTTAGGACCTTTTTCTTCTCCTGAAAGGCATCTTCTATTGCTTGAGACAAGTAAGTAACTTGGTCTTCTATACTGTAGCATTCTCTAAATCCAGCTTGTTCCGGCACCAGGATCTGCTCAGACTCTAAATACCATTTCAATCTGTGGTTGACTATTCGCTCCATAGTCTTCCCAACACAGCTTGTGAGACTGATTGGCCGGTAACTTGCGGCCTCGGTCTTACATTTCCCTTTCTTTAGTATGGGTATTGTGATGGCTTCTCTCCATACTTGGGGTACCGTTCCTTTCAACCAGCTGTGGTTGAATATCTCAAGCAGTTTTGTCTTTGCTGCTGAGCTCAGATTTACTAGCATTTCGTTGCTGATTTTGTCTGGGCCGGGTGACTTTTGAAACTTAAGCTTGGAAATAGCCTTCTGTAGTTCTCCTAGTGTGATGGGTTCCCTCATTGGGGCAGGAGTATCTGTCTGTCCCATGGTTGCCAGTATTTCTTTTCTTATCTCTCTCTGATGGTCTATGTTAATGGGTAAGTTGCTTTCTGAACTGTATCTTCTAGCAAACAAGTCTGCAGCTTGTTTTCCTCTGAAAAGTTTGCCACCTTCATCCAATGTGATAGTCTGCCTTGGTGAGGAACACTCTTCATTTAGAGACTTGACTAATCTCCAAAGTTTCCTGCCGTCTTTCTCAAGGTTCAGCGATGCCGTTTTAGTTCTCCAGCTTTTCCGTTTTTCTTCTAGCTTTGTTCTCTGAAACTCTGCTACAGCCTTTTTCCATTTGTTGTGAGTTTCAAGTGAAGGCTGAGACTCTGCGTTCTTTCTAGCCTTGTCCATAGCTTCCTGACGTTCTTGGAGTGTGCTGGACCAGTATGGTATGTAGTTACGCCGGCATCCTTTGGGAATGGTTTCTTTTGCAGCTTGTAGTATGCATCTGTTGAAGTCTTTTACCACTTCATTAATATCTCGGTTCTGTACCTTGAGGGTAGACAGCAGCGTGTTCACCTGATGCCTGAATAAACCCCAGTTGGCTTTTTTGTAGTTCCATCTTGTAATGGCTGGGCCTGTACTGAGAGTTGCACTCTGGACAGTAAGAAAGATTGGGCGATGGTCGCTTCCCCCTAGTTGATCTCCTACTTCTCTACTAATAGATCCAGCTATATCTGGTGTGGAGAAGGCAAGATCTGGTGTTGAAGTTGTGTGCCATCCTCTGGAGTAGAAGGTAGGAGTATCTGTGGCATTATTGACTAGGATTAGGGAGTGATCATCTTGCCAAGTTTCAACCTCTTCACCTCTGTGATCCAGATGGTTATAGCCCCAGCTCTGGGAGTGGCTATTAAAGTCTCCAACTGCTATAAAGTTGGTGGCTGGTACCTGTATAGAGCTGAGACTCAGAGGTTTGTTGTTCGGACAGTAATAGTTCAGGAGTTCTATTTCCATCTTGTCTACCTTTATCTGCAGCAGCTGATATTCTGCTCCATCCATGAAGGTTTTCCTTTCGTGTGCAGGAATGTTATTCCTTACAAGAGTAAGTACTCCTCCTTTTCGTCTATCTTTTCTGTCGGATCTGAAGCATTGATATCCCCTTATTTTAAAGGTTTGATCTGCTTTCAAGTGAGTCTCTTGGATACAGCAAACACTGACTTGCTTCTCATACAAGATGTTTTCCAGCTCTGTCTTTTTGCTGTATCCAGCCTGCTTGCTGTTCACTCCCTCTGCATTCCAGTGCATTATGACAAGTGGCACTCTGGGTTTCTCTTTTTCTGTTTTGTTTTGGTCAGTAGTTCTCCTCCGCCGTCTGCTGACTCCACAAGACGGTCTAGAGGGTCCTCCAGTAGCTGAGGGTGGGCTCTGTCGAGGCTCAGAGCCCGGCACTGCACCTGCCTGGTGGAGCTCCACAGGGCGAGCACCAGAACGAGATTTATTTGACGGTGTACTCTCCATAGAAAAAAAAAAGCGAGTTGCATGATACTGTGGTTTCCGGTGCGCCTTCTGGCCCAGTATCTACGACTTTAGCACCTGCTCAACGGGAGAGTGGGCTCATCCCTAATCTGTTTATGTTCCCAGTAGTAGACTATTCGCAAGCAGCCTGGGGGTGTCACTGCTCTGCGCGGACCTTGTTTACCGAGGCGGCGTCCGAGCTCGTATGGTGAAAATATGGTTGCGTTATCTTCAAAATAGCCCTGTCTTTCCCGTGGCTTTTCTGCCATCCTGCAACTTTGAGTTAGGGAGTTCTGAGCTCCAGTCTCTTTCCCAGGCATTTTATCCTGGCCTGGCACGCATACAGAGGACCCCACTTCTGGTTCTAAGTTAGCAGTTGGGGATAGGTGGGGTAGCACACTGTGCATTCCCCGTCATCCAGGGGGCTCTCCAACTATGCAGAGCTTGCACAATGCTGTGCTCTGGTTTTGGGCTCTCCCAAGGAATCCTCACGTCCTGCACAGAGCCACTTCCAGATACCCACCACCTGCCAACCCTCCATTGTAGAAATCTCCTGCATGCGGCCATCCAGTCAAGAGCCAGTATTAAGTCTGGTGCCCAAGTGATCCCCCCAAGCTCAGTGTGCAATGCTGGGTTCTCATCATGCTGCAACACAGGGGGGATTGTGATGCTCAGCCATCTCTCTCAATTCTGCACCGATAAGTGACATCGGGGACTTAACTGTGCCTCAGTGCTGGGAGGCCCCGTTTCCGGGTACACCACACACAGCCAATTGAGGCAACGGTCGCCGTGGGCGTGATAGACGACAAACAGTGAAGAATGAGGCAAGAAAGCATTTAACCCATGAAGTGGGGGTGGATTGGTGCAGACCAGAGCATGTACCACTCGCCGGTGGGTTCTGCATCTACACCTATAGGGTTCCACCCACTCCTCAGCCCATTTAGTCTGGCCCCTCACCCAGGACCTGTCCGGCTTGGGTGACCCTGCCAGGAGTAAAACTCCCGCCGGCATAGCTCCCGGGATCATTGGGGCGCTCAAGCTCTCCAACCACGGCAAGGTAGGCTTACATGTGGAGAGTTTCGTCAAATAAATTGTGGTACTGTTGTACACAGCGTGTTATTCAATGACTTATGCATGTTCCTGTGCCAGTCTGTCGTGCTGAAGACATACCCTAAAAGAGCCTATGAACTCGGGCATACAGTGGGTGTTAAACATCTAAAGACACCATCGTAACAACTATCACCAAAAAGAGCAGTCAGGGCTAATATAACTCTTTCAGGTGTCTGACAACTTTCTCTGCAAGTCTCTGGTGTCTTAAACAGCAGGCATTTTATGCTTCAATATTTTTCACAATATGCATAGCTCTCATTAGGAACCCATGTATAGTCAGAATCTTCCACAGATTTGGTTGCTGTATGGCATCAGCATAATAAAAAACAAAAATTATCCATCGCTATAAATTTATGAATAAAAATAAACAAATTTCAGTTCTGTGTTCGCTCTCAAATCAAATGATTTGTTCGGTGCAAAATATTTTCCTTTTTTTCCCCTAAGGCTTTTCTTTCTATATGATAACCAAGAAGTTACAGACTTTCATAAATGGATGTTTGTGTAGTGTAGAACAGAATGATTAAAATACACTTTACAACAACTATTTTAATGGAATTCTAGAACAAAAAGTCCTCTGCTTTGCACTGCAAGTGCAGCTTGATCTACAAAGTTTGTTTACTCATGTTACTGTCAAATTCTACGCATATCTTTTTTATTCAAAATCCAACAGCTAATCTGTAATAATACTGCCACCAGAAAGAACAGTAGGGATGTATACAACTCTTTTATACATCTGACAACTTGCTCTGCAATCTCTGGTCTCACAGCAGTCATTTTACGCTTTCATATTTTATACATGTATAGTTTTCATTGGGAACCTATGTATAGTCAGAATCTTCCGATATATTGGTAGCTTGTATGGCATCAGCATTAAAAAAAAAATATATAAGTCAATAACATTATTTGTCTATGGATTCTCTTCCCGTAATGAGCAAGTTTAAAAAAAAATGTAAAAATGTGCCTCTTGCCTCAATTTAGTCGGTTATATTAGGGCACATGTCCAAATATAAAGGACCTTTAGGTCTGATGACGTTAATAGATTAAGCAAGTAACCCCGCCAAATTATAACGGGAATGAACTATGATTTGCTCTTTCTGCTGTATGTCAGGATGAAGGAATTATTTCTCCTGTTGTCACTTCACTCCATTTCATTTCAACTTCACTGGATCTTTGTTGTCAAACTCATGACTTATGGTCAACGCTCCATGAAATAATTGACAGGCCTGCATGATCCTTTAATGGATGTGCAATTTTGTTGTCACAATGCAATGTTTCCGCAGTTTCCTGAAAATGCACCATTACAAGATTGAAGGGAATGCTCATTGTTAATTGGTGCTCCATTTAGTTCCTTTGGTGCGATGCGTATTTTCCCAAAAAGCTGGTATTATTGGTTACAAAATTTTATTGAGACAATTCTTTATATGGGGGATAACCGAAAGTTGCACACTTTAATTAATGGGTGCTTGAACAGCGCAGAATACAAGAAATATTCCATTTCCTTCCACTGAGCAAGAAAACCCGTCAATACAGACACTTGGAAACTATAATTAACAAAAACACACTTATAACAACTGAAGACAGATGACTGAATTAAAATAAATAAAATTTAAAAAATATGCTGGGAATCAAATACTTGGAAGGCATATGTTCTAACCACTTAAAAAATCACCACTAACCCACCTTAGTATACGTGGCTTTTTTAACAATTTTAATGACTGTCCCCCTCATTTGTCGATTGTTAGGGACATACCAAGACATATATATATATATACGAGGGGAAGTCAGTAAGTAGGTTACAAACTGATATGGGGAAGATGAAAATGGTAGTTGGTAGTCTCTAAAGGTGTCATTAGGTGACAGTATCATCCAGCTTTATGAGTAGCTTAGGTAGCAGACTGCTAGGTGTCGTATGCGCATGCGCACAGCAGATAAAAATGGCGACCGTGCTCGTGGAGTGTACAAACGAAGAACAGCGCGCTGCTGTGCGATTTTTTTTTGGCAAAATGACTTCCTGCAAAGGATATTCATAAGGAAATGTTTCTTGTTTACGGTGTGAAGTGTTTCATTGGTGCATCACTACCAACATGAATCAAAGCGTAATTCAAATGCAATGGAAACATCCTTGTTCACCTTCAGCCAAGAAATTCAAGGCTTCGCCATCAGCAGCGAAGGTTATGCTTACAGTGTTTTGGGATTCTCCCGGAGTGCTGTTATCCCATTTCCAGAAGAAAGGTGAGAATGTGAATGCTGCATCGTACTGTGAAGTTCTGTTGATACTTCGGGATGCAATTCGAAGAAAACACTTAGGCCTACTGACTAGAGGAGTACTGCTCCATCACGACAATGCCAGACCACATACAGCTTGATTAACCCAGGAGAAAATTGAACAACTAGGGTGGCAAATTCTTGAACATCCACCTTACAGTCCCGACTTAGCCATGATTGATTTTCACCTGTTTGGTCCACTAAAAGCTCACCTTGGCGGTAAACATTTCACGAGTGATGCAGAGGTTGAACGTGAGGTGCGAATGTGGCTGAGACAGCAGAGCACGCACTTCTATGCTGCAGGTTTCAAAGCACTAATACAGCGATGGGATAAGTGTATCAATGTTGGTGGAGATTATGTTGAGAAATAAAGGGGGAATGTAAGTGCAATAATACTTGGTGTTCAAGTTCGTATCTCATTTATTTTTTTATTCATAAACATTTGTAACTTACTGACTGACTTCCCCTCGTGTGTGTGTGTGTGTATATATATATATATATATATATATATATATATATATATACACACATATATACATATATATATATATATATATATATATATATATATATATATATATATATATATATATATATATATATACTACAGTACTTTGCAAAAAAAATGGCAGTCATATTTTCGCAACGCAGCACACTCATAGAAGCAAATAATAATAAAAACTGTATGTCCAGAGGAAGATTGGTATCTCCCCTATCTATTAACAGTGGTTTCAGTACAATATAATGTTGCCTTCTCCAGCAAGGCAAGCCTGGATGCGGCGAGGCATACTTCCCACAAATGTTTGTAGGTAATTGAGAGTCAGACTGTCCCAGTATTTTTCAGCTACCTTCTTCAATTGTTCAACGTCTCTGAGTCCACTCTTTTTTAAATGATACTTGAGTAGTGCCCAAACGTTTTCAATTGGGTTTTGATCGGGACTGTTGCTGGGCCACTTCAGCACTATCACATTCTTCTCTTGCAGCCATGCTTTGGGGGTATGAGCTGTATGATTTGGGTCATTGTCATGTTGAAATGTGCACCCATCGGGGTACATGACCTGCATAAATGGCAGAAGGTGTCCCTCTAGTATGTCGATGTACCTTTCTTTCGTGAGAATTCCCGTGAAAACACACAGTGGGGTGGCACCTCTTGCTGACACCCCTCCCCAAAGATGGAATTTCTAGGTATGTTTCGGTCGCTGGTACACAGGCGTTACAGAACCTTTCGTCCAAATATTTATTTGAGCAGGATAAGACCAAAGAGAACATTCATCTGAAAAAATCACATTGTCCCATGACAAATTTTGGTGTTCGTGGCACCAGTTCAAGCGCATCTGTTTGTGAGTCTCTGTGAGCAATGGTGACGAAATTACCCGCTTTTTTGTGTAATTCATCCTGTGTAGCTCCCGGTTGACAATAGCATTAGATACCTCTGGGCTTCCCAAGTCGATCATGCGCTGCCGTATGTTTTCTACACTCTTCATTGGCCCAGCCCGAACGATTTGGCGAGACACCGATGGTCCTTTGTGACCAAAATTCTTGGCCTCCCACTACCTTCTTTTCGCTCGATTCCATTACCTGCTTTTAATTTACTCACAACTCTGTAGACAGTCCGCTCAGGAATGTTCAAGGTTTTAGAAATGTTGGAACATGTTTGATTTCCTTCATTCCAAAGCTGTGAAATTAACATACACTTTGACTTTGTATCCATTTTCTGCCACTAGCATTAGAAATTGTCGTCTGCTCTTATATCAAGGGACGTTACTCTACGCTAATTTTTTTTTTACTTTTGGTAGTGTTTGCTCACTTAAGTGGAGTGCAAATTTGGGGCAGAACATGCATATTTAATTAGATTTCAGCTTATTTAGCTGAGCAATATGACTGCCATTTTTTTTGCAAAGTATATATATATATATATATATATATATATATATATATATATATATATACATATATACATATATTCAATACCATAATACCCCCCGTAAGTACGTCAGTCGGTCAGTCACATCTTGCACACTGTCATTTGCGCACTTTTTCTATTTTCGAGAGAGTACATTAACTCTTTCATTCCAAAGTTATTTTGCACGCTGTGCCAGACTTTTTTTGTGGGCAGAATTTTATAGAGTGAAGTGTTCATCTTTCAGTCTAAATTTTTTTGTAAATTTTCGTTTGAACATGTACTTATTATATACCAAACTGTAGGGAAATTGATAGAGAATTGTAATATATAATGTCTTTGGTAGTATTAACAAAAGTATGTTCGGTATAATTAAAACATTTTGCAGGTAAAATTGAAAAACGCTAAAAAGTTGACTGTAGAATATGATCTTACCAAAGACAAATTACTGTTGTAGACAATAAAACTTTCTTTTTAGTCTTCAAACATCAAGTTAATCCATATACAAGTAAAAAAAAAAACATGCTTATGGCCACAATTAGTACAATTAGTGTTATTCACACCAGTTTTTCCGTGGTCCTTTGTAAGAAAAATATAAATTATGCAATCGTGCATTACGTAATTTTCAAACAAATAAAGAATAACGTCATATAAAAACTTTTTTACTCTTGTTTAATGTTTTAATAGTATCCCTATCTTCATCTTCTACCAAGAACTAGTGATTAGATGTTACGGTAGGTCTAGTTTTGTTGCTTTTCTATCGGCCAGACTATGACTACGCCCACTCATCAACTAAATCTAATGTGTCTAGATTTTCTGCACAGATTCCGCATTTTGACAACAAACTGTGACTACCAAACAATCATCATCAATGTCAGCAATGTTTTAAAGTAGTTTGACACAATTATTTGCTTAGGAGACTTAGAAAATGTAAATATAAAGCGTGACATATTTCTCTAGCAATAACAATGAAAAACGCAAACACGCGAATCTTCACAAAAATTGTGATAATAACATCCAAACACGCACATGTGCTGATTAACTACAGTAAAATTAGTTGTTTAAATAGTAGCGGAAGTCATTCTACGAGTTTTAATATATGAACTGCATTAAACGGACGATTTTTAGGGTTTATGCGTGATAAACTAAAAACCACGCTCTGAGCGTTGTTCTGGCACGGCGCGTTGAATTTTGCAATGCTCAGAACGTTGGTCTGGAGTCAAAGAGTTAACTTTCAACCACTGCTAAGGGGGTGCAACTGTGGTTGAAAGACAATAATTGTATTGTTTCCCTTATATGTACTCTACCGAAAATAGAAAAGTGCGCAAATGACGGAGTGCATGAACAGTTTGATTATGGAAAGTCAAGATTTTAAAAGATGCACGAAACAATTACGAGATGTTGTCATAAAAGAAATGTTAGTTATTTAGTTAATTTACGGTCCAATAGATCATTATCACTGCTCCACATGTCATTTAGGAAGGTTACTCAATGTCTTCATATTTAATACATTCATATAATTATATAATTTTCACTACAAATATCTAATGACGGTCGCCTGCAATGAAATGACCACACTGGTAACAGTACCCCGTCTGTAATACATGTAACCGAAACAACACGCCATAATTAAAAACCTGTCAATATTGACGGGTTATTGCTAATATATATATATATATACTGAAGCACATTAAAAACACACCACTATTATATATACTGATGCCGAGAAGCTGGACAAAAAAAGTGTGGGAATGGATTTTCCCCGTGTTTGTCATGAGGTAGAGAGCGAATGGCTGCTGGAATGGAAAGTGCATGATTCAACCCACGGGTTTGTGTACAGACTACATGAAAACAATGAAAGTTACACGTGCAACACGATTCCCAACAGCTATGACCCTGAAAATGTGTACGCGTTGTGGCAGTATACTCGGTATAAAAAGGCCGTTGAGACAAAACACCCAGTACATGTGCTTGAAATGCCCCGACTATCTGAAAACGACCGCCAACGAGCCATTGGTATGTTGGAGACCGGAATGAGCTCGCGGGCCATTGCCAGAAGGCTGAATTGCCACCACTGCACTATTGTATGTCTCAATGAACGTTACGGAACCACTGGCAGTGCCCGGGATAGACTTCAGAGTGGCTAACCACGAGTTACTACCCCTGTGCAAGATCGTCATATTGTGCTGAGTCACCTAAGGAATCGTTCTCTCCCGGCAAGTCAAACAGCAAGAGCAACAGTGGGTAGACGTGGGCAAGTTTCTCGAATGACAGTCATACGACGACTCAGAGATACAGGCCTTACTGCAAGACGACCTTATGTTGGGCCAAACTTGACTCACAGACATCGTCAGCAGCGCCTGCAATGGGCAGAGCAACATGTCAGATGGACTAGACTGCAGTGGAATGCTGTCCTATTCACAGACGAGAGCAGATTCAACATATCCTTTGCTGATGGACATATGCGGATTTGGCGACGGTGTGGAGAGCGCTTTGCAGATTGCTGTGTTCGTCAGCACAACTGATTTGGAGGTGGCAGTATTCACATTTGGGGAGGATTCAGTTTTCACCATCGTTTGCCTCTTCATGTCTTTCGTGGAAATGTTAATGCTGTGACATATCGAGATGAGGTTCTGGATGCATTGGTTGCTCCTGCGTTCACAAATTATCCAGACTTGCAGCTTCTCCAGCAGGATAACGCACGTGCGCACACCGCATGCATTACGCAGCAATATCTACAGCAGCAGAACATTGTGACGATTGATTGGCCTTCCCTATCACCAGACATGTCCCCTATAGAACATCTGTGGGACGAGCTTGGACGCAGAGTCTACAGGCAAGGTTCTCCAGCTAATATGCAACAGCTCGAAGCTGCTCTTACACGTGAATGGGACTTGATTCCCCGGAATTTCCTTCAGAGACTTGTGTGTTCCATGCGGAGCCGCTGCCAAGCTTGTTTGCAAGCACACGGTGGACATACCAGATACTGAGGATAGTGTGAATGAATTTTTTTATTGGTTGCATTTTTGGTTTTCTCCCTTGCCTGCACAGAATGCAATGAATTTCATAACAATCAAATGTACAAATTAATGACCAGCATGAATTCATAGGAAAATGAATAAAGATTCCAAATATGTAAACACTTATATTTACATTTCACACTCTGTTCCTGAATTATACTGGTGGTGCGTTTTTAATGTGCTTCAGTATATATATCTATATGTTTATGTATATATATATATATATATATATATATATATATATATATATATATATATATATATATATATATATATATATATATATATATATATATATATATATATATATATATAATGTAGACCTACAGTGTTTCATCAATTAGGGTAACCATCATGCATTACTCGTATAATTATAAACTGGTCTAGTTAGTTGAAAGTCATCAACAAGGTTGGGTAGAGATATCAATTAGTTCAACAGTCACTTTTTGATTATAATGTTAACTTTCACCTAAATTTTGGTCCAATTATGAGTATGTTAAATCTGTTTCCAAATTGATTACTTGCACATTTCTTTATATATATATATATATTGCTCATTTCAGAGTTTCCTATCCTATCTAAATCATATCACTAAATTTTGAAGATTGTTTGAACAATGTCATCATTTTCTCACAGCACAAATTCCTGCTCGACTCATGGACAACCCGTTGACTAGCTGCTCAGAAGGTCCCAATATATAATCATTGCAAGATACAGCTTTGTTGCTCATAGTAGGACAACATCTCGAAAACTGATTAATGGTTCTCAAACTCTTACTACTCTCATGCGACCACTTCCAACAACTTGCAAACTTAACACATTAATTATCTAACTTATAACTTAAATGCACTTCTCTTAAGTGACAGGTCCATCATCATTATAACTATTTGCCTTTTTTACTCCTTATGAAGCATTTATGTGCTCATGAAGTGGTGCTTTCTGTTGCATAATGTTCTAACATTATGAGGTTGCCAACCCCACGTGACATCTCACAACAAATACATATACCAATAACCTTAATTGATCTGTGCCAAACCAAATGTCAATTCTTTTGGTTGTATCCCTTGAACATCAGTATCTCCCTTACCAAAAATGCTATTACAAGTAATATGGTTATCTTCTTCTTCTTTGATCCTTAGATGGTTATGCACAACATTTTATACAATTTACAGCTTCTTCTTCTTGCGATCGTCAGACGAGTTCTCATGATGAATTCGACTGTTGTTTGAAGTTCCTCTTTAGCTCCATATAGCTTTGAGTTTAGTGTTGAGTCATTGGGCCAGTATGATGATAGGAAACTCTTTACAGAGCGATACAACAGGAAGCAATCTGATCATCAGAAGAAGTCCCCCCGTCCGACAAGTGTTTCGGCCCTTTATACTCCTTTACACTCTAAGGGGGGCGGGCCCACTTGGGTCATGACTCCCAAGCGTCTCAGCTTCCTGTTGTCTTGCATCGAAAATGAACCCATTTCACTTATGGTAGCAACTTTAAATTCCACAACTCCGCCAGCCGTGGAGGCAATTGTGAAAGTAACAAAGAGAAGACAAATTATTCCGTTCGTTCCGTCGCACACACTGAGCGCGAAGTCAACGAGTCGCCACTGCGCATTCCCCACTGGACTTTTGATACTGACACCCCTTATAGTATACACCGCTTGTCACCCCTGAGTCGCAGCCCGTTCACTAGTCCACCACAAACCTCAGCGTATTGTGGACTTAGAAAAATTCCTGGTGTTTTCTGTACCGCAGCGTTTATTGTTACGATCTCCATTCCCCATTGCGGTTGTTCCACAGCCAGCCTGATGCCTTTTCGGCAGTTTCACTAAGCCTCTTCAGGGCCCTTGTTCTCGACTGTCCCCTCAGCCCCAACAGTTTCAATAGATCATACCAGGTTTATTCGGTTTGGGGTGTGCTGACTTTCCTGCCCTCAGAAAGTATGTGTTTGCGGTGTCTGGCCGGACTTTGCTATTCGCCTTCATTCTTGCCAGATCTATTGTCGCAGCAAGCTCATTTAGCACTTTGTTATGGCGCCAAGTGTATCGCCCTTGCCCTAATGACACCTTACACGCTGAGAGCACGTGTTCAAGTGTCTGCCTCCCCTGGCACAGGGGGCACTGCTCATCATCCGACTTTCCCCATTTCACAAGGTTGGTGGCCGATGGCAGCAGGTCATACAGTGATCTGACAACGAAGCTGAGCCTAAGAGGTGCCATATGCCATATATCATTCCATGTCAAGGACCTCTGCAGGGCTCCTTCCCATGTAGTCCATTGGCCTTGTTGGACCTGCTGCACTGCTTTTTGCAACCTCTTATCATTCTCAGCTTCTCGTATCTCCTGAACTACCATGTCTCTGCGCTCCCTGCTTGATGCCTTGGACCACCAGCGGATGTCTCCATGACCAAATCCCCGTCTATTCGTTTGTGTGTATCCGATTACCTCCCTCAGTTTGAGTGACTCTTGGGCAGCATCAACAGCTTCTTCCACTTTCCACTTCCTTCCCGTTTTCAGTGTGGGCTGAATGGACTTAACCACATCATCAGCTGACTCGCGTAGCATCATTGCAAGCCTTGCCTTTCCAACTTTGTACTCTTCAACAACTGACTTGAAAGGAAGCAGAAGTTTTGACTTTTTGCAGTACAGTGCTACATCTGACAGACCTGGTGGTACTCCTAGCCATTTTCTCATGAACTTGTTGACCTTCTGCTCTATGGCTTCCACTGTACTTGTGCTTATTTCATATATAAGCAGTGGCCACAGCAACTTTGGTATCAACATGAACTGGAGGCACCACAGTTTGAACTTCCCCAGGAGTCTGCTTTGGTCTATGATCTGTAGCCCTCTGTCTGCCATTTCTATTGTCTGTTGCACTGCCTTTTGAGTCTTTTAATGAGGCATCGTACACCCTGCCAAGACTTTTAACAGGTTCCTCAATGACAGTAGGGATTCTTTGGTTGGAAACCGTGAATATGACCTCTGCTATCTTCCCTTTCCTGACTGATAGGCTTCTCGACTTCTTGGGTTTGAAGCTCATTCTGCACCAGCTGACTAGTTCATCCAGGCATGCTAACATCCTCCGGGCCTGATGTTCATCTGATGTCAGAATACCAATAACCTTAATTGATCTGTGCCAAACCAAATGTCAATTCTTTTGGTTGTATCCCTTGAACATCAGTATCTCCCTTACCAAAAATGCTATTACAAGTAATATGGTTATCTTCTTCTTCTTTGATCCTTAGATGGTTATGCACAACATTTTATACAATTTACAGCTTCTTCTTCTTGCGATCGTCAGACGAGTTCTCATGATGAATTCGACTGTTGTTTGAAGTTCCTCTTTAGCTCCATATAGCTTTGAGTTTAGTGTTGAGTCATTGGGCCAGTATATCTTTCTTAACTGTCATACAGAGGACAATCCTGTAGAACATGCTCAGCAGTTTGTTCGTTTAATCCACATGTGCACAGTGGTGAAGCAGACAATCGTAGCTTGTGCATGTGTTTATTCAGTTTGTTATGCCCTGTCCTGAGGCGAAAAATAGTTATCTGTCCCTGCCGATCGAGAGTGTGATAGTCGTCTTTGGGTTGGTTCTGTTCTCTTCTGATAGTCTGGATAGCTCTCTTTTTCTCAAAGTATGTGACTTCATTATCTTCTTGTTCACATTCTCCTCCCTTTTTTGCAAGTTTATCTGCCTTTTCATTTCCGGGTACACCACAATGAGATGGTACCCACTGAAGTATGGTTCTCTTTTTGGCAGCTACCTTGTTTAGTTCATTTCTCAGATGCGGGAGTTTACCACCCTTGAGAGCTTGCAGGACAGACAGTGCATCTGTGAGGATGACTACCTGGTGGCAGTCAGAGTTGGTGTTATAAATCATATTTGCAGCTTGCTCTAGAGCTTGAACCTCAGCTGTATAGTTGGAACAGAATTTACCAGTGGGAATGTGCCTAGTCTCATAGTGGTTGTCAGGATATGGAGATAAAGATACCGGCACCTCCATTCCTAACAGCATTAGTTGCTGATCCATCTGTATAGGCATGTATCCATGATTGATCGGGATAGCTTTCTTGGATCATACTCAATGTAGCAGTTCGTTTTTGCAGATCATTATACTCACATCCACTTGTGAGACCACTGACTGATGTATTAATTTGGAGGGCACTGCTGGCCTGCTCCCATGGTACAGGGTATAGGGTGGGCTTCAGTGGTGTTGTCTTCATGGATAGGTCTTCTTGATGCTGTCTTATAAGTCTTTTCCCCCGATGCACAAAGCTGCTACGCTTTAGACGTCCCAATGCCAGATCATCTAGTCTTGCCTTCATTGGGTGCATTGGCATACTGTTGTACTTTTCCATCTGGATCATGGTTTTTGTGTCTCTTCTATGGGACAATGTCTGTAATCCAGCAACCTTCTGCATCTCTGTTATTGGTGTAGTTTTCATGGCTCCTGTAATGACCCTGAGAGCTTGATTTTGCACCTTGTCCAAAGACTGCAGATGTGAGTTAGCAGCTGATGACCATGCTGCTGAGCTAAACTCTAAGTGTGGTCTTATTACTCCATTATAAATCTTCTTTAGATTTCGTTCATTTGCTCCCCAGTTGGTACCTGCTAATTTTCTGAGTATGCCTAGTCGTCTTCGGGCCTTTCCTTCTGCATTTTCAATATGCTTATTCCATGTAAGCCTTTGGTCAAATGTCACCCCAAGATAGGTGGGGTAGCTTTCTTCCTTGATCACGGTTGTCCCTAGGTGTATGTTAGCTGATTTGTCCTTGGGGGCGAGGGAGAACAGTGTTGTGGAGGTTTTGTCTGTGTTTATTGTGATAAGCCATTTCTCTGCCCATGACACTAGCATGTCTGCTGCCCGCTGCATTCTATAATTTGCTGTGGTGACATTTTCATCAGCGCACCAGAGTACTAGGTCATCTGCATATAAGGCAGCTTTAACTCCTGCAGGGAGATCTTCACCAGGTCATTGATGTAAACAAGGAAGAGTGTTGGGGAAATTACTCCTCCTTGAGGTACCCCCTGATGGAGCAACACTTTTCTGCTCTGCAGACCGTCAAGAGTGACTCTAGTTCTCCTGTTATGCAAGTATGACTGGATCCATTTCATCATGTTGCCTTGGATTCCACTTCTCCTAAGTTTTGCAATGAGGCCATCTTTCCACACCTTGTCAAAGGCCTGCTTGAAGTCGACCCAGATCGTTAGGACCTTTTTCTTCTCCTGGAAGGCATCTTCTATTGCTTGAGACAAGTAAGTAACTTGGTCTTCTATACTGTAGCATTCTCTCTAAATCCAGCTTGTTCCGGCACCAGGATCTGCTCAGACTCTAAATACCATTTCAATCTGTGGTTGACTATTTCGCTCCATAGTCTTCCCAACACAGCTTGTGAGACTGATTGGCCGGTAACTTGCAGCCTCGGTCTTACATTTCCCTTTCTTTAGTATGGGTATTGTGATGGCTTCTCTCCATACTTGGGGTACCGTTCCTTTCAACCAGCTGTGGTTGAATATCTCAAGCAGTTTTGTCTTTGCTGCTGAGCTCAGATTTACTAGCATTTCGTTGCTGATTTTGTCTGGGCCGGGTGACTTTTGAAACTTAAGCTTGGAAATAGCCTTCTGTAGTTCTCCTAGTGTGATGGGTTCCCTCATTGGGGCAGGAGTATCTGTCTGTCCCATGGTTGCCAGTATTTCTTTTCTTATCTCTCTCTGATGATCTATGTTAATGGGTAAGTTGCTTTCTGAACTGTATCTTCTAGCAAACAAGTCTGCAGCTTGTTTTCCTCTGAAAAGTTTGCCACCTTCATCCAATGTGATAGTCTGCCTAGGTGAGGAACGCTCTTCATTTAGAGACTTGACTAATCTCCAAAGTTTCCTGCCGTCTTTCTCAAGGTTCAGCGATGCCGTTTTAGTTCTCCAGCTTTTCCGTTTTTCTTCTAGCTTTGTTCTCTGAAACTCTGCTACAGCCTTTTTCCATTTGTTGTGAGTTTCAAGTGAAGGCTGAGACTCTGCGTCCTTTCTAGCCCTGTCCATAGCTTCCTGACGTTCTTGGAGTGTGCTGGACCAGTATGGTATGTAGTTACGCCGGCATCCTTTGGGAATGGTTTCTTTTGCAGCTTGTAGTATGCATCTGTTGAAGTCTTTTACCACTTCATTAATGTCTCTGTTCTGTACCTTGAGGGTAGACAGCAGCGTGTTCACCTGATGCCTGAATAAACCCCAGTTGGCTTTTTTGTAGTTCCATCTTGTAATGGCTGGGCCTGTACTGAGAGTTGCACTCTGGACAGTAAGAAAGATTGGGCGATGGTCGCTTCCCCCTAGTTGGTCTCCTACTTCTCTACTAATAGATCCAGCTATATCTGGTGTGGAGAAGGCAAGATCTGGTGTTGAAGTTGTGTGCCATCCTCTGGAGTAGAAGGTAGGAGTATCTGTGGCATTATTGACTAGGATTAGGGAGTGATCATCTTGCCAAGTTTCAACCTCTTCACCTCTGTGATCCAGATGGTTATAGCCCCAGCTCTGGGAGTGGCTATTAAAGTCTCCAACTGCTATAAAGTTGGTGGCTGGTACCTGTATAGAGCTGAGACTCAGGGGTTTGTTGTTTGGACAGTAATAGTTCAGGAGTTCTATTTCCATCTTGTCTACCTTTATCTGCAACAGCTGATATTCTGCTCCATCCATGAAGGTTTTCCTTTCGTGTGCAGGAATGTTATTCCTTACAAGAGTAAGTACTCCTCCTTTTCGTCTATCTTTTCTGTCGGATCTGAAGCATTGATATCCCCTTATTTTAAAGGTTTGATCTGCTTTCAAGTGAGTCTCTTGGATACAGCAAACACGACTTGCTTCTCATACAAGATGTTTTCCAGCTCTGTCTTTTTGCTGTATCCAGCCTGCTTGCTGTTCACTCCCTCTGCATTCCAGTGCATCATGACAAGTGGCACTCTGGGTTTCTCTTTTTGTTTTGTTTCGGTCAGTAGTTCTCCTCCGCTGTCTGCTGACTCCACAAGACGGTCTAGAGGGTCCTCCAGTAGCTGAGGGTGGGCTCTGTCGAGGCTCAGAGCCCGGCACTCCACCTGCCTGGTGGAGCTCCACAGGGCGAGCACCAGTATGAGATTTATTTGACGGTGTACTCATCCATAAAAAAAAAGCGAGTTGCGTGATACTGTGGTTTCCGGAGCGCCTTCTGGCCCAGTATCTACGAATTTAGCACCTCTTCAACGGGAGAGTGGGCTCATCCCTAATCTGTTTATGTTCCCAGTAGTAGACTATTCGCAAGCAGCCTGGGGGTGTCACTGCTCTGCGCGGACCTTGTTTACCGAGGCGGCGGCCGAGCTCGTATGGTGAAAATATGGTTGCGTTATCTTCAAAATAGACCTGTCTTTCCCGTGGCTTTTCTGCCATCCTGCAACTTTGAGTTAGGGAGTTCTGAGCTCCAGTCTCTTTCCCAGGCATTTTATCCTGGCCTGGCATGCATACAGAGGACCCCACTTCTGGTTCTAAGTTAGCAGTTGGGGATAGGTGGGGTGGCACACTGTGCATTCCCCGTCATCCAGGGGGGCTCTCCAACTATGCAGAGCTTGCACAATGCTGTGCTCTGGTTCTGGGCTCTCCCAAGGAATCCTCACGTCCTGCACAGAGCCACTTCCAGATACCCACCACCTGCCATCTCTCCATTGTAGAAATCTCCTGCATGCGGCCATCCAGTCAAGAGCCAGTATTAAGTCTGGTGCCCAAGTGATCCCCCCAAGCTCAGTGTGCAATGCTGGGTTCTCACCATGCTGCAACACAGGGGGGATTGTGATGCTCAGCCATCTCTCTCAACTCTGCACCGATAAGTGACATCGAGGACTTAACTGTGCCTCAGTACTGGGAGGCCCCGTTTCCGGGTACACCACACACAGCCAATTGAGGCAACGATCGTCGTGGGCGTGTCTTCAGTGGGGAAGTTGTGGAGTCTTCCTGTCCATGTTCTTGCACATCCTAACACTGCCCGCAAGACATCGGAGGTTTGGAGAGTGGCCTTCTCTGCTTTTTTGAGCCGGGGTGGGTTCCCCGGGCAAGTCTCGATGGGGATCGGGACGTGTCCATGCGCCAGTGGGCCCAGCATCGGCCGCAACTGATGGAGGACTTGCTCTGCCAGGTTTGAGTTAGTAAATTCCAACTTTGTCATCTTCATGGCATTGTGATGCTGGGGTGCCTGTAGATTTCCTACCGCCCCGGGTAGGAGCCAGACGTGTACTGTGCCAGCTCTGGGGGAGATAAAGGGGGTGTTTCTGCATCTCCTTGTGATATGTAGACAATTTACAGCTGTAGAGAATCATGTAGACATGACAGAGGAAAGTTTTTTTTTTTTTAAACACTGTAGTTTTTTTATAGTGACTTTACAAAGATGTGTGGACAGCCTAAAAGGCACCCACATCCTATCTGCACATGACCTGGTACTGACCAGTGATTTCCATCCAATATGCATCCATAATTAAAGATACTTTTACACATTTAGGGGGTTGAAATGAAAATACGAAGGCCATCTGTTCGATGCGACCTGACAAAAGAATTCTGACACAGTAAAAAGGGGTTGTGGTTTGATATCCTAAACTTAACCCTAACCTAAATCCTAATGACTCCGGCAACTTACTAGGATGACATAGAAGAACAGCCTACTATTCTTCATTTCAACCCATTCAGGGCTTAGTTAACTGACCCTACTGTATTCTGCCCATTTGGCATTCTCACTGGTGAAGTTCGTTCACAAATTTTTAAGTGAAGAATAATTTAGAGTAGGCCTACTTTTTCTCCAGTTACAATATAAGAATATCTGACCTTTTTACTTTCTTCCCCCCCAATTTCTGGATTTAAGATCTGTGTTACAGAGCTCAGAGCAAGACTGATCTGATACTGTAGGCCCTTTATGTTGTCCGTTATTGCAATTTATCAAATTTTGCCATTTAAGTCATTGATGAGTTGCTCCACTTAAAGTGATTAGCCTACTCGATGGAATGATTTTTAATATTTTTTTTTTTTTTTGCGTTCGCCCGCTAATACTCGAGGCGAAATCTCAGGTTATTATTTTTTTTTATGTCTAACCTGACATTGATTTTACGTGAGTATCCCTTTATTTCTTGTACAGAGACAGGTGTCCCTCGCCATTCAGGCAAATACTCGCCGATTTCGGAGGTACCCATTGCAGCTGGGTCGGCTCAGGAGCCGCCAGTCCCTGGTCGACGACACTCCTTCAAATGTCCTCGCCAGGTCTCGAGTTAATCCAGTCCAAATCCCGGTCGACGAAAAATCCTCAAATGCCGTCGCCCGGGTTTGATCCTGTATCACCCGGTCGCCAGAGCGGTGTTGTAACCACTACGCTAGCGCGGCTCCCATTTTTAATATTGATACATAGGCTATAGCCTATTGAAGGTGACACACTGAATTGAGCAAGGTTATCTAGGCTATAGGCCTACAAATCAAAGAATAATCGCCAGGTTATAGGTAGGCTATAAAACACAGGTCACGTTTATTTAGGCATGGATGTATTGCCAGGGAGCTTATTCCAGCTATGTGGATGGCAACACTGCCAAAATTACTTTAGGGTCTACTCTGTGAAACAAAAGGCATGACTAAAATTCTCCTCAACCTGGCTCATAGCTATTTCCAGGAAAATGGCTTGTGGGCCAAGATCTGGTCATGCTATCCTCTAAGTGACGTTTTTTTTTTTTTTTTAATAGAAGGGCCTAGGCCTATCTTCATTCTTTGAATTTTACTACCACCTTATCTTTTGTCCGCCTTCAAATAGAATAGGCCTACTACTTTGGACATCTGAGAACCAAGAACATAGCATGCAACTTATCTCACAATACTGCAGTGAAGAACGCATACAAGCAGAACAAGATGTATATTACCGAAATCATTTTTAGGTTATATAAGGTGGGGGGTCCCCACAAATATTGGCACCGTGCAACCAGTTGTAGGCTGGATAGGACTAGGGCTACAGTTTTTAAATTAAACCGTTAAATTACAGGCCTAAATATAAATCGGTCGGTAATTTTACCTTTATAGTTAGGCTATTCTGGTTTGGTTATTATATTAAGTTACCTAACCAGTTAAGGTGTATCTATATTACCTTCTTTTCGAAACGTTCACTTATCACACGACACAATAAGTGAAACAATGCAGGTCGTCAGGGCTCTGATCAGAATACTACACCGGCCATGCGTTTCGTTATGCCCTTGAAAGAATGTTAGTCAGGTTTCAAACACTACAAATGCGAAAAAAAAGAACGATAAGAAAGTATACCTCTCATGAATCCACAGCAAAAAATCAAAGCACAATTAATATACTCTTTCTTACACGTATTTTAATTTCTAAAATTTACTTCGCATTTATTGCATTTCAATTACGCTTTCTTTATACGAACCGTCTGCTTGAAGTGCTAATTTAAATTTAGCCCTTCATTTCCAACATGGCACGGATATTTATATATGATGTGTGGGAGTGTACGTTTTTTTCTTTAAAATGAGCAAAATCGAACAAAGTGAGCCAATGGGGCATTTTGAATTGATCTTGTGAGAACCTAACAGGGAGAATAAAATGGACTTCTCTAGCTGATAAAAATTAATGGACTTGTAATTTTCTTAGAAAAGAACTAAAACCACAAGATATTTAGCGGAGATTGTTAATATTAATCAGAATCGACCTCACTGCACTCCGGGCAAACCCATAGGAGCTCAGTCTCCCTCAGTAAATGTCGAAGAGTATGCATGCTAATTGTACCTGTAGCATGCTGGTTGTACATACGATGGATGCATCCTCTCTCACGTCCATCTCTGCTAGTCCCACGTTTGATGCCAAACTCCAACAGTCTCAGCCTTGTTGATTCATCAGTTGCAGTGTCATTATGTAGCAGGCGATCATTAATTGCCCTTAGTATCTCTCCCTTATCCATGTCCTGTGTCCCCTGTCCCCATTATGGGTACTCTCGAGGCCAGTCTGTCAGCTCTCTCATTGCCAGAACCCCTGCACGACCAGGACAGTAGATCCACACTAGTTCTTGAAGACTTGAGGATTCTATCGATGTTTTCCATTCCTGCCGCATGTCATCCGTTCTGAACTTTCCGAAGCATGGCTTGAGAGTCTGACAATATTACTGCCCTGGTTGATGGAGTTTCAGACAGCCGTCTCAGTGTTGCAGTAACTGCCTCTACCTCCATTCTCAAGCTGGAGGTTGTTGTCATGTAGGCCCCACTCTGTTCAGCGACGACCTTGCCCTTTATTCTCGCAGAGAAGCTCCATCCTGATTTCTCACCAAGCACTACAGACCCATCAGTGTACACAATGGCGTCATCATCCCCAGAATGATCACTTATGAGCTGATTAATCTCCAGCTCTGCTTTTCCAATGCCCCAAGATCTGCATTCTCTGCCAAGGCTAATGATGACCTGCTGGTAGTTTATCCAGTTCTCCCCTGACTTACTCCACTCTTCCCCTTTGGGTATATTTTCCACCCTGGTCACCTGACCAATCGTAGCCTCTGCCTGTACCATCAATGACATCCCCTCTTTATTCTTGCTCCTTTTATGTCAGCTACGTTCTCATGTAGGTGGTGTCTTTTGTCGGTGGTTACCCGCATATAGGCTTTTCTTCTTCTTCTTCTTCCGTCCTTAGCCAAAGACCGACCAAGCAGTCAGAGGCCATCACGCCTTGTGGCGTCTTAAGGGCAACAGCAGATTGATTTTCACTGTTGTAGTTTCCCATCACGCCTAGCGGCGTCTTTAGGGCAACAACAAATAGATCCATCTGCCGTTGTTTCCGTAATCGGTGTGACAAGCCAACGGGTGATCAGCCCATTGGGCATATAGGCTTTTGCCTGGGTGTAACTGTGGTTTCGTATCTGTCTTGTTTGAATGTTAGTCATACGTTTGAATGGTGTAAGGGATGACAGTTAGCTATTTGTTTGTGTATCAGACGCGAATGTACTTTTAATATGAATGTACAAATAGTCAAAGTCCTAACGGTCACATCAACACCAACAGTGTCGAGGAAAGAACACTGGAACTCATGATTGGTTAAAGTTACAATCCACGGTTTATTTGACAATCACGTTGACAAAGGACGATACGAACAATCGTGCATTTTATATTAAAATTCCTTCCTGATAAAATGGTATGTCAGATTCCATCAGGTACATGGTTAATCAACATAAAGTACATCGGCATAATCTTGAAGGTTCATCTTACAATAGTGAATAGTTGGTTTAACAAATGTTCTCAAAGACGGTTGACCTTTCAAGGACAATCTCTCATCGTACAACCAAGGGTATCCAATCCAATTAAATAGATATTCCCTCCTATCTAGACTGTCAGCAGAAGACGACTACTAGATATCATAATATAATCATTAACTTGATCAATATAACCTAGGATGAACTTCTAACTTTTGGTTCACCTTCCATATAAAGCCGTTACTCGTATGACGGCGATTCCAATATTCCATAACGTAAATCCCTTACTTTCAATCAACGAGTTTCATTATAAATATGCTCGAGACTTCCAATGCATAAAAGTTCAAGTTTGATCCATTCTGGTCCCAACGCATGAGGGTACCAGCTAGAGGTCGACTTGTATAATGTATGTCAATGACGACATTAATTCAATAAATATTTAATCAATTATATCAATACCTTACTCTGTGATACTGGGGCTATGTCTTGAATGCAGTGAGCCGATCACCAAAGTAGAAATCAATATGCCCGAACGCAGGGGCTAAAATATATCAACAGACCATACTGTCTGGTAGGGATCCTGCTTGATTCTCTCAGCAGATACGTCATCTGCCTTTGTTTGACAACAAGCGCGTTAATTTCAAAATCTCCAAAAATGTGCGTTCTCGTGCACAATAAATTTAATATACAAAACCTATTACTAATATCTCAGTTGGTGCGTACACTTTTAACAAAGACAGGACCTGAGACTGTCTATATTTGTTAATGCCTGTTAAGGACTTAAAAAGGACGCAACAGCTACCTTACAACCCCTCCTGAAAAAAAAAATTAATTCTATTAATTTTTTTTTTCGTTAATAAACGCGGAAAGGTGAATCAAATTTACATATTCATGTACTAATAATACACCCCCCCCCCTATATATACTAATGATAAATGGGATGTAGAATTAAAGTCAACATCAATAAACAAAAGGTATAATAAACAAAAATTCCAACCACAATCCATCAATTTGGAATAATTGTGGCACCAAGAAGAGAAATTAAAGTATGAAGGATGATGAACTAAAACAACGAGGATGTGAAACCATCAAACCAAAAAATCAACACGTGAATTTTAAATGAATAAGATGAAATTACATCATAAATGAGAAGTGAATTCATAACCAACCAAAAAGAATGCAAATAAAACACGCAAAGTGATCAAAGCAATTAATAAACCACGCGAAGTGATCAAGACACTTAGCTGTTTCTAAAATTAATTAGTGACACTAATTAACTATGAGTGCTAAAATAATACACCAAAAGTGGCGGTTTCTAGTTCTAAGAACTATTATACAAACTATTATTGTTAACCAATGTTAAATATACAACTAATTAAGTGATCTTAATTGCTAATATCTAATCAAAATTGTTCATGTCTTAAAATTGTTACCAATCCCATGTTATTTAAATCTATAATAACATTAAGAAGTTTCATTATCATTTGCGAAAACAGTTAATAATCCATGAAGTTCAGTTTTATTAAAATCCAACGACATTGAAATGTTATTTTCCGAGTAATCCTGAAAGTTAACATACTCCACTTGGAAAAGCATGTCTCTATCACCCTAGAAGAATGATTATATATATTCACAATGTAACGTTCGGAAGGAAATGTTGTCCATTTAAAAAACAAAAGTTATTTTTCTTTTCGTCAATGTTATTGACACGACACTGTTATTGTATTATAATACTAAAAGTCTGAATAATCAACTTCCATACGCAATACAGTGAAGATATAACTTGAGTAGACGTTAAATAAATAATCAAAGTTATTTGAGCATTACGTTACAATTGCAAGACTGTCTGTGTAGAGGTTCCAATCTCTGTAGGGCGTATTTGCTCGCTTGGACACCTTGATAAACAGTCCGCTAAAACATTTTGAGATCCTGGTATGGAACGTATGGTAAAACTGTAAGGTTGCAAAGTTATTGCATATCTGGTGGATTTCGCTGACTTGACGTCCTTAGTGTTGAGAGCAGTGCGTGCTTTTTGATCAGACTCAACAATGAAGTGTGATCCCAACAAATAACGCTCCAGTTTGGTAATTGACCAAACCAGCGCTAAAAGTTCCTTGTCCGGACCGAAATTCTAGAGATTATTCTAAAAGGGCCACTCCAGGTAATAAGTAGACGATTATTTTTAGAAGGCAATAATACATATGCCTCGTCACCCAGAAGAAGCTGACGAAGACGTCTATACTTGCTTGCGAAAAGTCTAGCTTTTTCTTTAGCTTGTTCAGATGCTGCGGTAGCTAACCTACATGCATCTATGATCCTTTTTCTCAAAGAGATCACATACTCATAAGAGGATTGAGTCTCCTCTTCGATATTCTCTTCAATGAGTAAGTCATGGAATAACGACATTGGTCCGCGAGGTTGGATGCCGAAGACTAATTGATACGGAGAGAAACTGGTAGCTTCGTTTTGCACCTCGCGATATGCAAAGAGGGCAGAAGGTAAGACTCTGTCCCAATCCTGAGGATGACCTTGTGTAATCTTATCCAGTAACTGTTTGAGTGTCCTATTCTGACGCTCAATTAATCCATTGGACATTGCTTGGTAGATCGAACTAAGCGATCTATCAATACCTAACAACTTCATGACTTGTGACATAGCTTCAGATACAAACTGAACACCATGGTCAGATAAGATCTTACGCGGAAAACCTAAGCGCGAAAAGATCAACCATAATGCCTCTGCAACACTAGCAGATGATGTATTTTTCAGAGGTATGGCCTCAGGCCAACGAGTACACATATCAATACAAGTGAGAATATGTGTATGTCCTCTTGCAGAAGGTTGTATAGGACCAATGATATCAATAGCCATTTTCTCAAATGGTCGAATCGGAATGTCCGCAGCCTGAATAGAAGCTGCGTGGTATGGACCCCGAACTATGACTTCCTGACATGTCGTACACGACCGGCAGTAGATATTCACATCTCTGTGAACGCCTGGCCAATAGAATGCAGATAGCACTAGATTTGGTTCGTGAAAAACCCATATGGCCTGCGCATTGAGAGTCGTGTGCATGACGCAATATACGAGCTCTCATAGAAAGAGGAACTAAAATCTGAGACCGTAATGATGAATCAGTGTCTTGTATTAGTCTCACCAATATCCCATTCTTGAGTACAAAATTATGTCTAGATTTTGCATTTGTTTTAGTAGTCTTGTTATTAGCTAGTTAAAAAAATCTATTCAATGAAGCATCATTTTTTTGCAATGTTATAAATGACTCCCGTGAAATAGGAGTGTCAACATCATCATTAACATTGACCGCAGGTTCAGAAGGCGTATTACGCAACATATCCGTAGCTTGCGCTCTGGTAACTACTGCATTTGCAGCCTGAATATGTCGCTCTTCCCATTCAGCTATTTGCTGTGGGGTACACTCTTTTATACCGTGTATGCAACGCAGTATGACATCACTAATAGGATTCTGAAGAAGGCATGCGTGGATCTTCCCTGAAAAGAAAGGTGTATTAAGATCAATAATAGCTGTAGGAAAGGTTTCCACAGTGCCACCGAATGTGACGCATTTGACAGTATTGCCCGTAGCACATGATGGGTGGATCAATGAATTCCGCACTCCAACGGTGCTGCAACCTGAGTCAAATAAAATAGAACAAGGTATAGAATTAACATATCCTCTATTAAATTTAAGGCATCCTTTTCCCTGGTGAACTGTCGCAGAAGTGGCCGTACAGACTGCTGGGAGACTTGGCAATATGTGTCCGCATCTCAGCGTCGTGATCGCCTTGGGCTGGAATAGCGTTGAGCACTCGTGACAAGCCTTTACCTGCTCAAGATCAATACAAGACATAGCATTTTGGGGATTAACATTTTTGTCCTGATCTTTGTTAATTTATGCATCAAGTAAAGCAACATTAGACTGATGACGAGGTCTGCTCGAAGATCTATCTCTTCGCCTCGATCGATTCTGACTATTTTCGAACCATGTCTATTATGAGAATACTGCGAATTGGATCGCCAGTTTTGTTTATAATTGTTTCCTTGATTATTTCCGAAATTATTGTTATCAAAATCTCGTGATCTGTGAGGTTGACCCCAAGAAACATTATATGGAGAAGATTGTTGGAATTGTTTCCCCTTATAAAAATTACAAGAATTGAAATTCTCGTTATTTCACTTTTTAAAGGATCTGTCGTTACTTAATGAACGGTGTCGTGAAAAGTTATTCTGTTGCATAGCAAAAGCAACAGGCAATTAATCCTTAATCTGAGCATTGCTAATATCCATGTTCGGATGTGCAGTGCAGAAATTTTTGAAATTTTCCTCCATTTCTTTCATATTAGTAGGTTTACGTTCATGTAAAGAAGAAAGAAATGCTGGATTTACAGAAGATAACACTTTATCGCGTAGCAATAAATCAAAAAGACCGTCATAAGATTTTTCTACCTTGGACAATTCGATCCATCTTTCCAAGTGAGACGTATCTGAGAAAGAAAGTCACTAACGTTCTTTCCTGATTGTGGTAGCATAGTTTTAAAACGTACCCTGTATTCATCTTCAGACATTTGATACTTCTTAAGAAGAGCGGCTCTAAGAGCATCACAGAAATTTTTATCATTAGTACTAGTCATATGTTAGACCGCCATAGCTTCGCCTGTAAGTAGCCTAGACAAATGGGTACAATACTGTGTTTTATCCAAGTTATAGGATCTACATGTAGCTTCAAACCTGTCAAGGAAGAAAATCACATCGTCGGATGGTGGATTGAATTTTGGTAATTTTAAATTAACTTCCCTAAAATTATCATGTTTAGATGAAGCTTGACCTTCATGAGTCTTTTGAGTATTAACCTCATGAGCTAATTTAAATTGTTCAAATTCCATTTCTTTCAACTGTTTTTCACGTTGAAATTTTTTCTCATTTTCCTCAGCCTCAAGCTGATATTCCTGAGCTATCAATCTTCTCTCTTCCATTTCCCTTTGCTTACCTTTCATTTCAATTTTATTCTTTTCCATTTCAATTTTAAGTTGCCTTTCTTTTTCAGCAGCTGTTCTCTCGTTTTCTGCAGCCTCCAATCTAAGTTTTTTCTCGTTTTCTTCAGCCTCCAATCTTTTCTGTTCTGCCTCAAATTTAAGTTTTTTCTCGTTTTCTTCAGCCTCCAATCTTTTCTGTTCTGCCTCAAATTTCCTTTTTTTCTCATTTTCTTCTGCTTCAAATTTCAAATTTTCTAATCGTAATTTTTCCGCTTCTAATCTTTGAGCTTCCAACTTCTGAGACTTTTCATATTCTGCAAGTGCGAATGCTTTTACCTCTTCAGGAGTCATCTGAAGGGCTTTAGCTTGTTTAATAAAATAATCTAGTGAATACATTATGATCACCAAGTAGTTACTATACTTTTTCTTCGTAAATATTAATTAATTAATGTCCAATAAGTTTTTCTTATCACTCTAAGAAGTGTTACTCGTTCATGTCCAAGAACGGTATATAATATCATATAATTATCAATATATTATTAATTAAAAAAAATAATTTGTGCAATGAAATGTTATGATAAGACAAAAGAAATAGACAATAGTAACAATCGTGACGGGACAAGATAATCAAAGACAAATGAATACGTACGCAGAGATCAAAGAAACTGGAATGTAGAAATGAAAAATAATTTTGCAAAAGATGCAACGATCACTGCAATGGAACAAAGGACAAGACCATAAACAACACAGTGTATAAACATCAAGGTGTAAAAAACTAAACGAAAGCAAGATGGAGAAGGACGAATGTTACAAACTAAAGACATCATAAAAATAAGTACAGATAAAAATTACTATAACGAAAACTACAATAAAACTTGACCAAACAGCTAAACAGTCAGTTGTCACAGGCAACCAGACACAGTGGACCTAAGATCCATCGACACTCACGTGTCGGAACATTCCACTGCGGGAAGTCTGCAAATATATTACTAAAGAACAATTATGAAGGACCTGTGGTGAAACTGGTATGTTACCTTCATAATTCACCTACCCAACCTCCCGCATAAAACATTGAACATAAAACATTCAATACAAATAACATTAGTATGGACATCTGAAAAGAAGAGCTCAGCCAACGAAAACGGTGGAATAAACAACAGCGTTATAAACTTATCTTATTTCAGATATCGAAACGTTTCCCGATCCTTGCAGGACTGCCGAATTTGGGAATCGGGCGTTGTGTTACTGAGCCTTAGTATCTTGAATGAAGGAAGAACTTGATTCCATTCCACTTTGTCCTTGAAAATTGAAGTTCAGTGTTGACGGTTGAAGACTTTGAGTGACCTTGGCCTCCACGTTAGTTAATGTCGACTTGAAGAATTATAAAGATTTCAATCGCTTATTTGATTGAGGGCTTTCGTTCCCATGAATCCGTTAAAATTCAGAACACACTGTGCCACCAATTGTAACTGTGGTTTCGTATCTGTCTTGTTTGAATGTTAGTCATACGCTTGAATGGTGTAAGGGATGACAGTTAGCTATTTGTTTGTGTATCAGACGCGAATGTTCTTTTAATATGAATGTACAAATAGTCAAAGTCCTAACGGTCACATCAACACCAACAGTGTCGAGGGAAGGACACTGGAACTCATGATTGGTTAAAGTTACAATCCACGGTTTATTTGACAATCACTTTGACAAAGGACGATACGAACAATCGTGCATTTTATATTAAAATTCCTTCCTGATAAAATGGTATGTCAGATTCCATCAGGTACATGGTTAATCAACATAAAGTACATCGGCATAATCTTGAAGGTTCATCTTACAATAGTGAATAGTTGGTTTAACAAATGTTCTCAAAGACGGTTGACCTTTCAAGGACAATCCCTCATCGTACAACCAAGGGTATCCAATCCAATTAAATAGATATTCCCTCCTATCTAGATTGTCAGCAGAAGACGACTACTAGATATCATAATATAATCATTAAATTGATCAATATAACCTAGGATGAACTTCTAACTTTTGGTTCACCTTCCATATAAAGCCGTTACTCGTATGACGGCGATTCCAATATTCCATAACGTAAATCCCTTACTTTCAATCAACGAGTTTCATTATAAATATGCTCGAGACTTCCAATGCATAAAAGTTCAAGTTTGATCCATTCTGGTCCCAACGCATGAGGGTACCAGCTAGAGGTCGACTTGTATAATGTATGTCAATGACGACATTAATTCAATAAATATTTAATCAATTATATCAATACCTTACTCTGTGATACTGGGGCTATGTCTTGAATGCAGTGAGCCGATCACCAAAGTAGAAATCAATATGCCCGAACGCAGGGGCTAAAATATATCAACAGACCATACTGTCTGGTAGGGATCCTGCTTGATTCTCTCAGCAGATACGTCATCTGCCTTTGTTTGACAACAAGCGCGTTAATTTCAAAATCTCCAAAAATGTGCGTTCTCGTGCACAATAAATTTAATATACAAAACCTATTACTAATATCTCAGTTGGTGCGTACACTTTTAACAAAGACAGGACCTGAGACTGTCTATATTTGTTAATGCATGTTAAGGACTTAAAAAGGATGCAACAGCGGGCCATCGCATATCTGGATATAATCGACAGCAATTCGAGCATGTATCTCATTGTCACAACTGGGGTATCACGCGTACAGCCCAAAACTAGTCGCATCCCTTCATTTTGAATGCGTTCCAGTCGTTCACATTGTAGTGGATTTTGATGGTATTGTATGGTTGATGTCACCTAGTGTGATGTATGAGGTCAGCTGTGAAGGCTCCTGAGATAAATGTAGATGTGAATTACAGAAGGCCCTTCCTGCTACCACTTACGACCTCACACATATCTTTTTTACTAATGAATGTGGCTACGTTAAAATCTAGGGTACTGATATGTAATGTGTTGTGGTAAATTACACACACACACACACACACACACAGATATTTAAGAAGTCTAATAATATTAATAAAATTTATAACACACTGAACTAACTCAGGCTATTTTAGTTTTTTTAAAGTTAAATCTTTTGATAAATTTATTTTGTTCTGAACCAAATGTTTAGTTGGTCAGAACATAAGAAATATTATGGAGTCATAAATGGAATGCAAAATCATATGACATAATAAAATGGAAAATGTGTACTTAATTATTTCAAATGACTGGTTAATAGTAATTATATTAAGATAGTCACAGGAGAACTTATTACTAGATATGCTGTTGGGATGGTGTAATCACTCCCAGTCTATGACTGCCAAACATTGTCCGTTGACTTAAGGGATAAATATATATAGTTTAATTTCCCCAATGTCATGGCTTTATTTACTGGTGAATTAGGGATAATTTAGTTGAAAATGTCGTTGGTGAAAGTCCAGCAGGCCAGATATAACTTATCTCGCCTGCGTCGATCCTGTACAAAAGTCTTGTGGCCCCACCTCTCCGTGCTGGGGGCAATATACGGCTGCTCTGACACAATGATAGACTGCTCTGGTCCACACTTGTATATATTACTACAGCATTTGACACCGCTTTGGTGCCAAATAGAAACTCACAGTTCTGAAACAAAAGTATTGGTCATGTGTCAGAACTCTACTTCCTGAACCACTTCTGCACACAACACTACACAACAACAACACCACATAGACTGGGTCAGATCTCTCTGACCACACAGCACATCTTACCAAGTTGGTTTCACATAGTATTAGTTCCCCAAGACTACATTGCATCTGAGATATGTTCAATAGCTTCCTGCTATTAAATAAGATAGGTGATATGTTCCACTGATCTCAACACTAGATCCTTTTTCAAAGTTTCAATTAGGCGTGCCTATATATTTTCTTTGTATGTATGTCTCTAGACCCTGATCTAGGGCTGGGGATCTAGAGCGAACACTTACTTGTCGTAATCATTTTTTATGATATGGCAGTATCAATCACTCGAATTATTAAAATATACAGAATAAATATTGTTCATTCTTACCAGAATTCAGAATTGAGAACACAGTTAAATTTACTAGCAAAACTCAGCTGAGCTGCTGGCCGTATGATGGCGTCCCACTATATAGTTATATTCTTAGGTAATCAACACCACCATGGATTCAAACTGCGTCTCTGAACAGACTTATGTCGAATGGCAAACTTTCACCTCTCTATCCCGCTACTATAAAATGCGTTGACCAATCGCCGACTTTCCCCCTTGCTTTCAAATCTTCAACCAAAAGTCACTTCAGTCAAATCTCAGTCAAGTATGTATTTCGGTCTGTTAGTCCGTCTGTCTCTACTTGTTTTTTTATGAAAACACACTTGGTTTTACATGCATTTCCTACACGAATCTGCTGCCTAAGTTATTTTTAGCTACAATGCTCCACCACATTCCCTCTCTTTAATTACAGCACGATTTTTACGTTTGCAGACTCAAGGCCAAGATTTTGGAAACTTTTAGTGACATGGGTTAACAGTGCATTCGCTTGTATGATATGAACAATACAGTCTTTTGTCCATATCTTCTTTATTATCTATCCGTCTGTATAAATGAAAGCATATTATTTCTCTGCTCAAGATGGGCTATCAAACTAGCTAGGTTTTATTTTCATAACTCTATTATTAATAAAAAAACATATTTTTTCTCAAGTTTAAATTTTGAAATTTGTTCGAGAACCTTCCCTCATGTGTTTTGCCGCGGCATTCAAATAAAGACCAAGTATCGAAACACGTCCAAGAAATGACTGTCTCGATCAAGAGCTAATGTCCTTTTCTTGTCCATTTCCTTACTTTATGTCAACTAGGGGACGTGAATTTTTTTCCTTTCACCCCCACTTGCGTCTTTTTTTTGCCGTTCGAACTTCAAACACGTGTTCAGTCATATTTTTCCTTTTTTGTGTCCTCCGTTCTCTCCCGTCTACAAAGGGTAAACGTTTCGTCTGCACTTCTAACTTGTTAGTTTTAAATGGCGGTGGGAAAGGCTGGCATGGGCGAGCATGTCTCCTAGTATCTTACGCATTATTTTTAACCCTACATTTCATCGTTAATTTTGGAGATATTTTAACGTTGTATCATGGTGACATCATCACACATGTCCCCACCTGAGAACATGCACTACGGCAAGTTCCAAAACCAGTGATACACATAGATAAAATCTCTCCTCACGCCTACCACTACTCTAATCTTGATCACAGGGGTGCCGACTGAGGAAATCTGCACCGACATTCAATGACCCTGGGATATATTCGATAATAAACTGATAAAGTTGCAACAATAAAGACCACCTCAACAATCTTGCGTTTTCATGCTTAGCCTGAGATAAGAATACGAGGGGCTGATGATCCGTCTGGACCACAAAAGTCCTACCATACAGATAGATTTGAAACTTCTTTATTTCCCAGATTAACGCTAAACATTCCTTTTCGCTTGTAGAATATCCTTGTTCCGCTTTATTCAATTTGCGGCTTGCATAAGCGACTGGGTTCAGTTCCCCATCGGGTGAAGATGACCTCTGCAACAAGGCCGCCCCGAGGCCTACATTACTTGCATCTGTTCTCACCACAAAGTCCTGTGTCAAATCAGGCAATTTGAGAATAGGCTTGCTAGTGAGTTTTTCCTTTAATTCTTGGAAAGCCAATTCACATTGCGCAGTCCAAATAATTTTATCTGGAAGTCCCTTGCGAGTCAGATCAGTCAGAGGAGCACAAATAGAGTTAAAATTTTTGATATATTTTTGATAAAATCCGCATAACGACACGAATGATCGCACGTCCTTTTTTGTTTGTGGTCTAGGTGCTCTCTGCAGTTTTTCCAAGTTCTTGGGATCAGGGGTCATGTTACCCTGATATACAGTGTGTCCCAAGAATTCCAACTCTTTGCATCCAATACAACATTTTGTTGGCCTATCAGTTAAGTTCGCCTCCCGAAGTCTATCAAACAACATCTCCAGAGCTTCAATGTGTTCTTCAAATGTCTCTGTGGCGACGAGAATATCATGCATGAAATTCGTGATACATGGGTTATTCAGGGGATCCAACAATTTGCGCATCATCCTTGAAAATACACTCGGAGCATTTTTCAATCCGAATGGTAGCATGTTGAATTCATAATGTCCTTCCGATGTGCTAAACGCTAAATAAGGTCTCACTTCAGGCTTCACTGGAATCTGGTAATAGCCTTTACTAAGATCCACCTTTGAAAAGTATTTTGCCTTGTTTAATCTGGCAAATAACTGTTTTGTGTCTGGTAATGGATCCACTTGTCCTTCTGTGACAGCATTCAGTTTCCTGTAATCTATGCACAGTCTGTGTTCCCCAGACGGTTTTCTCAACAAAACGACACTGGAGCTAAAAGATGATTCACTGTGTGAAATAATCCCCTCCTTCAACAAATACTCTATTTCTTCCTTCAATGCCTTCTCCTTCGCGAACGGAATAGAATAGGCTCTCATACAGATTGGGTTTGAGTCTACCAGTTTCATGTCATACTGTAGCAAATTTGTATGTCCTGGTTTATCTGTTAATACATCTGTATGTTCCTCCAGAACCTGTTGAACTCTCTCCCTCTGATTTTTAGTCAGGTGCTTACTGACTTTTACTTGTGCCGCTGTTTCACAAGGATGTAATGGGTATTCATGCGAGGTGAGTGGTTCCTTTTGCATTTGAGTTGCGATAGCCAAGGTCAGTAAGGGGGTGCTTTCCTGGAGTGGTCTGTCCAGATACTTCTTTAAAAGGTTTACATGATAAACTTTCTCCTTCCCCTTTTTGTCAATTTTATAGTTTGTTCTAGACACCTTCTCTAGAACCGTATATGGACCTTGCCATCCAATTTGTAATTTATTCTGGCTGCCGGGTAGTAGAAGAAGCACCTTCTCTCCCACAGCTAGTTCTCTGTCCTTTTGCCTTCCTATTAAAATATGCTGCATGTTTCTTCCTGGCTTGTCTCAAATTATCATTTGCCAGTTTCCATCCAGCTTTCAGACGAGTGGTCAGTTCGTTCACGTATTGATAAGATAAGGTAACAGTCTCTTCTGCCTTCTCATCTGTCCAGGTCCTTAATAGTGCTTCTAATGGACCTTTTATTGGCCTCCCAAATAGCAGAGTTGCGGGAGCCATCCCGGTTGAACTATGTGGTACCTCCCGATACGCAAACAATGCGGCGGGCAGGAATTGATCCCACAGATCCGGTTTTTCGTGTGCCAGCTTCCTCAGGATAGAAATGAGAGTCCCATTAAACCTCTCTACCTGGCCGTTCCCTTGCGGATGGTACGGACTACAATGAAAGTGTCTGGCTTGAAATAGCTTAAAAACTTCTTCCGTTAGTTTCCCCTTGAACTGAGAGCCATTATCAGTCAAGATTTGATGCGGGAATCCTAATCTTGTGAATATTGTAAGTAGTGCCTCTGCTACATGTTTTGAATCAATTGATGGCAGGGCTACCGCCTCTCCCCACATAGAACAAGTGTCCACCAGAGTAAGGATGTAACTGTTCCTCCTCTTGGTCCGAGTGAGAGATCCTACAATATCCACTGCAACCCTCTCAAAAGGTGTTCCCACTATGGGCATTTCCCCTAGAGTTGCAGGAGCAGTCCAGTGCTTTGGAGCTACCCTTTGACATTCTGGGCAGGATTTGACATATCTTTTTATATCCTCCGTTATCCCTGGCCAGAAGTAATGACAAGCTATACGCTGTCCTGTGGCGCTGATCCCCCATGTGACCACTGAAGGGAATCGCATGCCCGAGTTCCATCACTTTATCCCTATATGAAGTGGGAAGAACCAGCTGGTTGTGACCATTTGTTCCAGTTCCGGCCTTCCTGTATAATAGTTTGTTCTTCATAAAATATTCCCCCTTGCTTGGAGGTGTGTGGCATTTGGGCAATTTTTAAAAACATGGCTTGAGTGTCCTATCCTCAGCCTGCGCCTTCCTCATCTCCTCTGGATGAGCATTTATAGGTTCACCTTCTTCCTCCTTCTTCTGTGACCTGGTCTGCACTGTCGCCATGATCACAGGTCTCTCGGGATTCCCCAAGAAGACGTATCTACACCCCAATATCAGAGGGTAGATTGGTTCATCTATCACTGCTGCTCTGATTTCTCCTTCCACATAGCGAGTTTTCACCGTTATCCTTGCGATGGGAAGTGTCATGAGTGGTATGTCCTTAGTCGCCCCTTGTATTTCCACTGTTTCTGTGGTATACTGACTTGGGTCCACTAGCCTAGACTTCACAACTGAATCATAATCCAAACCTGTATCATAAAGGCACCTTATGGTGACCCCATTACAAATAACATCCTCACAAACTGGGGGGTGATAAGGTTCCTGCTGTCCATTAGGATTAACCTTTAATCTTTGAGTCCCCGACTTCATTGCAGCAATGTTTGAAGGTTTCCTTCTACAAAATTCGGTGTTATGGTTATCTTTCTTGCACCATTTGCACCATCTTTTTCCTTGGTTAAACGGTTTTCTTTCATTGTATTTTTGGTCATTGAACTGTGAGTTTCTGTCTCGATAGTCATTTCTTGGCCGTTCAAAGTTTGTCCTGCCTTTATTACCCTGTTCTCTATTTTCAAATTTATTAAATGGCTGTGGAGCTTTAAAAGTTTCTATGTGCTTCTTTTTAGAGCCACTTACCTCTGCCTGGGCTGCCTGATACCTCTCAGCGACATTTAAAATCTCCCCCAACTTCTCTGCACCTTGTTCCATGAGAAATTTTCTCATGTCTGGAGCCATGGACTCTCTCAATTGCTCTATCATGATCATCTCTTTAAGATCTTGGGTCTTCCCCAGAGCAGTCCATTTCTCCAAATAGGTTTCCAGTCTGGCAGAGAATTGGTGGTATGTCTCCCCAGACAACAGTTTGGCATTTCTAAATTTCTTACGATAAAATTCACCATTTTTTTCGTACCTCAATAACAAAGCCTGCTTTAACATGTCATAATTGTCTTGGTCTTCTCTGTTCATTTTTGCGAAGACTTCATAAGAAGTACCTCTCAGTCCCTGTGACAACTTTAAACTCCACCTCTCTCTCTCTAACCCATATGTAGTAGCTAATAATTCAAAACGACTGAGGTACCCCTCGATGTCATCGTCTTTTTCAACAAAATGGTCTAAATGAAACCCCATAGCTGATGTTGAGGCACCCTGACTAGCTGCAGCATCTGAGGCAAAAGGGCTGGCACCATTTTCAGGAGCCTGGCCCTGTAACTCCAGCTCCCTTAGTCGTAATTCGTGCTCCCTTTGCAACCTTCTATCTTCTGCCTCCCTTTCGGCCTTTTTATCTTCTGCTTCCCTTCTCTTATCTTCTGCTTCCCTTTGCTGTCATTTTTCTTCTGCCTCTAATGCTTTAGCCTCTTTGTCAGCCTCAATCTGCAGCCTCTTAGCCTCAGCCTCAATCTGCAACCTCTTAAGTTCTCTATCAGCCTCAATTTGTAACCTCTTCTCTTCAGCCAACCTTTCAGATTCTAATTTTCTTTCGGCCTCTTTTTCTAATCTTCTTTCTTCCCGTTCAATATACTTATCACATTCAGCAGTTACATACTGAATTAAAACCTGACCATCCATTCTGTCGTAGATTTTTAGATAGGAGAATTTAAGACTTGGGTTGGTCCCTTCTGAATAGAGTGGAATGCGTGAGAGTCACAGTGTGAGTTAGTAAAGGAAATAGATACCACAAGTGAGATGATAGAATAGTGATAGAGGCTGTCTCTGAGATGCGAGAAAATCTTCTCTCTCTCTCTCTCCTATCTTCTACGACAGATTTTTAAGCAGTCAGACAGTCTACCACATATACATATATTACATATATTATATCTACTCACGGGCACGCACATACACGTGACGACGGTTACACACACAGACGTGGGAAATCTATAACAATGATTATATAAATATTTAGAACGAGCTGACCAGCACACTGATTTAATTTATGGGTAAGTTTATTTATCATTATTAAACTTACGACACAACATATAAATTTTACATCAAAAAAAACATATACAAATAGTCATAAAAATCAAGAAAATGCTACAAGGATGATAGCCCCGTTATGCCCTTAACTCTAGGTTTAGCCCACAGCCCCGTTAGGATGACAGATGATGGCCCAAAGAATTAGAGATGCATATGGTTAGGGTCTAATATTGTCCCTTTTCTAGAAGGTAAGAACTGACTTATGACAGCAGTATCTATTCTAAAGGAACAATTACATTAAGCAGCAAATCTTTCTTCAGGAAAAATTACAAAAAAAGAATGAATGCATTAAACCAACGAACATCCTTCCGTCACTTTCACTCGGTTCTCTCACCCTTACCTAAAACTTGATGTTGTTCACCGTCTGGCGCAACCTTAGGACACTTCTCTACAGTGAATCTGGATTCTTTGGATAAAGCGAATCCCAGCTCTACAAATACAGGTTTTCTTCCACTGTTTTCGGGGAGCGTTCGCTTCACCAGTTAAACTTTAGATTTACTTTTAATGTCACTATGATCAGGTTTGATAAGCAAGTTTAAACGGGCACACAGAGTTCCGAAAAAAAAACACGTGGATTCCCTTAAGTTGGAAAAGATGACCAGTGGACAACTGCTCTCAACAGATAGTCTTGGTTCACTATCCACTCTTTCAATAGTGTTGGAAATGTAAATGTTAGTTTTTGCAATTATTCTCGCCGCCAGGCAGCATATACATTTAAATTTGTGGAGCAATATGAACTGGCTCAAAAGCCCAATATATATTTCTAATCTTTAGGAACCGTTTGTGGGATTTGTATTACTGTCTATCTCTGATGGCATATGCACTGTCAGACGAGTGTTACTTGAAAAAAAAAACCCCACGTGGTTAAAGATAGGAAATGTCTATGCTTCTCACAAGTATGTCCTTTTTACTAAACGCTGGAAAGTTGGGTACCACCGTTTCACTATATAAAAGAAAGAACACATATCAAATCATTTACATATATGTACTCATTATAACTTACATTTTAAATAGCACGCCTACAGCTTGACTTATATTTAAAACTTCCCGTAACGTAAGTTATATAAAAACAATCATCAGGAATTTAGGAATATCTTCGTATTCCGTCACTATTCACTGATGTAGCATCTAGCATTTATAAGTTTGTTATTAAAACAGTTTCGACTGAGTATTTAACAGTTAAATTAAACTTATTTCAGCTACTTGTTTAGTAAGCTAAAAATATAATTTATTTTGTATTTCCACTGCAACTCGACGATTTAAAGAAATAACAAACTATCAAAATATTCACTCTGCACACAGAACTAGTTTAAAATGGAATCGGCGATTTAACACTAAATCACTTCACAAAACTAGATATCTATTATATATAATATATTAATATACCTCAACCACAGAATTACTAAGAACGTTAAACCACTTCGACCAAACTAAGGCCATCTCTATTTACAGAGATTATTTAGAAATCGAACGAAGGTTGTTCTAGTCTAACTGCAAAGGTACTGAGTGAAATGAAATAGTTTCAAACGTGGGTTAATATTTTAAACCAGACAAAGGATGAACTATTATTTCGTAGAACGAAATGCTCTCCCCTTTCCGGCTTAAACGATACGTTTCACACCTAACATGTCGTAACTGCCACCACTGACCAAGATGTACGCGTGTCAGTTTCAAATCTCAGACAACCTGTCTCCCATGCAGGGCAGTTTTCACACTACAGCTGACCATGGCCCACAGTGAGCGCCGTGTCAGTTTGGGGATTTTTCAGACAAATGTCTGAATACTGACCGGTGCAGATGTAAAGTATCACACCTCACCGGGACTTATGCCGAGAAGAAGCTCGCGCGCTCGTTGAGAATGTAGGCGATTGTCTACGTCTTATGTTCAGCGAACCGACTTATCACGCCTTCTGACGCCCTGCAGCCCTGACATCTACGTAATATCGTCCTAGCGCGATTCTCAGTTTTGAGAAAAAAACAGGTAAAGTTAAAAAATACTGAAGAAAATATTTTTCGCAACCGAGTGATGCAAAAAATACAGGAAAAACAAGTATGGAAAGAATATAAATGAAAGGATTAGGGTGAGAGAATAGGAAGAAGATGTAGGTAATTTAATGACATAAAGACCTACGTGACAGGACGTCCCCCCTTAAGATATGGAAGCACTCCATGTCTACGTTATGGAATTAAATTTCCTATAACCGTAGCTTCGGGGTGTCTGTCTTCTTCCCTCTCGTCTTCCCCCTCCATCTCTCTCCAATTCCTACTCAAGTCTACTCCCCAAAGTTTCCTTCCTCTGGAATGTCTCCCATGCGCGCTTGAAAGAGCGTCGCCGCTTCTGACATTTTTGAAAGATTTTCTGTGATAGCGGTGGAATATCCCTGCCACTATCATCATCTTCGTCAGCTCTGGCGATCGTCAGGAGATGGTCGGAGGTTGGCACTGGTCTTTCCAAGTATCTCTTTAAGAGATTTAAATGGAAAACCTTCTCCTTTCCTTGAATAGAGATCTGGTAGTTAGCCTTAGAAATCTTTTTTCAGGACGGTAAACGGCCCTTGCCATCCGATCTTCAGTTGGTTGTTCTCGGTAGGGAGTAACACCAAAACTTTCTCTCCTGTTTCCAGTTCTCTCTCTTTCGCGACTTTCCTGTATCGGTTAGCGTGCTTTGTGCGAGCTCGCTTAAAGTTAGTCGTTGCTAGGTCCCACCCTAGTTTCAATCTTTCCTTTAAAACCGACACATATTTACTGGCTGAGACAACTGTCTCATCCGCCTTCTCGTCTGTCAGAGACTGAAGTAAGGCTTCAAGCGGGCCCTTAATGGGTCTGCCGAATAAGAGTGTAGCTGGCGGAAATCCTGTGGAAGTATGAGGAGATTCTCTGTAGCCAAATAATGCTGCAGGAATACAGAGATCCCAATCTTCAGGTTTCACTTGTGCCAGCTTACTTAGCATCATGGTGAGGTTTCCATTTGCACGCTCCACGAGCCCATTTCCGGCCGGAGTATATGGCTTAGTGTGGATGTGTTGGGTCCTCAAGATCTTCACGATCTCATCCATCAACAGGTTTCGGTATGGGGATCCGTTATCCGTCAACACTTGCTGAGGGAATCCCAACCGAGTGAAAATCTGCACGAGGGCTTCTGCGACATGCTTGGCATCTGCGCATGTTAGCGGTATAGCTTCTGCCCATAAAGTGCATGTATCGACTAAGGTCAGGATAAACCTGTTCCTTCTTTTAGTCCTCTCGAAAGGCCCTAAAATGTCGATCACAACCCGTTCGAATGGTGTACCCACTATTGGCATTTCACCCAAAGAGACTGGGGGTGCCCGTTGCTTGGGTGGCACACGTTGGCACTGGGCACAGGATTTGACATATCTGATAATATCAGTATTTACTCCTGGCCACCAATAATGAGTGGTTATCCTTTGGTTTGTGGCGTTCTGTCCCATATGTCCGCTGAAGGGAAGAGAGTGCCCCATTTCTAGGATTTGGCTTCTGTACTGTTTCGGTACTAGGAGCTGGTTGTAACCTTGGTCAGGCTTGCCCGTTCTCCGATAAAGTACGCCATCCTCAGAAAAAATGTCCCCGTGCTGTTTGGGTTCCTTAGCCATGGGCAGTTTCCTAAAGCAGGGTGCCAAAGTAGGGTCCTTGTATTGCGCTTCTTTAAGTTCCATGGGTAACAAATTAGGCGCAGGCTCCCGTTCCTTCTTGGTTTGCCCTCTTGTAGTTACTGCTGCCACAATCGGCTCTTCTGGTTTCCCAATACACACGTATCTCCCGCCAAGTATGACTGGGTAGATGGGATCATCCATCACAGCCGCTTTGATCACGCCTCTGACAAAGTCAGAGTGTATCTCCACCAATGCAATGGGAAGCGCTGTAGGTGCATCACTCTTACGAACTCCACAAAGTTTGACGGTCTCTCCTGTCTCTTGACCGGGTTTAACCAGCTTTCTGGCAACAATGCAATCGTAAGAAAGCCCCGTGTCAAATAAGCAAGAAGTTTGAGAACCGTTCAAAGTAACAGTACCTCGCGTTGAGGGTCTATCCCCAACAGGTTGGGAATCACTGTCAACAATTCCGCCTTGCGAGACTGTCATCAAGCATCCGATGCGTTTCGGCTCGGTGTGCTCGGTCTGATCATATGTCCCGTGTTCAGGGGTTCTCCCTTTGCCACCTTGTCCTTTCTGGCTACGCTGCCATGTAGGGCGGTCGGGTTGATCAGACTGTTTGGGGTGGTTGGGGTACTTGTTCTTGTAGAACTTGGATTTTTCAGGAGGGGGGTTTTGAGGTCCAGTTTCTCTGTGGTTATTTAGGTTAGAAGCCTGAGAAGATTGCTCTAGGTTATGTTTTCGAAAATGCTCCTCTGTCGGTTTCCGCTTTGTGGCCGGTAGTTCAGCCAGCGCATTATGGTAACGCTCAGACTTTTCTAAAATGTCTTCAAGTTTTTCCGCCCCTTGCTCAGCTAGAAATCTCCGGGTATCAGCAGACAAAGTGTTCTTTATTTGTTCTGTTAAAACAAATTCCTCAAGACCTTCATAGGTAGAGGGGAGCTGCGAGAGCTCAAGGCACTTTGTCAAATATCCCTTTAGACGGGAAGAGAACTGGTGAAAAGATTCAGAACTCTCCTTCCTGCTGTTGCGAAACAGTTGCAAAAATTTGCGAGCGTTCATTTCAAAGCGCTCCAGTAACGCTTTCTTCAACAGATCATAGTTGTCTTGTTGGCTGCTTTCCAGTTTGGCGTAAACATCATACGCAGAACTTTTCAAAGCCTGGGAAAGCTTCATGTTCCAACGCGACCTCTCTAAACCGTACAGAGTTGCAATTTTCTCAAATTTTTCTAGCCAAGTGTCAATCTTCTCATTTGGACAAGGGAAGATTCTAGCGGAAAAGACATAGCAGTGAGGTGAAGAGATTGACTGTTAGAAGGATCAGTTAAGGAGGAATGAGGAGAAGATTCTCCATTGCTGGAGGTAGAGGCAGTACCACGACTTTGGAATTCTAGAGTTTTAAGAGCTAACTCATGCTGTCTCTCTTCTCTCTCCTTCTCATGTTGTCTCTCCTTCTCTCTTTCCTCATGCTGTCTCTCCTTCTCTTTTTCCTCATGCTGCATCCTGCGAATTTCCATTTCCTCGTCCATTTTCTTCTGCTGCAAAGCTTCAGCTGCTTTCCTCTCTCCGCATCGTATCTCTCAAGTTCGTCTCTGACAAATGCTTTCGCTTCCTCTCCTTCCAGTCCCTCCTCTCTCGCTTCGTCCCTGAGGAGTTGTCTAAGCTTTGCCCTCTCGGCCATATTTTGTCAGTAACTGAGACTAGTGGAGAAAGAAAAAAGAAAAAAAGATACACTGGTTCCTACCACTTACGAGAAAAAAATTTCCAAAAATTCAAAAGATGATATCCTTAACCCTGGGATACCTCCTCCAAAAATAAAATCTAACTATCGCTGCTATTATCGGCAATAAAGCACCTAATGCAAAACACGACTACGCCAACTAAATGGTAGTTAAGATTACTTCTGAAAAATAAGTTGCTACAGTGGAAAAGCAAAATAATTATTGCAAAAATTTAAAGAGAAAAATAATCCCTTAATTTGTAAATCCACTATAAGTTTACCCCTGAAGACAGTTAGGGTGAGGGAGGCAATTAATCTGGACAAATAGTCCGAAACGCACTCCTTAGCTTTTGCTCAAACACCTACTTCTTCAAAACCCAGTGAATGTTATACACTCACCACTTTACCAGCGTTTAGTATTACAAAATCAGTAATTAACATATATTCCGACAATCAACCTGTAACTCAAATGTATATTATTCAAAATGCTGTGGAAAAAACTTATCAGTTTGTGTGGTCAGCACGCCCAAAAACAGATCGTTAGTCTAGGGGATAATTATTTTTAAAAGATACAAAACTCACAAGACATCACACTCTTACTCTATATCAGAATAAAGAATCTTACAGACAAAATCCAGATAGACGAGTCCACATTAGTCGTACTCGTCTTCCTATTCTAAGTTCAAAAACCGGAAACGAGTCACCATTTGTCGTACTCGTCTTCCTATTCTAAGTTCAAAAATCCTACGGACGAGAACCCATTTGTCGTAGATTTTTAGATAGGAGAATTTAAGACTTGGGTTGGTCCCTTCTGAATAGAGTGGAATGAGTGAGAGTCACAGTGTGAGTTAGTAAAGGAAATAGATACCACAAGTGAGATGATAGAATAGTGATAGAGGCTGTCTCTGAGATGCGAGAAAATCTTCTCTCTCTCTCTCTCTCCTATCTTCTACGACAGATTTTTAAGCAGTCAGACAGTCTACCACATATACATATATTACATATATTATATCTACTCACGGGCACGCACATACACGTGACGACGGTTACACACACAGACGTGGGAAATCTATAACAATGATTATATAAATATTTAGAACGAGCTGACCAGCACACTGATTTAATTTATGGGTAAGTTTATTTATCATTATTAAACTTACGACACAACATATAAATTTTACATCAAAAGAAAACATATACAAATAGTCATAAAAAATCAAGAAAATGCTACAAGGATGATAGCCCCGTTATGCCCTTAACTCTAGGTTTAGCCCACAGCCCCGTTAGGATGACAGATGATGGCCCAAAGAATTAGAGATGCATATGGTTAGGGTCTAATATTGTCCCTTTTCTAGAAGGTAAGAACTGACTTATGACAGCAGTATCTATTCTAAAGGAACAATTACATTAAGCAGCAAATCTTTCTTCAGGAAAAATTACAAAAAAAAGAATGAATGCATTAAACCAACGAACATCCTTCCGTCACTTTCACTCGGTTCTCTCACCCTTACCTAAAACTTGATGTTGTTCACCGTCTGGCGCAACCTTAGGACACTTCTCTACAGTGAATCTGGATTCTTTGGATAAAGCGAATCCCAGCTCTACAAATACAGGTTTTCTTCCACTGTTTTCGGGGAGCGTTCGCTTCACCAGTTAAACTTTAGATTTACTTTTAATGTCACTATGATCAGGTTTGATAAGCAAGTTTAAACGGGCACACAGAGTTCCGAAAAAAAACACACGTGGATTCCCTTAAGTTGGAAAAGATGACCAGTGGACAACTGCTCTCAACAGATAGTCTTGGTTCACTATCCACTCTTTCAATAGTGTTGGAAATGTAAATGTTAGTTCTTGCAATTATTCTCGCCGCCAGGCAGCATATACATTTAAATTTGTGGAGCAATATGAACTGGCTCAAAAGCCCAATATATATTTCTAATCTTTAGGAACCGTTTGTGGGATTTGTATTACTGTCTATCTCTGATGGCATATGCACTGTCAGACGAGTGTTACTTGAAAAAAAAAACCCCCACGTGGTTAAAGATAGGAAATGTCTATGCTTCTCACAAGTATGTCCTTTTTACTAAACGCTGGAAAGTTGGGTACCACCGTTTCACTATATAAAAGAAAGAACACATATCAAATCATTTACATATATGTACTCATTATAACTTACATTTTAAATAGCACGCCTACAGCTTGACTTATATTTAAAACTTCCCGTAACGTAAGTTATATAAAAACAATCATCAGGAATTTAGGAATATCTTCGTATTCCGTCACTATTCACTGATGTAGCATCTAGCATTTATAAGTTTGTTATTAAAACAGTTTCGACTGAGTATTTAACAGTTAAATTAAACTTATTTCAGCTACTTGTTTAGTAAGCTAAAAATATAATTTATTTTGTATTTCCACTGCAACTCGACGATTTAAAGAAATAACAAACTATCAAAATATTCACTCTGCACACAGAACTAGTTTAAAATGGAATCGGCGATTTAACACTAAATCACTTCACAAAACTAGATATCTATTATATATAATATTAATATACCTCAACCACAGAATTACTAAGAACGTTAAACCACTTCGACCAAACTAAGGCCATCTCTATTTACAGAGATTATTTAGAAATCGAACGAAGGTTGTTCTAGTCTAACTGCAAAGGTACTGAGTGAAATGAAATAGTTTCAAACGTGGGTTAATATTTTAAACCAGACAAAGGATGAACTATTATTTCGTAGAACGAAATGCTCTCCCCTTTCCGGCTTAAACGATACGTTTCACACCTAACATGTCGTAACTGCCACCACTGACCAAGATGTACGCGTGTCAGTTTCAAATCTCAGACAACCTGTCTCCAATGCAGGGCAGTTTTCAGTTAAAAAATACTGAAGAAAATATTTTTCGCAACCGAGTGATGCAAAAAATACAGGAAAAACAAGTATGGAAAGAATATAAATGAAAGGATTAGGGTGAGAGAATAGGAAGAAGATGTAGGTCATTTAATGACATAAAGACCTACGTGACACATTCCCATATCCTTCGCCGTTAGCACAGCAGCTGATCTGAACTTTGCTAGCTCAGCCATCACACAAAATAACAATGATCAGGGTAAAAATCCAACCAATAAACAACTAAAGTAATTCCAATTACTATAGACTAAGGTAATTCTAGTTAGCCAGTTAACTAATTAATTACCACTGGCTGTGAAGATTCACCAACTTTTATTTTCATTTTGAATTTTAAGGGACACTTTTAATTTTTACAATTTGTTCCCCTAATTTTAATTCTCCCACCAGGAGATCCTAATATTACTGATACGCTAATTATCCCTGGACAAGACCCCAATATATGTAGTGGATTTTGATGGTATTGTATGGTTGATGTCACCTAGTGTGATGTATGAGGTCAGCTGTGAAGGCTCCTGAGATAAATGTAGATGTGAATTACAGAAGGCCCTTCCTGCTACCACTTACGACCTCACACATATCTTTTTTACTAATGAATGTGGCTACGTTAAAATCTAGGGTACTGATATGTAATGTGTTGTGGTAAATTACACACACACACAGATATTTAAGAAGTCTAATAATATTAATAAAATTTATAACACACTGAACTAACTCAGGCTATTTTAGTTTTTTTAAAGTTAAATCTTTTGATAAATTTATTTTGTTCTGAACCAAATGTTTAGTTGGTCAGAACATAAGAAATATTATGGAGTCATAAATGGAATGCAAAATCATATGACATAATAAAATGGAAAATGTGTACTTAATTATTTCAAATGACTGGTTAATAGTAATTATATTAAGATAGTCACAGGAGAACTTATTACTAGATATGCTGTTGGGATGGTGTAATCACTCCCAGTCTATGACTGCCAAACATTGTCCGTTGACTTAAGGGATAAATATATATAGTTTAATTTCCCCAATGTCATGGCTTTATTTACTGGTGAATTAGGGATAATTTAGTTGAAAATGTCGTTGGTGAAAGTCCAGCAGGCCAGATATAACTTATCTCGCCTGCGTCGATCCTGTACAAAAGTCTTGTGGCCCTACCTCTCCGTGCTGGGGGCAATATACGGCTGCTCTGACACAATGATAGACTGCTCTGGTCCACACTTGTATATATTACTACAGCATTTGACACCGCTTTGGTGCCAAATAGAAACTCACAGTTCTGAAACAAAAGTATTGGTCATGTGTCAGAACTCTACTTCCTGAACCACTTCTGCACACAACACTATACAACAACAACACCACATAGACTGGGTCAGATCTCTCTGACCACACAGCACATCTTACCAAGTTGGTTTCACATAGTATTAGTTCCCCAAGACTACATTGCATCTGAGATATGTTCAATAGCTTCCTGCTATTAAATAAGATAGGTGATATGTTCCACTGATCTCAACACTAGATCCTTTTTCAAAGTTTCAATTAGGCGTGCCTATATATTTTCTTTGTATGTATGTCTCTAGACCCTGATCTAGGGCTGGGGATCTAGAGCGAACACTTACTTGTCGTAATCATTTTTATAATATGGCAGTATAAATCACTAGAATTATTAAAATATACAGAATAAATATTGTTCATTCTTACCAGAATTCAGAATTGAGAACACAGTTAAATTTACTAGCAAAACTCAGCTGAGCTGCTGGCCGTATGATGGCGTCCCACTATATAGTTATATTCTTAGGTAATCAACACCACCATGGATTCAAACTGCGTCTCTGAACAGACTTATGTCGAATGGCAAACTTTCACCTCTCTATCCCGCTACTATAAAATGCGTTGACCAATCGCCGACTTTCCCCCTTGCTTTCAAATCTTCAACCAAAAGTCACTTCAGTCAAATCTCAGTCAAGTATGTATTTCGGTCTGTTAGTCCGTCTGTCTCTACTTGTTTTTTTATAAAAACACACTTGCTTTTACATGCATTTCCTACACGAATCTGCTGCCTAAGTTATTTTTAGCTACAATGCTCCACCACATTCCCTCTCTTTAATTACAGCACGATTTTTACGTTTGCAGACTCAAGGCCAAGATTTTGGAAACTTTTAGTGACATGGGTTAACAGTGCATTCGCTTGTATGATATGAACAATACAGTCTTTTGTCCATATCTTCTTTATTATCTATCCGTCTGTATAAATGAAAGCATATTATTTCTCTGCTCAAGATGGGCTATCAAACTAGCTAGGTTTTATTTTCATAACTCTATTATTAATAAAAAAACATATTTTTTCTCAAGTTTAAATTTTGAAATTTGTTCGAGAACCTTCCCTCATGTGTTTTGCCGCGGCATTCAAATAAAGACCAAGTATCGAAACACGTCCAAGAAATGACTGTCTCGATCAAGAGCTAATGTCCTTTTCTTGTCCATTTCCTTACTTTATGTCAACTAGGGGACGTGAATTTTTTCCTTTCACCCCCACTTGCGTCTTTTTGCCGTTCGAACTTCAAACACGTGTTCAGTCATATTTTTCCTTTTTTGTGTCCTCCGTTCTCTCCCGTCTACAAAGGGTAAACGTTTCGTCTGCACTTCTAACTTGTTAGTTTTAAATGGCGGTGGGAAAGGCTGGCATGGGCGAGCATGTCTCCTAGTATCTTACGCATTATTTTTAACCCTACATTTCATCGTTAATTTTGGAGATATTTTAACGTTGTATCATGGTGACATCATCACACACATTGTGACACTGACAGCGTGAGTATTCCTAGTAGGAACAAAATTTATACTAAGGAGATCCACGTGCGGCATTACGTGGCAAAATATTACAAAGTAGAAAGAATGAAGGAAAGAATGAGCTCTGAGAAGAACTATTAACCTGCTGCACGAATATGTGTCAAAGATAAAAGAAACAGACAACATCCATTCATGGAATCCTGCCTCTTTTTGGCGAGGCAGTTCCGTTGAACCCAGACAAAATGGCCGTCTGTTATATTCTGACGCGTGTCCAAATATAAAAAGACATTTTCACATTCAAAAGGGGTCTCGTTCGGAGTAGCTGGCAAGTCTTTTTCAGGACAAGTCCTTTTCAGAGCTTTATGCTAGCAGATGGATAATGTTAGTCCTTTTTAGGACTTAGTATCTAACAACGCTGGACGGGCTAGCAAATTATTTAGATTGCTTAAGAGTTCACTACAACCGGTGTTCGCTGACCACTGAGGGAGTACGGGCAGCGTTGGCGTATCTGGCGAGTCCTTTTTAGGGCTTCAGGCTAGCAGATGGATAATGTTAGTCCTTTTCAGGACTTAGTATCTATATACGCTGATCGGCCTAGCAGTCCTTTTCAGGATTTTTTCGTGCTAGCCGATAGATGCTATAGCACGTTTCACTAGCTTTGCCCTCAAACAAATGTAATTATCTGATTAACCGTCCAACATATTAATGACATTTTTTGCATACGATGTTATATTGGGTTAGACCCAACAAATATATACTTTATATCTGTGCATCTTGTCTAGTTTCCATAAACGAATGAAATCGTTTGATCTTTGTCGGCATACTAATTATTGTGTATCGAGAAAAGAAATTTTACCACTTCAGTCACAGATTCTGTGAATTGATTAGGCATAGGCGTGTCTACTATTACAATAATGTGGCCATCACGTTTGCATATGAATACCTGTTGAAGATGATTTCTTAAATGATCTGCATGCGAGATACTCGTGACATTGTTTGTCATTGACATTTAGTGCGCTACCAAACTGGACCTTCATTGATCTAATTATTTCAATAGGTATCACCACTTTGCGGTTCATAAATATCATAATGGAACGTTGCTCCTCTACTGTGCTTGTAAATAACGGTAAGGTCATCTTTAAAGAAATTAAACTTCATCCGAATCATAATCAGATGTCTCTGAGAAATTGATAATCAATCTCGGCTGAATGAAGGACAAACCATCATTCGTCCAATATTCCTCTTCCTCTTGTAACACATGGTTCTCACATTTCTTCCAATAATCCCAGGCTATATTGGAGATGGCGGCTTTTGTAAGTATTTCAACATCTTTTAATTTGAACGTTCTATTTTCTGTTGCTACCTGTTCCTTAATTTTAACCCAGACTAATTTTATTGGGTTTAAGTGAGAATGGTAAGGAGGTAATCTTAAACATCTGTGATCATGTTCATGGATTGCCTTGTCTATGTGAAATATCTTTGTATGCTGTGTCTTTTTTACAATTCCAAGTAATTCAGGCTTCAGGGACATTTCGTTGAATGGAATGTTGTTTTTAGTCAGCCAAATCTTTATTACATCTTTAGTACTTGATGAATTAGGAACTTTATCTTCTGGTGCCACAACGTTGTGATATGAAGCATTGTCCATTATCAAACACGACGGTCTATCCAATGAAGGAAGTACATGATTCACAATCCAATCTTGAAATATCTTGCCATTCATCTCTGTATGATAATCCCTATTATCTGTGGATTTGGAAACAAATATGAGTTCAGTATTATTTAGAAGCCCATGATGGCTGCTTCCTGCATGTGCAATTATTAGGCGTTGTCCTTTGCTGCTTGGTACTAGTCTCTTAGTTGTCCCATCAGATGATTGCCATTCTCGTTCATTACTGTGGTGCGCATTGATCCAAGTTTCATCTAAATACACAAAATCATAACAATCTCTTCTCATTTCTCTGACCTCGCGTAAATATTTGCTTCTCATTGCAACTATATGAGGCTTCTCACAAATAAGGTTTCTACCACCAACATATTATCTAAAAGTGAATCCCAAACACCTAATAGTCCTCCATAGCCTAGATTTGGAAATATCAATGTCATTATTCTTTCTTAACCAAATTTTCAATTTCCTTAAAGTCACTGCCTCATTATTGTGAAACATATTGCAAATTTCTCTGCGGATCAATTCTCTGTCAAAATATCCACCACTCTTGGCCTAATTTTCGTGTGTAAAACACTAGAATTAGAAATTTCAGATGTCGCTATCCAGCGGTGCAATGATCGTTTGCTTATCCCCAAGGCATGAATAGTCCTCTTTTGTGGGTTTGAAAAAGAATGATATAGTTTTCCTCGAGTAGCTTCATTGCAGAAATACTTAAAAATCCTATTTGTGATTTGCTGTAATGTCATAAAATGTACTCGCAGACTCATTTTTCCTACTTAACCACACAATACTTTTTGTAGTCACACCTTTGATTGACAACGTGTGCGTAACACCGGATATAAACTGTTTTATGTTCAAGAAGTGCAATTTCACGCAAAAATCATGCCAATTGTTTGATGAACCAATCATGTGCAAATGAGGTCGTATAATTTACTGTAGACATTTCAATATGTGCGTGTGTGATGTGTGTTGGCAAGTAGGATTTTTATATTATATCGCAAAGAAACGAAAATTGAAACCAATGGCCGCATTTTAATGAAAAATTTAATTCATAGGGTCTATACCATTTCAAATTCACACACAAAATTTCACTTATATGTGTTATATATTCGTTGAGAAATAGCATTTTGAAGTTGGGCAAAGCTAGTGAAACGTGCTATAGTAGTCCTTTTCAGGGCTTACAGTTTATCAACACATCGCTTCAATTAACTAAGTTCACTTATTTTTGAATGGCGAATTGCGCTCTGATATAACCAAATGACTTGTCTAGGTTGAAAGGAACGTGCCTCGCCACAAGAAGGCAAAACCCGCAAATTATATATATATATATATATATATATATATATATATATATATATTCTGGTTTGGGAATTCCTGGGATGAAAAATTCCCGGGAATTTTTTTAAATGTTGACCAGTCGGGACACGGGAAAAAATGGTCAGGACACGGGAAATTTTGAAGATTATTTTTATTAATAAAAATTGTATAATTAAATAGATTTACGAAACACGCATCTTTTCTCGCTTATTTACGCTCTGAATTTGAGAGGCGCATGAATGAATCATGTTAAAATAAGAAACAATTCGCTGTTAATCGACGCAGTTCAGGTCAGTTCGGTGCAACACTATTTTCCAATCTTTCTCTGTTTTCTAAATCTAATTGGGAAAAAAATTATTATTTAAGTTCTGATTAACAATTTAGCCGATGAAATGTATGAAGCTCTTCTAAAAAGGAACAAAGAACGACTAGATAATGACATTATTACTCCACTCATGAACCTCCAAAATCCAGAGATCATAAAAAGAGGATTTTTACCTTATGTTAAAAAAAAAAAAATTTTCTTTCGCAGAAGAGTTACTGATTGAACTGTTCTTCGGTTGCATCTCGTTATTGACAACAAAAACATGTAATAATCTGGAAGATTGACTTTGTTGTGAAAATCAACTACGAAAAAATAACATCCTGGAAGATATTATCAGTGATAGATCTGTGTAGCAGTGAGTTTGTAAACATGATAAGTAACAAAGGAAGTGACAAGACTTTATATGGTCATGAAGTATGAAAATAACACGTAACGGGCACTAATTTATGTCGTCAAATAGTAATGTTCTACATGATGGTAGTGAGAAGACCCCTACCAAAATCAGACACTTATTCGCAATTGATCTGGCGTTTGAGATGCGTAGGCAAACATTTCGCTTATATTCTATAGCGTTGTAAGACTACCAATTTCGTCAAAGAGAAATCATCGACAGCGAGGAACACGCAATATTAGGACCCAAATATAGAACAGACCATAAACTCCTTGACCACTCAGTAAACAGACCCGAACACCCTAAAATTCTATGCACTGGAAACTATCGACCTACTCTACAGACTGGATTCACGGGTCAGCTTTCAAGGCTACCATCGATGCAGGGTATAGCTCTCTAATAATATTCCCAGACAGGACAACAAGCCAGCTATCTGCACCATGTGGGTCATTCTGCTCAAATTATGACGCTGAGATCCAGGCCATGCCGGAAGCCTTCTCATTCATCATCACCAGATAAAAATACAAAACATTACGTCCAAAAAACCTAGTCCGCTTCTCTGACTTATTTTCTGCCCTACAATCCTTGAAAACTGGATCCCTTCAGTACACACAAAAAAAAAACCACAGCTAACATACTTAAAGAACTCACTGTATTTGCCTCCTACGGCGTCAACACAACTCTACAGTGAATATCAGACCATATTCGAGGCAATGAGAGTGCTGACAAACTAGCAAAGAACGAAGCAAGTATGCCGAAACCCAACATTCCCACGAACTTAAGAACCACAAAATACTTGATACACAACAAAGGCAAACAGCAGTGGGTAAACTGCTGGGTCACTGACTCAAATGAAAGAGCACTATAAGCAGAATAAGCCAAAACCCAGAGACAGCATCAACAACTGAAGTCGCAGATACCAGAATGCAATCTTCAGGTTGAGAACAAGACATGTACCTCTCAATAAGCATTAGCACAGAGTGACCTCAGACCATGTACCATACTGCAACCACTGTAACTGACAGAAGGAGGAAACAGCAGAACACTACCTCCTGGAATGCATGGCACTTGCAGACATGCGGAAGAAATTGCTAACACAAACACCCTGTATGAAGATACAATGCAACTGAAAAAGACATGTACCTTTCACTACCTGGCGGAAGGATATAAAGAGTGAAAACTCGTAACCTACAGGATTGGAAAAGTCTAGGACAGCCCATACGACCCAGAGACATCACTTTCCGCCTTAAGTTCTAGGATCCAACTTAAGTTAGATCAGTTTGACACCTAACACACATGAAAGGTACGGCATCTTAAACAGTTTGCCTGAGAACATCCAGACGTTTCCTATGTAAAAATTATTCTGTGGTCATCCGATATCGGGGTAAATTGTAATATGTACATTTTGTCATATTATATTTGCATTTTGACATGTATAATTTGGCTGTGGACGTCCAGTGTCATATGAGGCTGACAACATCATCACTGTAAATAACTTGACACACGAACCACCACTGCAAGAGCTGGTAACTCCTTCATGCGGGTTTCCTCACAAGGAACCAACAGCAGAGGTGGCCTCAGGCGCCATACAGAGCAGGGAGTGGATGATGATATCATGGTGTATATATTTATTATACAAGCACTAGTAAACACACGCATTATATTATATATATATATATATATATATATATATATATATATATATATATATATATATATATATATATATATATATATATATATATATATATATATATATATATATATATATATATATATAGGGTGGCGCCAAGCCGACTGATACATTTCAAAAGGTCATAAAATTTAAAACATGTCAGTCGGCTCGGCGCCACCATATATAAATATATATATATATATATATATATATATATATATATATATATATATATATATATATATATATATATATATATATATATATATATATATATATATATATATATATACATATACATATATATAGGCTTACCGTACGTCCCTGTTTGACCGGGACTGTCCCGGTTTAAAGGTATAGTCCCGGCGTCCCGGCCAGTTTGTCATTTTGTCCCGGTTATTTGGAAAAAATTAAAAAGTGCAGAATATACACGAAGTCTAATAGTGCAGCCTCGGAAAATGGCAATTAGGCAACACGAAAATCCGACTTTAACACTGGCCTAGTATGCAGCGTCGCAAGTCAGTTGCGCAGCCGCCGCGCATGTGCAATCTTAGTTGAGTTCTGTCAGATTGCGTAGGTAATTTACTCGAGTCAGTGTTTGTTTTCGGCGTGTTGTTTGCGATTATTTTGTACTGTACATTAAATTAATTTAACCCCCAAAATGCCAAAAAAAGAAACTGTGTATTTACGGATGAATTAAGAAAGGATTATCCGTTTTTTTTAAAAGTTTGTGGTCATATTGACAAAGTGAAATGCGAACAGTGTTCTTCAGAATTTTCGGTGGCTCAAGGTGGGCGTTCGGACATCAAAAATCACTTGAAATGTGCGAGACATAAGGCTAGTCTAGCAGCGGCAGGAACTTCCTCAAAAATATTGTCATATTTTAAAAGTGTCGATCCATGTGACAAAGAATTTTTAACAGCTGCTAAAGAAGCAACTTTTGCATTTCATGTTGCTATTCACAATCTCAGCTTCAAGTCTGCCGATTGTTCATCTAAATTGATATCAAAGTTTTTTTAAAACACAGTTTAGATTAGCCAGAACAAAATGTGAAGCTGTCATTGTTAATGTGATTGAGCCACTGTTGTTTCAGCAGCTTTGTGAAGATTTAAACAAAACAAATTTTGTGACAGTATCAATTGATGCTTCCAACAGGAAAGAAATTAAAACTGTACCATGTGTTGTGCGGTATTTTGTACCAGATTGTGGAGTAAAAGTTAAACTTCTAGACTTTCAATCAGTTCCCGGTGAAACTGCAGAAATATTGACAAACTATTTAATGTCAGTTATCAAAAACCATAATACAACAAAACAATTATTGGATTTTGTGGAGATAACTGCATTACCAATTTTGGATGTGTAAAACGGAGAGGAGAAAACAATATTTACAGTCGAGTGAAGAAGGAACTAGGAAGAAATATTGTGGGCATTGGTTGCGGTGCTCACATCGATCACAACTGTCTTCAAACTGCAGTTGATGTTCTACCTATTGAAATAGAAGCTTGGGACCCAAAGATGCAGCAATAGAGGATGCAGTCAGCGACCCATAGCTTGATTGCTTGCGTCAGGGTCAGCGAACCAGAGCTGACCAAGACCCTGCTCCACCTCCACGTGGTGGTCCTGGAAACAGGCTGCATCACTGCAGTCTGGCTGAGAGAGTAGGGATCGAAGAGGAAAGGAAAACCCGGTCCCAAAAAATGCCGTGCTGAAGTCGGATGTGTTGGCCGAAAGGCGCAGATATCGCAGCTACGGCGTAAACAGACACAACGCAACCAACGTCCTTTTCAGGACGAACGAGGAAGAAGAAGAAGAAGAAATAGAAGCTTTAGTGGTCAAAATTTATAAGTATTTCCACATTTATACGGTTCGAGTAACTCAACTAAAAGAGTTCTGTGAATTTGTAGATTGTGGTGGATTAGGTGTTATTAATGATTTAAATATTATATTAATAGTATCTGGTGTGAGGTCAGCTATGCAAGTCCCTGAGGTTTATTAAATTCAAATAAGTTTACAGGGTATCTGTCTGCGTCCACCACGACCTCACCCGATATATATTTCCCCCTACTGAAGTGTAATGGTGTGAGTATGTTATCTAGCAAGTGTCTAGGGTATATGCAAGGTGATAAAGTGTGAAACAGGACCACAACTACACATATTACTAGTAAACAATGATTAAACAAGTCACTGGTTAAGTTTTCAATTGAACAAATATTTTGTTTACAATTTATTTTCCTGTATCTAGTTATTCTTCTGACACTGGAATAATCAACTCGACATGATAATGAAATTATTTACAACCAATTATTTTACAAATGTCATTAAGTCGGTGTTATCCCACAATTATTTATATGTCTCAAGCTGGGAAAATGTCAAGTATTTCTTGCTCCTAGAAAAGGGTACAAGTTTATTGAACGTTTTTGTTCCTCACTGTCTGATACACTATCTTTTGTGAAAAACTGAGAGAGTGGATTGTTTGTGATATCAATTTCCCAGACAAGTCTTATCTGAGGTCTCTGGAACCAGGCTGGTTGAAGTATGTATAAAACGCCAGCATCCACTGCCAAGAAACGATTCTGCTTCTATAGGTAAATCACTGTGTAGGCACTCAGTAGTTAGGCCTCACTGCAGAAATTAAGGACAGGTGTTAGATCACCTGGGCTCACTTTCACTCGTAGATGAAACTCGCAATCAAAGAAATTTTAAACACCAATTAGTTGAATATTGCGATATATGGTAACAAATCCAGATTCGCTGCTAGTGCAGAATTAGCAAACAAGACAGTACTCTTGCCTTGTCTAAGAAATTTTTCATCTAGTGTCCCCCTATACTCAATACTAATTGGTTTTATACAACCGTTAGTCTATTATACTACAGCCAATCAGAGACTGTTTAGTGAATAGCGTTCCTTTTCAATATTTATTCTTGTATGTCTTTCTAATGCCTAGTATCGTTTTATTTCCTACAATGCTTCAAAAAAAAAACATTTCCTCTCCTATTCAATTTAAATTGGTAAACACGAACTAAGGTCACTCCGTTTCACACCCTATTTAGTATTACACATTCAAAAAACAACATCTCACGTTAATTGCATTTTTCCTTTTATTTTCAAACTACCGTATGCAGAACGAACACTACGCTACGTCACAAAATTTTAACAACTTGCGTGTGTGTGTGTATCGCCTGCCAAGTCCAACCGTGTGAATATATGTCCAGAACGCGTGTCGAGAAAAAGGGGGTCTTGCAAGGTATAGGTAGTATTTGTGTTAATTCTTGCTGCAGTTTCGTTCTACACTTCTGGAAATTGTCCGAATTGCCACAATTACATGGCGTTAATGTTAAAATCTTCGTTAATTCAAACGCCCGTCATCGTATCGCAGTTTTGGCACAAGAAAATATTTAGTCTCAAAGCCAACGCTAGCAAAGCGTATAATGTTAGACTGCGGCAGGGACCCGAAGATGCAGCAATAGAGAATGCCGTCAGTGACCCATAGCTTGACTGCTTGCATCAGGATCAGCGAACCAGAGCTGATCAAGATCCCACTCCACCTCCACGTGGTGGTCCTGGAAACAGGCTGCAGCAGTGCAGTAGGGATCGCAGAGGGAAGGCAAACCCGGTCCCAAAAAATGCCGTGCTGAAGTCGGATGTGTCGACCGAAAGGTGCAGATATCGCAGCTCCGGCGTAAACCGACACAACGCAACCGACGTCCTTTTCAGGGCGAACGAGGAAGAAGAAGAAGAAGACTGCGGCAAATCGTTTAGGCATTACTTCGGTATACAATTTGAGCGTGCTGCTGGCGTATGGGAAGAAGCCAGTCAGACACACACGGGCTGGTTCTATATATTAGCATTGGGAGTACAATTTCCTGGAATTTAGCGTTTGTTCTCACAGATTTTACTACATAGATATCGAGTATAAAAAGGTTCTTCAACATGGCAACACCCGTTTTTTTTCGCTACTTCCAGCTATCGACAGAATACTTGAAATCTATGAGGGACTGAAATCATATTTTATTTCACAAGAACACTGTCCAGTGTTGATAAAACAGTTTTTTGATAATGATTGTCGCGAGGTGTTTTGAGGAGAAAGGACAGCTTGGATGGAATGGAAGAATAAAGATAACAATATCTTATTGATAGTCTACGAGTTCGAAGAAACTGCCTCTTCTCGGGAAATAGTGCACTAGAAATCCTTAATGCAAAGAGAATTCTGGCAACTAAACAGGATATTTTCTGGACGATAAATTCTTCCTCAGGAATCCTACAAAAGGACTGCGTAAAGCACATAAGGTTGAGAAAGAGATTTGGTGTCCAGCCACATCTAAAATATCCCGACCCAATAGAAGTTAATTGAATTATGGCTGAGCCCCCATGGTGTAGATTTATATTTAAACAAAATACAACCCAATAAAGTTAACAAGAAAAATAACAACAGACGCTGTTATGTTAAATTGGATTTAAGGGTATAGATTCTCACATTTTTTATTATACATATAAATATGAAAAAAGAGTTTAGCTCTACTGTTAAGAAAAAAAAACAACTAGTTTGTCATCCTATGGACAGTAGATCTCTTCTATGGTAGTTTTGCTGGTAGGTGTTAATACTCATCTCATCAAGGACTGTAGTAGCTGCGGAGATGATTTGTGTTCGGTCTCTCTTGGTTTTGTATGCTCGAGCACTTTGGTCTCATAAACAGTTAATGGGTTTAGAGGGTGTCATAGTTTGCTTCCCTGGACTCAGTGCACATCACAGATAAGGATGGGTAAGTCACCTCTGCTGAATACCTCTTCTGCTTATGGGATGTGTGGTATGGTTACTGGGTGATAGGATATGGTTGGGTATGATAACATATTTGATAGGGTATGGTGGGTAAGGGTAATCTGTGGTACCATGGACTCGTACCCTGGTTTGTACCCTGGACCTGGTTTAGGTATCTGGTTACCGCAACCTGGTTTAGTACTGTGTAACAGCAACCTGGGTTGACTAGAAACAATTGAAATCCCATTAGTGGTTTCAAGAGCAGTCATCTCCTAAGTCTGATGGCCGGTAAGCGTCCACCAGAAATTAAATTAACACAAGGTTAACTATCATTCCGTAACAGTGTGATCTATTATCTATGAACTACTCCTTCTTAACTGACATTATTGCGTATCTTGAGTTCTCAGTCTCTATCTGGCTGTCTGCTTATTTACAGCAGTGGTTTTCCCCATGTGGGCAATGAGTTTCACAAACTGTGAGGTAGGGGCTGGGGTCATCAAATGGTTGAGAACCACTGGTTCACCTAGTGCCCATAGAGCAGTATTTTAATTCTGGGGTCACTGTCAACAATGGTTTGAGAACCACCGGGTAATAGTTTCCTATGCTGCTTTAACTTGGTGGGGTGTAATTGCTGCCAAGGTCTGAGAACCAATGATTTACATTCTTGCTTACTCAAGCAGTAAATCATTTGGAGGGTAGTCATGGTCTCAAGGCTTGAGAACTGCTGACTTACATTTTGTCAGTCAAGTGGTAAATTATCAAATAGCTAAAGAATTGTAAACATTCTTAAAGTCCTGGTTCCTGTTGAAAATGACCTTCATATAACTGATAATAAATATAGTTCTTCAATCATACAACATGGTATATGCATAGGATTGCATTAAATACATGTAATCTAATATGAGACAAAGGGAGAAATGATTGAGAACACTTTTATCAAGTTTGTAGTCTTGACAGAGAACACAGAAGCCTTATAAGAAATAGAAAATAGAAGGACCACTAATACACTTCTGTTTTGCTTGGGTCAATATGCAAATCCCAAAGTAACAAGAATAATCATTAATTATTTAACCCTGTCTTATTTCTGCCAGGATGTGAGATAAAGATCAGGAGTTAATTAGGTCTATGACCTCAGCAAACTCATACATTAGTTTGAGTGATCTGTAATTATGCAAATAACAATTACATTCACTGAAAATGGAAATGCATTTAAAACTTTGTTTAACAAAAAGTTACTCTAATAATAAACTGTTGATAAACATATGATTATTCATGTTATAAAATCATCAGTATTCGATTCTACTTACTTCGCTCAACTGAATTCACTACGGATATTTGCAACAGTAATGCCCACTATGGGGTCCATATACGCTTCTACTTCGAGCGATGGTTACAAGTGGAATGACTTAAAATTCCCTCCAATATTCCAGGATGCTTGGTCGACCTCTTGGGTGCCATTGTTGCAAATTCTATTTTGGTCGCAGGGATATCAAGTTAACTTCATTAAACTCGCCCTAGTATCCACTGCGTACATGTTCAGTTTGTGACACCAAGAAAGGCGGTCGACTTCCGGTCTGTTCGTAACATAATGTTTTCCACCTTCAACTTTCGCTGGTGGGGGAATAATTTATTACCTTTTGGCCGTGTGAATCCTGAGGCTAGCGAAGACTGTGAAAGAGAGAGAGACTTTTTCATTATAAGAATGAAAAAGATATCTGAAGGGAATTTGTTTACAATCTAGCGGGAGATTTTAAGAGGAATAAAATAATAGACAGAAGAAAAAGTTGGTGAGAAGTCGTTCTACGACAATGATTGTGGTGAAATGTATTTGTTTACTCTTAAGGGTTTTACAGGCAGCATGGTACAACAAGACCATACCAAAGGATTGGGAGATTGCCATCAAAACACCAATTTTCAAAAAGGGTGACAATCGACAGTGTAGAAACCATAGAGGCATATACCTTCTCAGTGTCCCTGGTAAAATCTACTCTAGAATCCTAGAGCACAGACTCCGACGCCTAGCTGAGCCACAATTGGATGAGGTCCAGTGCAGATTCCGAGCAAACCGAAGTACTCAAGACCTAATCTTCACACTCAGACAGCTGAGTGAAAAGGCCCTTAAGTATAAGAGTGAGATGCATCTTTGTTTCATAGATCTGGAAAAGGCGTTTGACAGGGTCTCCTGGAGCAAACTTTGGGACTGTTTGGCACGGAAGAATATTCCAGCACCTCTGATTCATGCTATACAGAGCTTCTACAAGTCTTGCAGAAATTATGTGAGGACAGCAAACCATAAGTCAGAAGAGTTCAGGACCACCACTGGTGTAAGACAAGGTGATATCCTATCACCTTACCTCTTCATACTCCTTATGGACGATGTCATCAAGGCATGTAAGGAGAGAACAAGAAAGTATTCAGTGGGGTAATGGAAGATGAGACAGGTCTGTATTTCGGAGCTGGCATTTGCTGATGATGTTGCCCTGACTGCTAAATCAGAGGCACATCTCCAATCCAACCTGCAAGTCTGGAAGGAAGAGCTGGAGAAGAGAGAGATGGTCATAAGCAGCTCTAAAACAAAATCCATGGTGATATCACGAGAAGAAAGAAGACATCAGATTAAGCTGGGAGAACAGGTCCTGGAGCAGGTCGACCACTTTAAATACCTCGGAGCTATTATAGACCGAAAGGGAGGCATCAAAGAAGAGTTGACCACTCGAAAAGCAGCAGCTGGGGGACTTTTTCAGGCCATAAATCGAGGATTACTTAGCAAGAAAGAGGTTGGTAAGAAAACGAAGATGGCTGTATACCACTCCACCTATGTCCCAGTCTTGACATATGGATGCGAGTCATGGGCAATGACTACAACCCATAAAAGCCAGATCCAAACCTCAGAAATGAGGTATCTGAGGAAGGTAGTTGAAGTAACAAGAAGAGACATGGTACGCAACCAGACGATACGTCAAGGCCTTAAATCCTACCCCCTGCAGACCCAATTAGAACAGTCCCAATTAAGATGGTTTGGCCATGTCTGCAGAATGGGAGAAGATCGGATACCACGACAAGCATGGGAAACAAAGAGCCAAGGATCCAGACCCCGAGGACGACCTACAGTCCGCTGGGAGGACAACATTAGACAATCTGTAAAGGACCGAGGACTAGAATGGAACCAGGCCAGGAGGAAGACAGCCGATAGGATAGTCTGGCGCTCTCTCTTCCAAACCTCTACACCTCACGGTAGAAGGGGAACGACTAAGTAAGTAAGAAATGTATTTGTGGTTTGTGCAAGGGCAACTCACATTGTTTAACAAATCTACCTTGATTATGGAAAGTTCAAAAGCAAGTGCAACTGATATTGTCAGTGAACTTAGAAACTTGGAGAAAAAAAATCTTGAGGAAAGGCGTGATAATAAATGTATACCTCAAGAAGCAAAAATGCTTTTTTAGAATACTGGAAAATAATGGAAGTATTAATATTAATACAATCCTTCAAGAGTTTACCAAATTTTATGACCGATGTCTTTCTTACATTGAGCTATGGGAAAACAGTTTTGGTGGAGCAGAATCTTTTATTTGGATAAATAACAATGAATTAACATGGTCTGAAATTTAAGCATCAGGTGAAAAAATTAATGGAACTCTTGCAAATAGTGCAATAAACTTGGATGAACTGTTTTTGAAGTGGTGATTGCAAAAGGTTTTTGGTCTGCAAACTATGACATTTGGAAAAATACAAGTTGCGAAGAAAAACGGACACAACTATTCAGTCATTTCAAAGAAAAGAACATTTCATGGCCCAATCTTGTCCAAATTATAGAATACATTTTCAGCCTGCCAGGCACATCTGCACCTGTTGAAAGGATATTCTTAATAATGAATAACATATGGTCTGAAGAAAGAGGTAGAATGGCTGAATCAACTGTAAAATCTTTATTGCGCTGCAAAGTTAATTGTGAACTAAATTTTAGTGAATTTTTCGACGCGATTAAAAATAACAAAGAATTTTTAAAGAAAGTTCACGCTAGTGATAAATATTAATAACTTTTTAATAATAAGTTATGTTCAGTTAAGAGTAATTAAAAATTATTACTACATAATTGTTGTTTTTTGTTAACCACTCCATTACTTAGCCTTTTTGAATCATAAGTACTTAGCTGAATATACTTCTCTCTTTCTAAAATCGCATAGAAGGCGCTCACTTTCTGTTTCGAGCAAACTCTCGAAATTCTGCCGGTTTGAGAAAAAAATATTATGGTAAGTAAGTATATATAAATGAGAATGGGGACAAATTAATAAGCTTCTGCAGTATTAACAACCTGGTCATTGGAGGAACACTTTTTCAACACAAAGAAGTGCACAAGTTAACATGGGAATCACCAAACGGACGAGACAAAAACCAGATAGATCACATAATGATCAATGGCAGTTGGAGACATGCACTACAAGACGGGAAAGTAAGAAGAGGCGCAGATGTGGGAAGTGATCATCACCTAGTAGTAGCAAGACTGAAGGTGAAACTCAGAGCTGCTGGACCAGTTTCAGTCAAACAGAAAAGATATAACATCACGAAACTTAAGGACCCCCTCACCAGAAAAGCGTTCGTGGTCGACGTAAAGAGACGATATCTGATTACCAAAAGCCAGGAAAGAACAGAGACCGACGATGTCGACCAGAAATTCAACACCATCTCAACAATATACAAAGAAAGCAGCAAGTCATGCTTGGGATTCCAGGAAAGAAAGAGCCAAGACTGGATAACACCAGAAACGCTAAACACCATAGCGAAGAGAAAGGAAATGAAAAGAAAAAAAATAACAGAAGCTAAGTCTCCCAGGTTAAAGGCAATATATAGTGAACAGTATAGTCAGCTGGACAAGGAAGTAAAACGTCAAACCCGTGCTAACAAAAGGATATTTCTGGATGACCTTGCAAGACAGGCAGAAGAGGCAGCACTGAGAAATGAACAAAGCACAGTTTATAAAATTACTGAAGCTATCAGTGGAAAACGAGGTGCAAACAACATAACGTTAGTAAGAGACAAGCAAGGAAATCTCATCACCACAGCACAGGGGCAGGAAACAAGATGGGCAGAGCACTTCAGAGAAACACTGAATAAGGAACCACCAGAGACTCAGCTGAATGTTCCTGAGGCTGAAAGTGACTTAGGCATAAATACAGACATTCCAAGAAAAGAAGAAATTATCAAAACTATCAAAGGGCTAAAAAATGGAAAAGCGCCTGGTTACGACAATCTAAATGCTGAGCTATTCAAGACAGACCCTGAACTAGCAGCAGAACTATTAGAACCACTATTTGCACAAGTCTGGGAAACTGAGACAATACCAACAGAGTGGAGTAAAGGAATAATTGTCAAATTGCCCAAGAAGGGCGACCTTGCAGACTGCAACAACTGGAGATGAATTACCCTCCTCTCAGTTCCCAGCAAAATACTAGGCAGGATAATCATCCAGAGAATTTCAAAAGCAGTTGACCATAAACTGAGGAAAGAACAAGCGGGCTTCAGAAAGAACAGAAGATCTGCAGATCATATACTTGCCCTCAGGAACATTATAGAACAGTGCTCAGAATGGCAGAGACAGCTGTACATTAACTTTGTTGATTTTGAAAAGGCTTTCGACAGCATACACAGGGACATCCTATGGAAAATTCTGAGGGCTTATGGAATTCCCAGCCGCATTGTTTCCATTATAAAAAGCCTCTATTCTAACTTTACGTGCAGTGTTGGATCGAGTAATGTAACTTTCGAAGTGAAAACAGGAGTACGACAGGGATGCCCCTTATCAACAACATTATTTTTGACAGTCATAGATTGGGTGATGCGCCAGACAACAGAGGGCAGTCCAAGAGGAATTAGATGGACAACGTTTTCTACACTGGAAGATTTGGAATATGCAGATGACATTGCACTACTCGCGCATTCACATCAACACATTCAAGACAAAACCGATAGACTGAATAAGTATGGCCAGCAGGTTGGCCTGAACATCAATTTGAAGAAGACAGAGGTCATGACACTAAATGTGGGCAATCCTGAGCCAATAACAGTAAGGAAACAGAAGTTAGAACAGACAGGCACATTTACCTAGGAAGCATAGTAACACCTGACGGCGGAACAAGCAAGGACATTAACAACAGAATGAATAAAGCGAGAACACCCTTTGCTGTTCTCAACAACATTTGGAAGTCTTCCCAGTACAGCACAAACACCAAATTAAGACTGTATGAGAGCTGTGTACTTTCTGTGCTTCTCTATAGTGCGTAATGTTGGAGAGTAACAGAGAAGGAAATGTCGAAACTGTCTTCCTTCCACACAATCTGCCTAAGGAAAATTCTCCGAATCTTTTGGCCAAACACCATCAGCAACCAAGAACTACTTATTTGGAGTAACCAGGAAGACATGCACACCATAATAGCTGGCAGACGCTGGAGTTGGGTTGGCCACGTCCTCAGAAGGGACCCTGATACCATCACAAGAACAGCTATGCTATGGACCCCCGAGGGAAAGCGAAAGAGAGGCCGACCAAAAACAACTTGGCGGAGCACTGTGGAAGCTGAGATGCAAAGAATGAACCACAGTTGGGGCACTGTACGAAGGATGGCCGCCGACCGAGCAAAGTGGAATCAATTTGTTGCTGCCCTACAAGACGCCAATAGGCGTGATGGCCGCTGACTGCTTTGACGGTTGGTGGTTATGGATCAAAGAAGAAGAAGATATATATATATATATATATATATATATATATATATATATATATATATATATATATATATATATATATTTATATATATATATATATATATATATATATATATATATATATATATATATATATATATATATATATATATATATGAATGAGCTGGGGGCTCAGAAACACGAGCGAATATATTTCCTCACAGAAGGGGTAGAGAATAGTAAGTTCATGGCAGCTTATATGATCTCAGTTGTTATGCTTGCTTTTCTTTAAAATCCCGCGAGGCACCCAAAATAGAAGCATCAGTCACCTATTTATACGAGGGAAGGTCAAAAAGTAATGCCTCGTAATTTTTAATTTCATTCAATAGGCAAGAAAACAGATAAAATTCACATTGAAATGTAGCCCCAAGTCTGAACTTCAAAAATGTATTTCTCAATGTAGTCTCCGTTATTTGTTACAGTTTTTGTCCATTTTCTCACAAGGGCATGTATCCCCACACGGTAAAAATGTGTGTCCTTTTTCCTAAACCACTGGCGTACGGCGCGTTTAAGGGTCTCGGTCTCCTCAAAGTGATGTCCGCGAAGATCTTCTTTCAGTGGTCCAAACAGATGGAAGTCAGAAGGTGCAAGATCGGGACTGTAAGGGGGATGTGGTAATAATGTCCAGCCAAATTCTGCAATCGCATCAATGGTGCTTTTAGTGGTGTGTGGCGTGGCATTATCGTGCAACAGTAGTGCATTTCTCTGATCTTTTAATGGGTAAAGTCGCCGAAGACGACCTCTAAGCTTCTTCAAAGGTCTTTAAAGATGTCCTGGACACTGCCTTTACTAATGGACAACATGGAAGAAAGTTCATCCAGTGTTACCCGACGGTCACCACGAATGATGCCATCAACTCGATGAATGTTGTGTGGAGTCACTGCGGTAGACGGACGGCCAGTCCGCTTTGCGTCAGCCATTGAGGATTGACCTACTTCAGCTTCGTCACAACGATGTACCCAACGTCGGACAGTGCTAACATCCACTGTTGAATCTCCATAAACATTCTTCAAACGTTCGTTGATACGAATTGGGGTCTCGTCTTCAGCATTGAGGAATTCTATGACATAACGTTGTTTTAACCGAATGTCTTAGGCAGCCATTTTTAAACTGTTACAGTGGTGCCACCTGTTACTGAAACAGGATGGTAATGCTATACAGTGCAGAAGAGTGTTTGAGGAATCCTGCTAAATTTACAAATTGCACACCGATGCAGTATTTACATACATAAAAAATAGGAGGCATTACTTTTTGACCTTCCCTCGTATCTCTGCCAAGAGTAATCTTGAGCGAAGGTTGATACCTTTGAAGACCCTCATATTTATACTCTAAGTTTGGCCATTGTGGGACCACTACTGCGGAGCAGGGAAGACAATACCGTCACAAACGGTAAGCAACAAACAAAAACGATGATAATTTGCCAATGAAAATGGCAAGGAAGATAAACTAAATCTGGAACTAAATCATCATCATCTCAACCCGTAACCCGTCATGGGTCGTAGGGGTGCCATGGTGGAAGCATCAGCAGACAGGGTCCTCCACTGCTCTTTATCCTCAGCAATGCGTACAAGTGTGGAAAAACCGTGCCCTGTCCATTCTTTGATGTTATCAGCCCAGGATTTTTTCTTTGCCTTCCTCTTCTCCGTTTACCTTCGACTGTTCCCAGGAGGATCGTTTTCGAAAGGGAGTCATGACGAGTTACATGCCCAAACCAGACGAGCTTTCGGCGTTTCACTACTGACAAAAGTGGTTCTTGGTGGCCTGCAAAGGTGCTTATTTTGTCTCTAACATAGACATTTGTTTTGTGCTCTTTATAGCAAATGCGCAAAATTCTTCTATAACATTTATACTCGAAAGCCTGAATCCTTCGCTCCGTATCTGCAGTGAATGAACTAAATTAAATGAATCAAAGTAATCAGAAAACAGCTTTCGATGCATTGGGAAATTATTGAGGTCAAGAGAAATTTGGCCCTGTGGCGAGATGGATGTTGGATAGAAATAATATATATAATTCCCAGGTGAATTATATGTATGGATGGCACAGGACAAGTCAGGTAGTTAACTGCGCAGTCTAGATGGTAGCTAGAGAAGAGAGCTGTGAAGTAAATCTAGACCTAAATCATTCTCGGAAATCCGCGCTTGTTCATTTTTCCGTTGAAAGCTTTTTGTGGGATTTCGAGGCTATTGTGCTTATCTTCAGACAAACTCCTGATTTCCTCGCCAATTACCAAAGATAATGATTTTCGACCGCCATAGTTACATGTATTTGTAGTTGCTGTTCAATTCCCAAAAAGAATTTCTTCGTTCGGGGCATCAATAAAAAAATTACAGTAGAATTGCTGAGGTGCGATTCATAATTTATCATTAGTTAACGTGGCAATTCCAGAGTGTCTTTCCCATGTCGCTACAGGCCCAACACAAAAATCAGAATTCTCGATTCAATAAAAAAATTATATAATAATTCAATTTTGTCTCGTCTTGGCGAGGCGCGTTCGGTTCAACCTAAACACTAAGGCTATGTCTAAATATAAAAGACCGCGTGGTTTGGTTTTCAATTCAAATGTCAAACCAGTCCAATTGTATGGCTCTGAAACATGAACAACCAAAAAATGAAATCCAAAAAGCTACAAACTTTCATAAATGAACGCTTGCGCAGAATAGAAGAATTGAAGTGCTTTAACAAGATTACAAGATCACTTATGTAGAACTAATGACAAGATCTAGTCAATCGTCAGTGGAATAACAAATGAGAAAAGGACGTTGGAGATGGATAGGACACACACGGAGAAATCCCGTTGATAACATTCCCAGAAAATCCCTGTTCCTGAATCCCCAAAGTAAGAGAGGTGGAGGAAGACCAAAGAACACACGGAAAAGAGAACTGGAGTGTTGCGTGCATATTTTGACGCACATATTACAAAAATCGATATGGCTATTTAATATGGAAAAGATATAGACATTCATTCATTTGTGTATGAAAATGCTGTCTATAGTAAAGCTAGATAACTCATGATTGATTTACACTTTTGATCATAGGAGTAATCGTTCTTGATATTGATTCGGCGCATGGATATGACACCCATGTCCGTACTTATTTGTTAGGGCCAGAAAATATATTAATTTGCTTATTATGTTTATGGCCTGAATTCATATGTATTACATATTATTAGTACAAGTAGAATCAGTCCTATATTGTATATTTTTGATGGGTAGGCAGGACTATATTCTTGTTATGCCGCTCTAGCGGAAGTATGAGTTGTCTTGACAAGTCGTGATGAGTTCCGAGGTACCGTTTACAATGGCGGTTACGCATTTTCCAGGGCTGGTACATTCTTCAATAAAAATGATTTATGAAGTGGTTTTCTTCTGTAGGAGATTGTGTCTCTACTAGAGTTTGTGTTAGAGACTCTCCTAATGTACGGTACCATGTATGATTCGGACTCCAGGTAATTCCAGACCCTATTTTTGATGATCTCATGTCGGTTAGACCTAGCTGGGATATTATGCTTCGCAACGCTAGGGTCGTGTTTGTATCGACAAAGATGACGGGCTTCCATACAACAATTATGTCTACGTGAAGTAACTGGATTACTGTAGAACTGTATGGAGAAACTTTAGGAAATCATTCATATGTATTTCGAATTAACTTTGGCTTATATATATACCCTCCTGTGAGCGAGTGAGCGACAACTCAGGAAGGCGGCCATGTTACATTCCTGTCATCGTATTTTTTGAATCACTGTCCAAAGAACGGGGCATGTATCTTACTATTCGGACAGTGGCAAGGAGATCTCAATTTTGATAGAAACCCCTTCCATGGTTTCATAATATGATATAAACTATGAACATAAAGCAACTTTAGTTACTTACCGATCCGCCTTCACTGACGCGCTTAGTCAGATAGGGGATGCGGCCATTATGTATCATGACAGTGGAAGCTATTGATGTACTACCCATTATTTATGAATGTGTCATGACTTGGGATCTACTATGTATGCCTGCAAATTGATGTGTCAACCTGTACCCATGATTTACTCGTTATGTCCCAGTGTGTGCGTCTAAATAAACTGTGTAAACAAAGATTCCAGCAGTCTGCATTGGTGCCTTGTAGACACAAGTGTATGAGTGATTAGATTGGTCAGAACACGAACAGTACACCATTCGCGTTAATCACACTCTACACTTCTACTCCATATATACACCATCCTGCGTCGGTTGAATTGACCAAGTTTAGGGCCTGCTTCCCCTGGAGCCTTAGAGGGAAACTACTGCTTACAGCTGCCTTTGCCTTCCCTAACTCAGGACTAGGGTGAGTTACCCATTTACAGCTGGGTAGACTGGAGCATGCCTGATCTCAACAACTCTGTACACTACAATGGACATATACAGTAGTGACACCACAAACAACATGCTACAGTGATTGATAGTGGAGCTTTACAGAAGAAAGAGAACACACAACACTTCTTTACAGACTGACACTTTACAGTGTGACACAACTTTACAGTGGTGAGCAAGATCCCTGGGTCCAGCCTACGCAGTTTTGTTGTGTTGAGAATCACATTTTACAGTTGCAAGAACATTTGTTTGACCACATCAACACCAGTAGGACAGCTATACAATCAATGTCAGCTTGACCTGTTCTGACAAGTGTAGCAATATCTGGGTTAGCACTTGTTGACATTTGGCACAGTACAGTCAGTGATCTAAACTAGTGATTGTTTAGCCTGCTGTAATAGAAGAGGAATGTTGAACATAATGTGCAAATTTCATCGTTGGATCTTCTTATGTGCTCAAAAAAATTGAACAGTGTAACAATTAAAAAGCAAATCTATTACTCAATAAAGTGGTAGTCTAATTTGTTAAAACTGAGCATACAGTACAATACATTACAACTGCAACACATTTCAGTATATAATGTACACATTTATGATTTATATGTATTTATGTTTATATATTATTTGTTGTATGTGTGATTGTTATGTGTTTGCGGGCCTGGATGGGAGGTGACTAGAACAGGAAATACCAAGTGATATTGGTCTTGTTCTGGCGTTCTATAGGGAGCAATTTCTTAATTGAAATTTGCATGCAACATAGTTTGCAAATATTTGGTTAGCTGTAACGACCGTTTCATATTTGTATTTGTAACATTTTTCTGTTCTTTATTTTGTTTGATTTGTTTGTATAATTGTAGGTCTCATCTTTCCTTTCATTTCAGTTCTTTACACCCTTATGTTTATACACTGTGGCGTTATTTGTCTTATTATCTTATTGCAGTTATCATCACAGATTCTGTGATCATTTTTTTCATTTCTCCTATTTAATTTAATTTGATCTCTGCAAATGTTTTCAGATTGTCTTTTCTTGTTTGTCCTTTGTAATGTCTTTAGTTGACATATGACATAGGAGGTATAGTTGAATACACTTATATTATAGTACAGATCAGTACTTTATGATTATTATTGTTATAAAACAAAGTGTACAAGACCTTTATAAGGCTTGTCTCCCAAAGTGATTGGTATAGGAAATATTATTTTCCACAGCTACTCAAGTGATCATTGATTACATTAAGGTATACAAGACCTTTATAAGGCTTGTCTCCCACAGTATTTGAGATATACAGTTATTGTTTTCCACAGGTACTCAAGTTATCATTGGTTATATGATAAACAAAATAACCATACAGGTTTTTTTCACTAAGACTAAGTCTATGATATAGACTTGTCTCCCATTAAAGTGAAATAAGGTAATTTATTTACTTTTTCAGGTTTCTGATTTAAGAAGACAAGATGTCTACATTAGATTACTTTATTGCACAAGGAAAATCTCTTGATAAGACTGGAAAAGAGTTAGAAGAATGGGCAACTGCTCAATTTGCTATTGTATTAAAATCAGAAGAGAAAAAACAAAAAGATGAGAATAAATGGAAAGCAGAAGTTGAACAAAAGAAGATAGATGCTGAGAATTTCAGATTTCAGATGCAAACTGAGGAAAGAAAAGCTGCGGCTGAGGAGAGAAAACTTCAAATAGAAGAAAAAAAATTAGAAGTTGCTGCTGAAGAGAGAAAAGCTGCTGCTGCTGCTGAAGAGAGAAAAGCTCTGGCTGAAGAAAAAAGATTAGAAAAAGAAGCTGATGCTGCTGCTGATCTAAAGAAATTGCAGATGCAAGTGGAGGAAAGGAGATTTGATGCAGAACAGAAGAAATTAGAAGCTGCTGCTGCAGCTGAACAGAAGAAATTAGAAGCTGCTGCAGAACAGAGAAGATTAGATAGAGAAGCTGAAGAGAGAAAAGCAATAAGAGAACATGAATTTGAGTTAGAGAAATTAAAATTGACAAGTATGAGTAATGTTAATCAGGCATCTAGTGGTAATGTTAAACCCTTTGTGTACAAGGTCAAGGTACCAGCGTTCAACCCTGCCAGTGATGACATAACATTTTGGCTTTCTAGATTTGAACGGGCTTATCGAGCTCATAATGTTGACAAATCACAATATGTGAATCAGTTGTCTGAAAATCTAAAAGGGGAGTCTCTGAGTAAATTATATTTCGTTGAAGAGGCCGACAAGGATAATTATGATGCTATTAGGGCATCTCTGATAAAGAAATATCAGCTGCCTGAGGAAGGTTATCGTCTTTTGTTTAAAACAATGAGACCGGAAGTAGGTGTAGAATTCTCAGAATTCATCTCAAAAGCACAAATTACACTTTCACGATGGATTGAATTATCCAAAATAGAGAAAACATTTGATGGTCTTACGGATTTATTGTTAAGAGACAAGGTCATGTCTTCGGTAAATAAATCATTCCTAGAGTTCTTACATGAGCGTAAACCTAGTACATTAAAGCAAATGGAAGAATATTGTGACCAGTATGCCACAGCACACCCTGACATGATTCTTAGTAACTCTAACATTAAAGAGAGTATGCCAGTTGCTTCGGCAACAGAATATAATCAGAATTACTCACACAAATTCCAAGGAGCTAAAAATAAATTTGATAAAAAGGTTAATTGGAATAAGTATCAAAACCAAGATAACCACTCAAATCAGGGTTCTTCTTCGAAGAACTGGAATCAGGCTGATAGTCCTCGACACGCGAGGGGTACCCATAATTTTAGACATTCTCGAAAGGGGAGTAGCTATAGGAACTACCCTAGAGCTTCATGGAGAGAAAAGAACCAATATTACAGGGATACTCAGTATAATGAGCGTGATGATTATGATCATGAATATTATGATTCAAACCCAAATAGGGGTTATAAAAGAGGAAATAATAATTATAGAGACAATTATAACCGAGGTAGATCACAACACAAAAGACATGGTAAATCTTATTACCAGGCTAACTCTGCACAACAGGAGTTCCACGACGCCGGTAATCAGAATAATGATAAAAAAGACTCCAATAGTGTAGCAAATTCCGCTTTCGATTTTGCTAGAGCATCTGAGTGTTCGCAATGCAAAACATTATTCGATCCAACCACAGTTTCTACTTTAAGCTGCGGTCACCCGCTTCCCGCTCTCCCTGCGTCAATCGCGCATAATGGAAGGGGTGCTCTTGTTTTCAATAGAGGCCTAATAGATGGTACTCCGGTATCAATTCTTTTCGATTCGGGGTGCACTACCATCGGAGTGAGGCAATCACTCGTAAATCTTTCTCGAGCTACAGGCAATGTAGTCAAATGTGTAACATTTGGTGGCACATTGGAGAAGTACTCCACTGCCATTATCAATATTGCTACGCCTTTCTTTACAGGAGAGGTGCAAGCATGTCTCTTGCCGAATCCGATCGCTGATCTTATCATCGGTCGCATTCATGGAGTGAAAGAATGCACTCCACAGCAAATTTCTAATTGGGAAAATGTTAATATGCAATCTGCTAATGCAGTAATCACTAGGGCTCAAGCTCTTAATATGCCACAATCTTCACATTCTGAAGATAATGATGCGCAGATCCAAGATGATCCCTTGGAGATTTCCCATGATTCCTTTATAAAACAGCAGGAAGATGATCCTACTCTAAAGAAATTCTTTACTCTGGCAACAAAAGGTGATCCGAATAAGGATACAAATCGTAAATCTTGGATTACGATGAAGAATGGCGTACTTGTACGTATGGTACAAGACTCCGCTAAGTCCATTCATTCTCAAATCCTTGTGCCTAAAAATATGAGAGTTAAAATCTTACAGCACGCTCATGATTCGCAGTGTGCTGGACATATGGGTTTTTCCCGTACTAAAGCTAGAGTTCTTGAATCTTTCTTTTGGCCTGCTGTGAATAAGGACATACGAATCTATTGTCGATCTTGTAAAGTATGTCAAGAGATTAAATCCAGAGGTCCACGCCATGATGCACCTATTCAGGCTGCAGACATTCCCATTCGACCATTTCAAAAAATGGCGATAGACATCATTGGTCCATTTAAGATAAAGTCTGCTAGAGGACACCAATTTATTTTGACGTGTGTTGATATGTGCACACGTTGGCCGGAGGCTGTTCCTCTAAAGAGCATAACTACTGCTGATGTCGCAGATGCTCTTTGGTTAATATTTTCTCGTCTGGGATTTCCAGCAGAAATATTATCCGACCATGGTACCCAACTCATATCGGATACCATGTCTCAAGTAATGTCGACTCTTAAGATAGAGAGATCGCTGAGTAGTATTTATCATCCTATGTCCAATGGGATGGTGGAACGTCTGAATAGAACTCTGAAAAACCTACTAGGTAAGATAACAGAAGATCATCCTCAGGATTGGGATAGGGTTTTACCCGCGGCTCTCTTTGCATATAGAGAGGTCGCCAACGAACATACAGGATTTTCTCCCTTTGAACTTGTCTTTGGCGCGAAACCGCGAGGTCCTATGTCCTTACTTCATGATCTTATAACTGCTGATAATATTGTCGATGACACAAAATCCTCTTATGAATATGTCATCGCACTTAGACACAAGATTATTGAAGCATGCAAATTGGCAACTGCTTCTTCTGAATTTGCGAAACAGAAGGCAAGGGAATTTGCCAATAAAAAGAGATGCTTGCGACAACTTTGTCCAGGTGACAAAGCATTCGTCTTGCTACCTTGTAGGGAAAATAGACTTCTTATTTCTTGGAAAGGTCCGTACGATATAATATCAAAAGTTTCCGATGTTGACTATATCGTCGATATTGACGGGAAGCGTAAAACCTTCCACATCAACATGCTCACGGAATTCCATGAACGTCCGGATTATTTACAACCTGTTTTCCAGGCAACGGACGATTTTCCAGTCCAACATGGACAGTACTCATCTCTGTCAGTAATACAGGATGAGGAAACGAGTTTCTCGGATGTAAATCTACCTTTTCCAATGATTCCTCTTCACTCTAATGAATCATGGAAAGATGTTGCAATTTCTCCCGAATTATCTCCAGGAGAGCAGAAACAAGTTTCTACTATGTTAGAACAATTTCAGGATGTCCTTACTGACATTCCTGGTCAAACTGATGTCATTCAACATGACATTATTCTTACTGACCATAGTCCTATAAGAGTCAGACCGTATCCTATCCCGATACATTTTCAAGCACAGGTAGAGAAAGAGTTGGATGAGATGATAGAGTTAAATATTATTGAACCATTCACATCAGCATATTCTTCGCCGATGGTTATTGTACGAAAAAAAAGACAATAACATACGTCTTTGCGTGGATTATCGCAAATTGAACCAAGTGACGAAATTTGATGCTGAACCTATGCCTTTACTAGAAGAGCTACTTACGAGACTATCGAATTCTCATTTCTTTACTAAACTCGATTTGTCTAAGGGATATTGGCAAGTTCCATTATCCGAACACGCCAAACCGTTTACTGCTTTTTCGACGCCTAGGGGTCTATTCCAATGGAATTTCATGCCTTTCGGTCTTATGAACGCCCCTGCAACATTCGTACGCATGATGCGTCGAATCCTATCTCATCGCTCAGATGTCATTGCGTATCTTGATGACATCTGTCTTTTCAGTGATACTTGGAACGATCACTATAATGGGATAAATGAACTATTGTCTATCTTACGCGAGCATAACCTGACAGCGAAACCATCGAAAGCATGTATTGGTTTTAGCGAAATATCTTTCTTAGGACACCGTGTTGGTCATGGGTTCCTAAAAACAGAAGACCATAATACAAGTAAGATACTTAACATTTCTATTCCTAAGACTAAAAAGCAAGTGCGAAGTCTCTTAGGTCTAATACAATTTTATGGACGATTCATTCCGAATCTGTCCTCCATTATGTCACCTCTTTCTTCCTTGCTAAAGAAAGGGTCTCCTAATGTAGTCCATTGGACTCAAGAATGTCAATCCTCTTTGGATAAGGTTAAAACTATGTTTTCTACTCCACCTATCCTAGTATTGCCTTCTAAGGATAAGACATTTATTCTTCGTAGTGACGCTTCATCCACCGGGATTGGAGCAGCACTAATGCAAGAGTACTCTGGAACTCTGCATCCTGTGATGTATATTTCTCGTAAATTAAATGCCGCAGAGAAGAACTACTCGGTCCTAGACCGTGAATTATTGGCTATGGTTTGGTCAATCCTTAAACTGCAAAGATTTCTTCTTGGCGCGCATTTCATCGTGGAAACTGACCAGAAAGCTCTTACGGCTATTCAGAGTAAAAATCTGAAGAGCGCGAGATCAACGCATTACGCAATTGCTCTGCAGCCATTTCATTTTTCGGTGCGAGCTATCCGTGGGTCAGAAAATGTGATGGCAGATATTTTGTCTAGATGCCCACATGATTCATAACTGTTAAATTATATACCTAACTTGGATACAGTTGTTCCTATGTTGAAATGTGTACACATAGGTAATATCATATATTGATTGTAACACTACTTAGCGGTTCATTGATGTTTATTCACCGCTGATCTTTCAATGTTTTTTTCGTCTTTGATGATCATGATGTTAAGATATCTTAGATGAAATTTATGTATAAACTAAAGTACAAATTGTGTCATTGCTAATATTGTAGTATGCGTTGGTGACACCTCTCTGGAAATATTTATACTTAGAGAAGTATTTTCTCTAGGGTCATAAAACTTATGCTTATCATCTGCGCATTGTTATTGGTGCGTTGTGAGCCTATTGTATGTTGCTCCTAGATGTATTTCAAAAAAAAAAATGTATCATTTTTTTCCCGAGGGGTGTGGTAATCTGTTGCGTGCATATTTTGACGCACATATTACAAAAATCGATATGGCTATTTAATATGGAAAAGATATAGACATTCATTCATTTGTGTATGAAAATGCTGTCTATAGTAAAGCTAGATAACTCATGATTGATTTACACTTTTGATCATAGGAGTAATCGTTCTTGATATTGATTCGGCGCATGGATATGACACCCATGTCCGTACTTATTTGTTAGGGCCAGAAAATATATTAATTTGCTTATTATGTTTATGGCCTGAATTCATATGTATTACATATTATTAGTACAAGTAGAATCAGTCCTATATTGTATATTTTTGATGGGTAGGCAGGACTATATTCTTGTTATGCCGCTCTAGCGGAAGTATGAGTTGTCTTGACAAGTCGTGATGAGTTCCGAGGTACCGTTTACAATGGCGGTTACGCATTTTCCAGGGCTGGTACATTCTTCAATAAAAATGATTTATGAAGTGTTTTCTTCTGTAGGAGATTGTGTCTCTACTAGAGTTTGTGTTAGAGACTCTCCTAATGTACGGTACCATGTATGATTCGGACTCCAGGTAATTCCAGACCCTATTTTTGGTTATCTCATGTCGGTTAGACCTAGCTGGAATATTATGCTTCGCAACGCTAGGGTCGTGTTTGTATCGACAAAGATGACGGGCTTCCATACAACAATTATGTCTACGTGAAGTAACTGGATTACTGTAGAACTGTATGGAGAAACTTTAGGAAATCATTCATATGTATTTCGAATTAACTTTGGCTTATATATATACCCTCCTGTGAGCGAGTGAGCGACAACTCAGGAAGGCGGCCATGTTACATTCCTGTCATCGTATTTTTGAATCACTGTCCAAAGAACGGGGCATGTATCTTACTATTCGGACAGTGGCAAGGAGATCTCAATTTTGATAGAAACCCCTTCCATGGTTTCATAATATGATATAAACTATGAACATAAAGCAACTTTAGTTACTTACCGATCCGCCTTCACTGACGCGCTTAGTCAGATAGGGGATGCGGCCATTATGTATCATGACAGTGGAAGCTATTGATGTACTACCCATTATTTATGAATGTGTCATGACTTGGGATCTACTATGTATGCCTGCAAATTGATGTGTCAACCTGTACCCATGATTTACTCGTTATGTCCCAGTGTGTGCGTCTAAATAAACTGTGTAAACAAAGATTCCAGCAGTCTGCATTGGTGCCTTGTAGACACAAGTGTATGAGTGATTAGATTGATCAGAACACGAACAGTACACCATTCGCGTTAATCACACTCTACACTTCTACTCCATATATACACCATCCTGCGTCGGTTGAATTGACCAAGTTTAGGGCCTGCTTCCCCTGGAGCCTTAGAGGGAAACTACTGCTTACAGCTGCCTTTGCCTTCCCTAACTCAGGACTAGGGTGAGTTACCCATTTACAGCTGGGTAGACTGGAGCATGCCTGATCTCAACAACTCTGTACACTACAATGGACATATACAGTAGTGACACCACAAACAACATGCTACAGTGATTGATAGTGGAGCTTTACAGAAGAAAGAGAACTCACAACACTTCTTTACAGACTGACACTTTACAGTGTGACAACTTTACATGGAGTCAGATATGAAGGGGATGACGAAGACATGGAACAGACCTTGAACTTGGAGGAAGACCAAAGAACACATGGAAAAGACCTTGAACTTGGAGGAAGACCAAAGAACACATGGAAAAAACCTTGAACTTGGAGGAAGACCAAAGAACACATGGAAAAGAGAACTGGAGTCAGATATGAAGGGGATGAAGAAGATAGGAAAACGACCTTGAACTGCGAGTTCAAAAGTAGTGATCAGTTGTAATGAAGCAAGAGTTATCGAAACAGGAAATGAAGAAGCTGTTTCATATCCGGCATAGTACTTATCTATCAGAAACGAAATGTAAACGTGAGCAATTTTTTTATACGATTAACTGTTAATCATTAACACTTTCTATGACGATCAACAAGCGGCAGGGTCAGACTTTAAGCAAAACGTCTTTATTTTCCTTAGGGGGTCGTCCACATTTGACGTCACGTAGTGAGGAGAAGAGGGGGTGGTGGTCCAAAATTTTGTGACGTTGTGTGACAATAAGGGGGGGAGGGGGGGGGGGGGAGGAAAATATGACGCCACACTCGCTTCTTTCATAAATTGGTATTCCTACTTTTATCCTCAATAGTTAACTTTTATCCGCATAAGTGAACTTTTATCCACATAAGTGAATTTTTAGCCGCAATAGTTAACCTTTATTCACAAACAACTTACATCCGCAATGGTTAACCTTTATCCGCAGCTGCCTCGTGGTCGACTTATATTAATACTATGATCTAAGCTGAAACATCGGTTAATTGGTTTAAGTTATTTTAAATTATATATTTCTTTCATAAATAATGTAATACAACTCACACACAAAAATGCAGACTAAATAAACTGTACTGTGTAACATTATACTAAGAAGACAGTAACACATTATTATCACCACGACAAAAGTCTGATGAGATCAAAAACATAGACGTTTAGCTAGTTGAACCAGCTGTGTATGTTTGTGTGTGCGTGCGTGCGTTTGTGGGGTGGGGGGGGGGGGGGTAAAACGCTAATGCTTTTATTTGAGTCCTGCAAATGTTGCGCCCTGTCTCGTGCAGGAACGCTGCACATGAAAGAGAAGATCTTTGTAAAAGCCGGATTAATTAAACATTATTTTACTTAAAAAATTATTTTGTCTGCACTGTCTAGTTAGCAATTTTGTCAACGGACTGATTCGCTCTTCTATTCATCCACCGTAATCAGATGCAAGATAAAATGCAAATACTTGAAGAGAGGTCACAGTTAGTAGGTCTGAAAATACACAATGATAAAACAAAGATGATGAGAGTAAATGCAAAAAACGATAACAAAACTGCACGCGAGGAAACATCACCACAAGGGAAAGAGAGGCAGAGGTAGACCAAAAAACACATGGAGAAGAAACCTGGATACAGAGGTGAAAATGATGAGGAAAACATGGAAAGAACTTGAGCGGATGACACAGGACAGGAAGACTTGGCATGTGTTTGTTGAAGGCCTATGCTCCTCGGGGATCTAAAGGGTATTGATTGATTGAAAAGAAGCCAAGTCCAACACAAAAAACAGAATCTTCAACTCAAATGTCAAGTCAGTCCTATTGTATGGCTCTGAAACATGGAGAACAACAAAAACAACAATCAGAAAGCCTCAGACTTTCATAAATGGGTAAAAAAAAGAGGTTGGCTCATAGCAGATACTGCCGTATGGGAGTGACGTGTTAGAGACTGTGATGAATTTACCGTGATACAACGTTAAAATATCTCCAATTATAAAGAGAACATTGTAGGGATAAAAATAATGCGTAAGATACTAGGAGACATGCTCGCCCATGCCCGCATTTCCTACCGCCATTCAAACTAACTAGTTAGACGTGCAGACGAAACGGTACCCTTGTAGACGGGAGGATAACGGAGATATAAAAAAGGAAAAATATGACTGAACACGTGTTTGAACCTAATGGGCAAAAAGACGCAAATTGTAGTTTAAGTAATAAAAGAGGAAAAAAAATAATCACGCCACTAGTTAACACAATGTAAGGAAATGGACAGAAAAGACCTTAGCTCTTATTCGAAACAGTCATTTCTTGGACGTTTTACGATACTTGGTTGTTTTATTTGAATTCAGCGGCAAACGCCGTGGAGAACGTTCTACAACAAATTTCAAAAACTAACCTTGAGAAAAAATATGTTTTTTCTTAATAATAAAGTTATGAATATAAAACCTAGCTAGTATGATAGCCCATCTTAAGCAGAGAAATAATATACTTTCATTTATACAGACGGACAGATAACATGGAAGATATTGACGAAAGACCGTATTGTTCACATCAGACTAGCGACAGTATTGTTGTGCACACTTTCACTAAAGCCTCAAAATTGCGTCCTTGAGATACGGAAATGCTAAAATCTAGCTGTAATGAACGAGAGGGGGAGGGTTGGAGAATTGTGGCTAAAAATAACTTAGGAGGCAGATTTGTGTAGGGGTTTGCGTGTAGTTGGTCCAAGAAACAAGTGTGTTTTTGTGAAAAACCAAGTAGAGACAGACGGACCAACAGACAATAATACATACTTGACTGAGATCTGACTGAAATTTGACTTTTGGTTTGAAGATTTGAAAAAGTTAGGGGGGAAGTCTGTGATTGGACAAATGTGTTCATATTAGCGGGATAGAGACGCGCATTTTTGCCATTTGATAATAGTCTGTCCAGTAACCCAGTCAGTTATTTCCAGTGGTGTTTTCCCAGAAGATATTATATTCAATTTAGTGGGACGCCATACTATAGCCAGCAGCTCAGCTGAGTTTTGCTAGCATTAACTGTGTTCTCAATTCTGAATTCTGGTAAGAATGAAAGCATTTATCTTGTATATTTTAATATTTTGAGTGATTGATACTGCCATATCATATAAAATGATTACGACAAGTAAGTGCTCGCTCTAGGTCCCCAGCCCAAGTTCAGGGTCTAGAGACAAACAAAATATATGGACGCCTAACTAAGACTATGGAAGGCGGATCTATTATTGAGATCAGTGGGAACATATTACCTATCTTATTGAAGAAAAGAGGAAACTATTGAACATATCTCAGATGCAAGGCAGTCTTGGGGAACTGGTACTATATGAAAACAACTGGGTAAGATGTGCTACGTTGGTCAGAGAGATCTGACCCATTCTGTGTAATGTTGATGTGTTGTGCTGTGTGTAAGAGTGGTGCAGTGGATAGAGTACTGACACATAGCACAAATTTTGTTTCAGAATTGTGAGTTTCTGTTGTGGCACTAAAGCTAGTGCCACATACTTAAGCAAGAATACACAAGCAGATGTGTGTGGCGCCTAACAGTTGTGTCGGTGCAGCCTAGCATTGTATTCCAGCTACAGAGAGGAGTGGGCCACAGGAAGCTAGTATCAGATCTTCACAGACAAGATGAGTGAATACGTGGCCTGCTGAAGATTCACCAGTATTTAAAACCACCACAAATATTTCCCTATCAAAATTAGACTGAATTCTTGGGAAATATAACATTAAACTACAGTCTATAAGTCAATGGACAAAGCTTGTTGTAGTCACAGAGTGGGAGTGATGACATCACCCCAACAGCACATCCAGTAATAGTTCTCCCAGAGACAATAGAGATATTATTAATATTAACCAGTCTTATCAAATACCTATGTACACCAATTCCATTTTATTATGCCATATATTTATGCATTCCATTTATAACTCCATAACATTTCATATGTTCTGACCAAAATAAAACATTGGTTCAGAACTAATAAATTTAGAGAAAATTGTTAAAATCAAAACTAAAACAGTCTGAGTTAGTTCAGTGTGTTATAGATTTTATTAATATTATTAGACATATTAATTACCTGTGTGTGTTTGTATAGTATATTACAACACATTACATTTCAGTACCCTAGACTGTTTAACGTAGCTACATTCATGATAGTAAAAGAGATATGTTTGAGGTCGTAAGTGGTAGTAAGAAGGGCCTTCTGTAATTCACATAAACATTTATCTCAGGAGCCTTCACAGCTGACCTCATACATTACACTAGATAACATAACCACCATACAATACCATCAAAAACCACTACAAATATTGGGGTCTTGTCCAGGGATATTTAGTTTATCAAAGATATTAGGATCTCCTGGTGGGAGAATTAAACCAGTGGGGACAGATTGTAGAAATTTAAAAAGTGTCCCTTAAAATAATAAGGGGAAAATAAAAGTTGGTGAATCTTCACAGCCAGTGGTAATTAGTTAATTAATTAATTAGAATTACCTTGGTCATTAATTAATTAGAATTACCTTGGCCATTTTATATAATTAGAATTACCTTAGTCATTAATTGTTTAGAATTACCTTGGCCATTATATATAATTATAATTACCTTAGTCATTATATAATTAGATTTACCTTGGTCATTGTTACTTTGTATGATGGCTGACCTAGCAAAATTTAGATCGGCTGCTGTGCTAACGGCGAGGGAGATGAATATGGAGGGTCAGGTTTTAATTCAGTATGTAACTTCTGAATGTGACAAGTATATTGAAAGGGAAGATAGGAGGTTAGCTGAAGAGAAGATGTTACAAATTGAGGCTGATAAAGAACTTAAGAGGTTGCAGATTGAGGCAGAAGAAAAACGACAGCAAAGGGAGGCAGAAGAAAAAAGATTGACTGCCGAAAGGGAGGCAGAAGAAAAAAAGGCCGAAAGGGAAGCAGAAGATAGGAGATTGCAAAGGGAGCACGAATTACGACTAAGGGAGCTGGAATTACAAGGCCATGCTCCTGAAAATGGTGCCAGCCCTTTTGCCTCAGATGCTACGCCTAGTCAGGTAGCCTCAACCTCAGCTATGGGGTTTCATTTAGACCATTTTGTTGAGAAAGACGATGACATCGAGGGGTAACTCAGTAGATTTGAATTATTAGCTACTATATATGGGTTAGAGAGAGAGAGAGGTGGAGTCTAAAGTTATCACAGGGACTGAGAGGTACTTCTTATGAAGTCTTTGCTAAAATGTATAGAGAAGACCAAGACAATTATGACATGCTAAAGCAGGCTTTGTTATTAAGATATGAAAAGAATGGTGAATTCTATCGTAAGAAGTTTAGAAATGCCAAGCTGTTGTCTGGGGAGACATACCACCAGTTCTCTGCCAGACTGGAAACCTATTTGGAGAAATGGACTGCTCTGGGGAAGACCCAAGATCTTAAAGATATGATCATGATAGAGCAATTAAGAGAGTCCATGGCTCCAGACTTGAGAAAATTTCTCATGGAACAAGGTGCAGAGAGGTTGGGGGAGGTTTTAAATGTCGCTGAGAGGTATCAGGCAGCCCAGGCAGAGGTAAGTGGCACTAAAAAGAAGCACATATACAATTTTAAAGCTCCACAGCAATTTAGTAGATTTGATAACAGAGAACAAGGTAATAAAGGCAGGACAAACTTTGATAGGCCACGAAATGACTATCGTGACAGAAACTCACAGTTCAATGACCAAAAATATAATGAAAGAAAACCGTTTAACCAAGGAAAAAGATGGTGCAAATGGTGTAAAGAA